>KZ111238.1:37512-549036 GCA_002120335.1 Hypoxylon sp. EC38 | reverse complement strand
ACAAGCACAAGATTTGTATAATTGAGTACCTACCCCCTGAAAACCCCGGGAATCGGAAATAGGGGAAAATAAATGAATCATGGAAATACGTTTCTGCTCACGCGATCTGTCTCGTTGGCTTGCCGAGGACTACCAATGATCTTCTCGGGATAGACGCATATCGTGGTCAAATTGAAGCCAAGGCAAGTATATATTGTCTTGGTCAATGGCTTCAAAGGTCTGGCTAACTGGGTCTAGTCCTAAATCATTTCTATAAGTCGCCACTCGAGATATTCAGTAAGATAGGACGATAGCATTAGTTCATCTCGTACGAGGGGCATAAGATTTTAGCTCCTTAGGCGATCCCGTAAAAGTCTTCCATCCCATTCCCGCTCCAGTCAATTTTAACCTTAACCCTCAGCACGTTAAACACATAAGTATCGTATATCCATAATTATACTTTATTTTTACTCTATGTCCACGCATGTTCTCTCACTGTGATACGATGACTAAGTAGAATCTCCTTTTGGCTGAGGAACCTCTGCTTCGTTGTGTTTATCCCAGAAGATCCAATGGGAAAATTTAGCTCTTCTATTGGGACCTAAGCCAGACTAAGCCCGCAAGCTTCAGGAGGTGTGATATAATCATGGGCAGTGTAGAACTGTTGTATTGTGCGAGTTCTAAGTTAATGGAGTGAAGCTACCAAATGTTAGGAGTTCGAAAACTGACGTCCTTGTCAGTCCTTATCGAGTCCTCTTGTCATCAATGACAGCATCAACAATCCTTCTTTGGATTGATTGTCGACAACTTGTGGTTCGTAGACAGTACAATGATTGATTGTGACGGGCAACGCCAAAATTGAATGACGACAAATAGATTGATGAGACCATGAGCTTGTTATTCATCTTGTTGACGTTAGATGTCATTGAAGACGTCTGATCGACGATGCCTTTCGTTGCACCATGGTCCGTGTTGACCCAACACCGGGTGACGGGGTTGTGACTGGGTCTTTCTTTAACGCTTACCACCGACCATACTCCATACGACAAAACATAGATAGCTAACCGAATGGCGTTGGCTGCTTCGTCCATTCCATCTTCTCTTGATCGTGTATAGTGTCGAAGATCTGATGCAAGATACCTCCTGAGCGAGTTGTCCCACTCTCGTGCATAGTTCCAATCTCTCATTCATGGCATTAACTGGGGTTGGCACTTCGGTTGAGTGGATGTGTGATGGTGGATGACATTGGGGGTTAGAATAAGATAACCGCAATCGTGTTAACATTATAGGTGAGCGTGGTGGTAGCAAGGACTTGTTTTTCTCTTTGACGTGACCATACACGATCTTCGTACAGAATCTCGGGTAATGCCATATAAATTTCAGGTCGGCGTTGAAACTGTTGCCACCTTTCTGATGCTGAACCATGGGTGAATAGCGATAAGCGCCCCGCCCCCCGGGTATGTTCCAGTATTCTCTGGCATTGTCAACGTTCTTGATGATTTTTTATGTCGTCATTATGTTTCTAGTGGTCTTGGGTTCATTTGAATAAGAGCTGTCTCTTCAAACAGTCAAGAGGCTGATAGGTCATATTAGTCTTGTGGTAGCAAGACTAGCATATGATTCCCAAGCGTCCTGTGTCTGTGGACCCGGCTCAGAGTCCATGTCTTGTCGGGCCTAGAGAAATAAGAGTTCAATGGGGATTGGTAAGAATCTCTGTTGTTCTGTCGTTCTGGTGTTGAGTGCCATAGTGGATAGCTGAAGCCGAAAGAAGGCTGACAATGATGCGAAACTAGTATCCCGAAATGGAGGCTTCACAGACCTTGCGAGAGAAGATCTTAGTGCAGACAAAATCAAATGGCAGATACAGTGTCGATACCGAAGCTGGCGATGGAATAGCGGAGACAATGTCGATTTCAGCACTCTTCCTGTCAAGATCATATAGGTAGTTAAAGATAGGGAACCATGTGGGGACGATGGCGTTGGTTCAGCTTGCAAATGGTCTTGCCAACTGCCAAGCCCATCATCTCTGTAGACCACGTAGTTGTGAGGAGAGGTCGTCTTGTCCCTTAGTTGTAATAGTAAAATTAATTAGCTTAGGTCAGTTGTAGGACTGATCTCTCCATCTTCGCTTCGCCATGACCACAAAAGTTGGATGTATGTTTCTCGAGTGGTTGATTTCTGATAAAAGCTGCGATTTTCAGTATGCCCTTGGACACTGTCTCTGGTGATAGACTGCGTTGTCCTACTCTCCGTAGAATGGCTAACTCAAAGCTTTTAGTTAACTACGTCCTTATGTCTTCCAAGGCGGAGAGAGTAACTTACCAGCTAGCCTGAGTGTTTCTGGTATTACTTAGACCACTCGCGGTTGAGATCTTGTAGCAAATGATATAAATTTATGGATTCGGGGTTCCTTGTTTCGCTCTCGGAAAGGCAGGACAGTATAATGAAGGCCGATACGGCCTTCGCCCATTGCTGGTATATTCTAGCAATCCTATGTAGGAACCCTAGAGCTTTTAGTTGCTGGTGCCCCTTTACAGGCGATTATTAATCGGTTAGCTGGTTGATTAGGGGTAAATAAAAACCAGACTGTTTTCTTTATGTCGGTTAAGACTTGAAAATGTTAGTTTTTCCATTCTCTTTCGGCGACTGTTGGTGACTTTTGATCAATGCGTGATCGTTAATGTATGAGACGTCCAGACTGAAGTCACCTCTAAACAGAGCCGGAATTCGCTCATGTTGTCGGGTGGCGCACCATAGATGAAGGGAAGAAACATGTTGTTCCGCAAGGAGCTGGAAATGCCTGGCTACGATTGTGGTATACATACAGCATTCTTCTTTGTCTACCATGTCTAGGGTAACACCTTATAGGTGAAAAGTCTAACACATGTCGAGCAAGAGAGAACATGATAGTTAAAGTTTTTTTTTATGAACTCAATAGACCATGAGCTCAGACTCGTTATGGCCGAGTAAGCCATGTAGTACGTTAAAGACGTAATATGCTCACATGAAAGGGAAGCCACATTCAGGGACCCGATGTCCTTCATTTCGGTCTCTTAGGTAAATACCTAGGTATGTATGCCTTAGTTGTTATTTCCTTTAAGTTTAAATTTAATTATAAGGTTATTGCCCACCTGCACATGGCACTGTATATGTTCTGTGGCTGAAATTGAAGGGGCACCTAGGTAGCATTGAAGTGAAGGAGTCTCAGCTCCTCCAGATAACCTTTCCTTGGCAGAATTGTAAATGGATACATAGTTTATCCAAGATGAGTCTTATTCGTGCCTACTTAGATAATGAAGCCTACATCATTCAATTAGCTTATGATATATATCTGTTAAGAGCTAGAATCCCGATTCGGTGAGTGTCAAGAAATAAATATATAGCGCTATTATTCTTTCGTCTACAAATTAACAACATTCTGCCCAAAGTCAAAACTAGAGCCAAATATATCAAACATGGCAAATAGGAATTATAAATTATCTAAAAGAATTGCCTAAGGAATAGGACTTCCCTAATCGCTTTTGTCTTGTTGCTTACTATCGGACCTAACTCCGTAACACCAGCAGCTTTATTCCCTTCTAATTTTCAACACCACCTTAGCTTCCTTTTCATAATAAGCACTTGCCTGTTGATGGATACATTTTGCCTCAAAGCGAGCATAATTTTATTAACAGCCATCAATATTAAGTGACTTTGGAGCAGTACCTGTTTCCTTCAGTGAGCGCGTTTTCGTCTTCTTTGACACATTAAAATAGCTAAGCTAGCGGAGTTTGGGGTTTCTCAAGCTCCGTAATCTCATAGGCTACTTGTCGCTGAAGAGTCTATAATCGCCAAGACTCTCTCAGCTGTGAGTTCTTCTATACTGTAGCTAATCCGCTCATCTGGTTGTAGTTGTGCTTCGAGTAATACGGGTGTAACTATCCAAGAGGTAACCTTCGGATATGCCAGAGCTTAGGATGACATGATATCACGAAAGACGGAATGAAAACTATAGCACGTTCATAGGAAATATAACTCCGTACTGCAATTTGTACTATCTACAACTTAGCTAGGTACCTACCCACTTAGGTATCAATTCGGTAGCCTCACAGTTACGCGGCTATAGGCCCAAAAAAATATCTCCTTGCGGTGAGACTTCTAACCCAATTGCGTATCACACCAACCTCAATTTAGAAAACTAACGTTGACTAGAAGTCTTACATCTCGATTCCCATTGAATAAGCCATGAAAACCTAATGATGAAGGCGGACTTACGGGCAATGTAACATTTCACAGGGCGGTACGCCAGCCTTACAGAACCCCTAGAACGCCATCCGCGTCTACAGGGGCGTTCTGACGTGGACCGAGCGAGTTTCATCGCCCTACATAACCAACTAAACCTCCCGCTGCACGCCTAGTAGAATAAGCACCTACGCCACAGACGCCTCCTAAAGGGCCAGGCCATGTCTTACGTCGCCAACGCTCGTCATACACCCGGTCTGGATCGCACTGCCGGCCGCCATGGCTTTCTGTGACGCCAGCATTCCCCAGCTTCGCAATTTGGGAGGTCCGGAAGCCCCGTCCGTCATCTGGAATCGTCGGCTGTCGCTTCGTTTCACTCGCCCGGGGAACAAGAGCCGGGTTAGCACTTCCCCTAGGGTCGGCCCATACCTAAGTGCTCACTCAGACGGAAGTAGATTCCAACGAGAGATACCTACGATAGAGTTCTCAAAGTTAGTGCGAATCCTCATCGCTTGAGTTGGGGTAGGTAGGTCAGCTTGCCGCAGGGGCCGCTCAGCACTATTGCGCGGAAGCACGGGAATATGAACAAGAGGTGGTCAGAATTTTCTCCATCGCAAGGGGAAGATGCGGCGATGGGAAAACTAAAGCAAAGAAAAAGAGACGTCTTATGGCATCTTTGTATGTATATACCTGTGATGGGTTACGAATCTCCCCTGGAGTACCTGTACAAGCTGCAACCGCCAAGGAGGCCTCGGGTACCTGAATGACAAGTGAACCAACCAACAGCATGGGAGAGCTATAGGCTAAAGATACCGTCTATGGAAATACACGGCCATTCCTCTTCAATAAAAGTTTGATTATTATAACTCACGTATTCTGACCTATGCCCTAGGGGTAATGTATAATGCTCACCATCATGCCCGTCGCTCCTTCGGCACAATGCAAACCGGAGCGGAGCTTCATCCCCGGTTGCGTATTTCGCTCCCCAAGGGTCCTCGGAAGGCTATGATTGGAAGCCATCGCGGACCGAAGAATGGTTATTGAGATTGCTTGCGGTACTTGTCTAGCTCCATGTCCTCTAACATGCATTACGTACCTAGGCAGGTACTTAATACCCCTACAATAGTTCTTGAAGTTGAAGAAAACTACTACCAAGTTGCGCTGCCCGCGCCGCCGGAGAAGTTTTTTTTTTCTTACCTCGTAGAATTATGCTGTGCGTAAGTGACTCAGTGGACTCGCTCACCCTGCCCTGTCCCCCTGGAGCCGTCGGCGAACCCTGAAAAAAGCTTTAAAAAAAAGAAAGAAAGTAGGTGACGGCGTTTGGAGAATGCATATTCCCAGCCTTGACAAATCCCGATTACTTTTCACACACGTCCCAATCCCATGCCGTTCCATACCATAGATTCGCAGCCGCTGGTAGCGAAGAGAGAAAATATTTCGTGATGGACACACGAGTCGCTCGAAGGAGTCGCGCCGGCATAAGTGAGGCTTGCAGGTCCTTTCGTTGTAGAGCTAGGTACCTACCTACCCTTTCTCAAGCGTCATGTGCCGTCATCTGCGTTCTACAATGCTACGAAATGTTCTTAAACGCGTACATACATGCATACACTTCAGCCGCTGCGGAGAAGCTAGGCATCAATACCTACCTCGTAACATAGTTCTGAGGATCTCCGAGGATCGGTTCCCCGAACCTATACGTAGGCCTTGGAGTATAGTCCCTCCACGGCGATAGGGCCCCAAAAGAAGCGCCGATCCAAAGCGCAACGGAACGGAACGGGAACGGGTCCCCATTAGAGTCAGGGTCAGGGGTAGCGGGCCTTCGACACCAACCAGACGTCTTGCCTTGAGGGAGCCAGTAGACTACAAAAGTCATCCCGCGTAAAGCAAAAGCCGCATACCATGTGTGTACTACACACGTTAGGTACATACGGCTGGCGATCGATCCTGCAGGTGTATTTGACAGCCAGCCATGCGCAATACGTCCATGCAATAGCATAGCTAGCGCGAACCATGTATCCCTCCCCTTCCCCCATGCGCAAGAAGGCGTTCCTCCATCTACACCCTTCTACCCCCGCGTCCCCAGCCCAACTTTCTCACGTCACCGCCGACCGCCAAGGGGGGTAGAGTAGGGTAGGGTAGGGTAGGGTACGAAGCAGGGAAAGGGTAGTAAGGGGGAAAAAGAGGTCGCAGGAAAAATAAAATTTGGTAACTGCGGAACCGGGTTGCAGGACCCGACAGGGCGGAACGGTCTCTCACGAAGAATGGTGCAGGGCTAGGACGGCGCGTCATTGGCCCAACCCGCCCCGTTCGTAAGCGGCTCGTCATCACGCAACCCGCATGTGCTTCTTGCCCTGGCCCTACGCCTATCCAGTGGGATGGGATGGGACGGGGGGAGAGAGAGAAGAGACACACATAGGAAAAAACGACGGGGGTAAGGCCCGTCAGCCCGCATCCCCTACCCAATGAGGCAAAGGAGAACTGCTCGAACGGGTAAGAAGGAATGTGATGGAAGCACAGCTGCTCTCATGCATTGCATGAAGCAGTAGTAGCAGCAGCAGCAAGCATAGATGTGCGTATGTATCACGCATGCACCAAAAGCGTTCGGTTGCAGCCAAGCACGGTTCTTTTCTTTTCTTTTTTTCTCCTTCCCTTCTGCCCTGCTCGCTTCTCGCTTCCACTGGCGTGGGACTTTCCCCCGGCTTAGCTGAAAAGAACGCCATTTATTTCCCTATTCTACCCTCCCCCCCCGGTTTCCCCTTACGCTACCATTCCACACACACGCCCCTTCCCATCTTAGGCAGTATATTACGATGTGGACAGCTCCTCCACGCTAACAGTTACCTAGGTGAAGGGTAGGGCCACCGTAATCATTCCGTTCTGGGTATCGTACACACCACTACACGTCGTCCGCATCATCCGTATCTTCCTTTCTAGGTAGTCGGGCAGGGGCGGTGAGTAAGGCAAGTGTTGCCCTAGCGAGCAGGTAACTCCCATTCCAGGCATCTGGGCGTCAGCAACTGGAAGGCTGAGCTGACGGTGACCTACCGTATCGAGAGAACTCGTTTCGGCAATAAGGCCGCCAGCCCAATTTCACGACTTCAAGCCACCAACTCTACACTCCCCCCTAGCGAAAAGACGCCCACGCGTCATGCACCTGCGCTGAAAGCGGCTAGGGCAGGATCCGCCGCCTTGCTTTTACCACGCGGATGAAGAACTGCCGTGGAGCACGTTGTACAGTAGGCATTAATAATATCCCGCAGGGTTCGGAGCGGCCTGCCTAGTACGGTAGATGCCTTAGCATATAGGGCTACCTCGGCGTCAGATCATATCATGTTGATAGTTTTGCCGGGTTCGTTGATCGACATGACACGGCGTCTCGCACAACCATAGCTTAGGTAGGGTGACATGTCAGACCACACCAACCTGCATACATGCATATTTGCCTAGGTCCCGAGTATGGGGTTCGCACCCGAAGAGGTAAATCGAGGCTGAATATGGTTTAAAGAGAGCCAACCCGTATTCTGTACAGTTGCATATTCCCGAATCCCGAATCCGAGCTCTCCAAGGCCATGGTCTCGGCATGGCGGCTGCTTATGCTGGCGTCGTGCTTGGCCGAACTGCTACTGCTTCTGGACGTCGGTTACAATTATATAAGCAGCCACACTAATAGCTCTATACGATCTATCGATTCTGGTACAAGGTCAGCAGTGAGTCAGCGACACGTAAATGCTTGATGATATGTCGACAATCAGCTGTCACATATGAGACATTCGAGACATTGTGGACGGAAATAGTGATCAAGTTACGAACAAATACACTTAGTTGGGACAAAAAGCAGCTTGAGTAAATGAGGAATCGCTGTGGATTCAGTACATAGTGTGCAGCGCGAGCCACTAGGTATGGTTTATATGTGTCATGCCAAATGCGAGCCGAAATGCCAATGCTAGTTAAAGAAGAACCTGCTGGGGAGAAATTGAGTATTCGAAGTGAAAGCCTGATGCAAATCAAGCCGTCAAGAACCGCCCGCCGCCGAACCCCAATCCCATGCGAGTCAGTGATAGGAATCTTTCACCTGGAACTGATCCTTCTTGTGCTGCTGGTCAATCGCGACCCTGCGCCACACAGCTTGCACATTAAGTCCTGCTCGTAAAAGCGAATGCAAATATGAAAGCCAGTAAATGCTCTGAATGATATCCTCATCGATAGGAAATTCGTCATAAACCCCTGCCAATAAACACCGCAACTCCGAATGCCACCGCCCATGAAAAAAACAAATGAAAGATTTTTTTGTCATTTCCCAGATCTATCTTGATTCCCTTCAACACCGATGATATGCCTTTCTCGCCGTTCCTCTGCGCTTCCGAGATTCTACTCAGAGGAAGCACTACAAGTGAACGAATGGTATTGAACGCCTCCGAAACAATGCAAAAACAGTCGTAAAATTCGCTTATGGCCGTGCTGCGCCGCCTCCCTTTTGAGAGTGTGATCCGATGGGGTATTCGCTACAGATTAAAACCAGGTAGAATATCATCGCAACTGTTAACTCAAATAAAAAGATGTACTGGTACAAGTGATTCGTAGTTGAATCCGAGTGAAGATTTGCGGATCAAAGAAAACCATGTTGCGAGGAGTCAGAGTAGCCACCATCGAGGCTACTCTTTTCGAAGCTCGACTTGGTACTATTTGCGGTTGATCGGTTGAATACATTCCTGCTGATGTTCTTCAACTTGCCGACAGTGGCATCGCCACCATTATGCTCGGAGGCTTTGGGCACATAAACGCTAGTGGTAGGATCAACCTTGATGTGACAAAATAAAGTCGAGAAGAGATATTGATCTCCATTGGAGTCCAGCAATGGTAGAGTTCGGTAGCCTTGTTTGAGGCTGTTGAGCTTGGCTGTGTAGGTTGCGATAGTGGCATTGCGACCAGACGAGTTCTCGCCATCATTAGAAAGTTTGACGCTGAATCTGACGAAGACCAACTCGGGATGCTTAGTTGTGACACTGAAATGAGCCTTGTAGTCAAACACTGGATTGAACCCATTCTCCTTCACAATGGGTGTGGATGCCTTGAGTGGAGTGTCGGTCAGGATGGGAATACCAGCCATGCTGTCGTGCTTGTCTCGCTTATCATTGGTGTGGAAAATCTCAACTTCCACATATGGATCGAGAGTTCGGTTAGATGGCAGAGACGATGGGCGGATGAGTTGCTGCGCAGAGATAACATGGATGTCGAACGACATACTCTGACGTTCCAGTTTACCGATCGCTTCCACAGGAATACCGTCAGGAAGTATTCGTATCTCGCGCATTGACGCAGGCTTCAGGACGTATCCAGACTGATCAGTGCCTCCGTCAAACATGGCTTGATTGAGCTGCATGCCAAGGTCAAAGGTCTGCCAGTTGAGTGCAGCCATCTGTACACCCCTCCGCCAGTACATCAGAGGGTTGAAGTTGTCGGACGAAAGACGAGAATATTGGGGGTAGACACGCATCATGTAGCGCATGTTGTGCCGCGTCAAGGCCAGCTTCGAATCCGATGCTTTGGAGTGTTTCCTAAATGTACCTTCCATAAAGGACAAAATATGATTACTCTTCCTACATTCTGCCGATTCGAAGCCGTGAAACTTGACGCCGGTGCAGTAGACACCTAGCTCACCCAAATTCTTGACAATCTTACTCGTTTTCCGCTTCCCTCGTTTCTCCTCCTCGCTGTCGCATTCACTCGTGCTGCTGCTGACCGTGTCATGTACCTCGCCCTCGTTAATGGTGTCTACGCGTTCACTTACAACTCCGCGTCGAGAAGGCCGAGCAGTAGGGCCTAGCAACGGACTAGACAAATAGCGAGTTGGGATAGGTGCGTTGTCGGATGATACGGGCTTCGAAAATGGAGAGGTTAGGCTGTTTCCACGCCGACGACCGGTCGCAGACTCGCTACCATTACGCTGTGGCTCATTGCTTTGATGCGTGCCCTTCACCTTGATCAAGATTCGATCCTTTAGCTCTGAAGGCGATGGGAGCTTAGTTGCGTATGGGTCTAATGGCTCAGTAACAAGGCGTGGACCAAAGGTCTCTTTCATAATCTCGGCCATGACCTCTTGTTGCGGAGCATTGCAGTGGACCTCGAGCGAAACCCAAAGTGGGAAGTGGCTCGCGACGAAGGCGTATTTGTTGACGGTCCTGATCACCTCGCGGAACGAGATGGCGTTCGTCATGGCATATCCATGTTTCACTACAGGTTGGCCGTCGGAGCCATCCCAGCAGTCAATCTCAACACTACGGCAACCTCGGACAAGAGTCGAAATGTAGCCTTCGATGGAAGCAACGTCTGCAATCTGGCGTCCCACTAGGTAAGTGTTATGCGAGCTAGATATGAAGTATTCGTTAAAGGGTCGGTCGAGGGAGTACTCAATTGGTGCACGAACGAGTGGGAAGTTATCTTTCGATGTAAGATAGGCTGCGAGTGCTTGCTCGTTCATCGTGATCGAATCCTTGTCTAGGCGTTGACACAAGGGTGGCTCTATCCTGGATTTACCACCCCGATGTGCATAGCGAATGAATCTGGCCTCCCACAAGCTAGCATTGCTATCGACATCTTCACCTTGCTCCTCCCGCAAGAATCTCATGAATTCTGCTAGGGTGATACCCCTCTCTTGATCCGAAGCAATCTTCATATACAGCCGTTGAATGTCTTTTCTCCGCTTCATCTCGCGGACAAATACCTGGAATTCGGAGAAGTTTAGCCGGCCGGACCTGGTGCTGTCAGCAATGGCGAACTTAGCATGGAGCTCCCCACGGGCCATGTGGATGTGCAGATTTCTGCAGACCCGTTCAACTCCAGGGAAGTCCATCTTTTCCTCGTCAGGCGAGTGATGTCTATTCTCGAACTGTTTAGTCATCTCGCCATCCCAATATCCACGGATGGCGCTATCATTGAATGCCATCAACGAGGCCATGTGTACCTCTCGGTGTTTCGATATCTGATCCAAGGCATTAACCCAATGCGCGAATGTCTCCTCGTCCTCGGCGATTAGGTGCATTGTTTTGCTTCTCGACTTGTCAGGGACAGCATAGAAGATGGTAAAGAAGCGACCCTCGTCTGCTTCAGATACTCCATAGTCGATACGATACTGACGGATGTCGGAACCTATTCTAACTTCCTTAATATCGTCGATATAGATGCACTTGGTTGAACGACCCTTCTCCCAAGTGACCTTGCCGGCATCAGCCTCGAGAATGAAGAGCAATCGCTTCGATTTCTTCTTCTTGGATATCTTGTTCAGAAAGGTTCCTTTGACCAGTGCCATTGGTACGACTGGCCCAGCAGGAACGTCGACAATAGATGCAGATCCAGCTATTGAAGCTGCACCACTTCCGCTTGAGAAATCTCGTGTCATGCTCTCTGCTCCGAAAATCGAGTTGAGCTCGTTCATCTCGTCATGGAACTCATCATCTGAGTCCGTCAATAGGACAGTCTCCGCCGCAGGTGCCGTGTTGGTGCTGTCACTCCTGCGCCGAAGGATACCTGGACCCACACTTCCCTCTCGACTCATGGGCGTTGCCGCAGATTGTCGTCGAGTCCTACTAGCAAACTTGGTCGCTCGATTAGAAAGCCGTCTTATGAGACCCTTCCCCGAGGAGTGGCTATTGCTCAAGGCTTCAGCCATTGAGCCACCCGCCGTCGCGTAGGTGGAGCTGGCAGGGCTGGTGCTGCTAGGCTTGTAAGTGAGGAGTGGGTCGCCAAGGTGGAAGGGCGGAGGAGGGAATTGCTCGGCGTCATGACCTTGAATGCGGTAGGGATCCGGCGAAGGTTGAATAGAACTGCTGGTGTTGGTTAACACCGCATGCTCAGGGGACATGATAGGAGAGTCATGCTGTGAAGAGCTAGATGCCGCCGTAGAGGCACTTATGGCGGAGGTAGGCATAGAATTGGGTTGCGTGCTGGCTTGGTGGGTAGTCTGGACTTGACTTGGGCGCGGACGCCGCAGCAGAGAACCCTGGTTGGCCATGGTCGGCGTACTAGAAGAAGGAACCCGGGACTCGACGCTTGGGCGGGAAGGTATGTTGTTGTTGGGGGTTGCAGTCATGATATATGTGTCGAGGGGGCGAGGCGTTGCCCACGCGTAAATCGTTGTTAGTACGTGTAGTACAAGCAATATATGAGACAGCGTCTATATGAGGAGGGCTGAACTTGTGGGCCTCATTTTTCCGGATATGTCTTTCATAGAGGCACCTCCCAAGGGAAAAAAGGGGAATTGGGGGGAGTGAGCGTAAGTAGATAGGTAGACGAGCGTGGTAGGGGCCGCGGATTCGTACGGTGGATGTACACACCGGGGAAGGCTACTTATTAAAATCGAGGCCAAGTTCGAGGCTGCAGGATACTCGGCGCCTTCCCACGATGTATGTATATGTCGATTGCGGTCCGGAACGCAAGGGTGCGCCCGAGTAAGTAGTAGTATAATAAAGTACAAGTCTGTCACTGGTACGGCCTTCTGACACAGGTACGCCAAGGTACGGTCACAGCCAGCTGCCCTCTGCGCTCGCGCTGTGCGTCTGCGTTGCCCTAGGTGGTAGACCAGGACCTAAACAGGGCGGGTATGGGGGACTTGATGTTGCAATAGCTCACGGTAAAAATGGTGAGGTGGCAGGCCGCATGCAGGTCGCTGATTTGGGTATTTCTAAGTTGGGGGAAATGGGTATCTCCCAAGCGTCAGATTTCAAGTAAGATAGTCCTCCTCTCTTGGAGGATTGATATTGCTCTAAAGTGTGCCCCTGTAAGTTCACACACTTTTTTTTTGTCTATTAAGCTGTATGTTTCTTGCGATTGACTTGGAAGCGGGCTTTAAAATAGAGATATATGCTGGTATATATATCTCTCGTACGATAAACACACCGTCTCTGAATTTTCTGATCTTCAAGGTTGGGCTGGTTTCTTGCGGGCACTTCCAGGTCAAAAACACTGTTGCTGGGCTCCTTGTGAGTAAAGGTGGATCCCCCTGTGCGGTGTGGTGATGACTCCCTCTCTCGCTTCTTAGTAATTTTTGCGTGCTGGTTGTACAACAGGAATTGGGCCAAAGTGTGCGTGATGACGTCCAGTGAGGCTCAGCAGCTAGGTAAGAAGAGAAAAATGCAAATGGCCGGCAGAATGTGAGTGCTGTTACTGTACTGCGAAGTGAACTTTGCGTATTTCCTTGTGCGACGTGAATGGAATGTATTGTACATACAAATTCATGTATGCAGATGTGCGTATGTGTATGTGACAAGCGTGGCGACAATGCTGCTGATGTGGAATTGGTTGGCCGGACGGGGGCTTTTTCAACTGCTCGAGAAGGGGAAACGAAATAAAAATATATATAAAATAAAAATAATAATAATAACACCAAACTTTTTTTTTCGCCCACGAATTTTGATGAGGTGTACAGCTCTGCTTGCTCTTCTTTTTCAGGTGGAGGAGAATGGGGTCGGGAAATTATTAAGTGACGGAGCGGAAGGGAAGGGATTAAGGCATGGCAAAGACAGGGAAGGAGTCAGGAAAAGGAAAAGAATAGAGGTAGGCGGTCCCCTAAAATAATGGTACGTACTGGGCCTATTCCTAGTTCAAACGTTCAAATGTTCCTAGTATACATTTTTATCGTGTATACCTCACTTACAACGCACGTACTCGAGTGAATGTACCTGCCTCACTACTAGGTAGCAGTACCAGGTAACCTCTGAATGGGGAGGGGCTAATTGCAATAAGGCTTCTCTCTGTCTCTCTCTCACTTACCAGAACCTAACCTAGTTTTCCTAAGGGAGTATTTAGGTTGGCGTTATTGTATCGTAATTCTGGGTCTGGTACAGTAAGATACTGGGCCTTTTTGTTGGTTGGCAGTTTTCCACCTGAATTTTTGGGACGTGCATGTATGGATGTGTGTTGTACCCGTGTCCACAGTAAATCCATCATGGGAGTTCAATCAAATGGCAGCAGTCGGCTTTCTTCGACTTTGATATATGTGGGACCCCCGGGTCAATTCCTTATTATTCTATTAGTGGATTGGGAAAAATGTACCCAGGTACTGTACAATCCCATTCGAACGGTATTTATGGGGGTGTGAGATGGAAGTTCGATAGGCAATGGATGTAGGCAATGTACCTTATATGTAAGTGAAATATTGGATGATGGCGCTGTTCGTCCTTCATGTTCCTGTGAGTCACGATGTATGTACATGTATGTATATATGTATGTACATATATACCTACATAACGTACCTATGCATGTATGGTAGTATGGTGATATGGTAGTAATAGAAGCAGAATATCTCTTGTCGTGTTATGCTGCACGGGGGATCTGCTCAGGTACACGAAGTGAAAGATGACACAATCACACAAGCACGTTGTGAATTTCTTATTAAAGCCGTTCAGGGGGAAAGGTTGCTCATTGCGTGATGCGCTCGCACTACCAAGCATACATACATACCTAGCATGTACTTAGAAATGGAGTCAGGTGGCCTCCTGTTCGCTGCCTCGAATAGTGTACCTAAGCAACCAAAGCGCATCATTCGCATTGCCGGCCTTTGTCAACCCAAACCTTAACAACAAAAGACGAGGAACAATGAACTTTCGAGTACCTTGGCTGACCCAAAGCTTGAGCAATTACAACCTGTATGTCTGAGACAGAAGCTCTCAGGTCTTCCCCAACCAACTCCAATTTGCTACATTTTAGCCCTTTGGGTTGTGATGAGCTGTGATATCCACGATGCATCCGAGCAGACGCACCGTGAAAGGATGGTCATAACCCTATTGTGATGAACATTTTGAGTGCTGATTTACAAAACTGAAACAAACACTTCGCTGTGGATTCCTTCCCAGCGATCAATGGGATTCGGGATGGAAAAAAAGAGCGACAACGAGTGAGGGAAGTGCATGCCAATATTTTACTATCGTCGGTGGAAACCTGGAAAAAGGAGTTATCCATCTGATAGGCAAGCCAGGAAAAAAATTGACGGAACGCATTCGTTGTCGGTAAACTGTCCATGTAAACGGAACGGGCTAAAGGGTCAATGGACATTAAAGCTACTCCTGAATAAGTAATAAAATTTAAGTCCAGCTCGACTAAGACCGCTACAGCTAGGGTAAGGATAGGGCAGGACAGGACCACCCAAGACAGGTTCACCAGGGTAGGGCAGGTAGGGTAGGGGTAGGTTAGGTGGGTGCTGAGCCAGGTGGCAGGTGCGGTGGTCCCATAACTACATCATCGACCATCTAAGCCTGATCCGCGCCCGGCTTCCCCAAGATGAGAAAAAAAAAAGAGCAGCGACAGGCATGTTTTTTTGACAGGGGTGTCCGGGGGTGTACCAAAGACCTGGGTGGAAGGAGGAAAAAAAAAAATATTAACAAAAAATAAAACGGCTATGTATTTTTAAGCGCTTCGGTTCCAGTAGTACAGTTACTTCCAAAGTTGTCCCCTATTTTTTTTTCTCCATGTAACAAAGTTAGCATTGAATATCCTATTTACATACTACTAACTTCTATCTATTAGAAGCAAATCTGGTACGCTATAAGCTAATAATCTGTTTCACAAACAGCTTGGCTTTGAAATGACCTCATTTCAACTACACTAGCTCACAATCTACTTGCGATAACATACATTAAGAAGAGGAGAGGGAAGAGGGGGAATTGGGAAGAAAATCAAAGCACGAAGACACTAAAAAGCTAAAGATTAAAAAAGTCGCATACACTTCGCATACACTACAGTAGTCACAAAAGTCAAAAAGTCACAAATGACATCGTAAGCGTCAGGGGTTATGCACAACAAGGTCCCCGTCAACCTTATTATTATCTTATTAAGATTCCCAACTTTTCCCAAAAGAATAAAAAAGCGAGCAGCAATCCGTTTCAAGATTGTTTTTTCCTCGGCTGTCGGAATGTCAACCTAAAAGCCAGTCAATTGAAACCTTGGGGGCTGCCAATGCTGCAAGACATACGATGATGCGCGCCGCTACCAACTCTAATCAAAACGGAAACCCACTCCAAATCAAGATATCTAGATTATATATCGTGGGGGGCTTGCTCTTCGCGTGTTTAAAGGAATATTTCGGTCCTTTACTGCTTCCGGTGTATCAAATTGTATCAAATGGAAACGTCGCGGGTCGTCTCTAGCAAACAGATACACGTCAAATAGTCGAATATGGTCAGGATATGCCTCCCTGACCGACTTGAGATAATACCCAGGACTCACTGCCATCATGTCCTGATAATAATAAAACGTTGCCTACGAACTTTAGCCAGTCACAGCACCCAGGCGACCAGACGCAACCTTCCATTACACGCCGACCTTGCATGGCCCCATGCCCGCAATCCCCGTAGTGTAGATCTCGCTCTTCTCGTATGACGGCGGTGCTGAAGCTCCGTCCAACAGCAAGGCGTCCCGCGGCTCCGAGCCTTCTCACATCTCGCTTCTCAGATGTCCTGACCCAACGACTTCACAGTTGGGCAGTCTGGCTAGTCACGATATGCCTCCCGTGTCACAATCCTTCCCAGCCGGAGTTAAATAGCCTACAGAGCACCTGACCCAATGGGTCGTCTTGTTTGCGAAAAAAAACTCACGATGGCTCACCGCCTCTAGGACTTGTCCATTATCAGTCGATGACGATACCGGTATCTGCATTGAAACCACAAGATTATTCTTGACAATAAAGGATATTAATAATACCACTAATAAAGGAAAGCCCCCTTTTCGTGCAAGGACATTCCAACTTGAGAAATGCTTTAGAATATTCTAGTCCACCCATTTCCCTCACCGTTTTGGTTGCGTGCCCTGGGCTGTCCTAAGCTTCGAGTGCATGCTGCTACACTAAGTGCGAGTGGAGATGGGCCAACTCGCCCTGTTTATTACTAGGTAGTTATTACTACTAGACGAGAGGGAAAATGGGTTTGGGCTTCGCCGTGAGACGTGGAGCTAGGAAGCCAAGCATCCCTTGGCCTCCCCACGCAGACTTTCGTCGAGGCGTCGCGGAGATGGTGCCGAAGCTGAAAAATAAAGAATGAAGAATTACGTCAAAATTTCTAAGTGCGATCATCAAGTCCTGCAATTTATCCTCCTCTCCACAGGCGACCGAACTCCCATTCGTCTCGCCGCGCCCATCATCATTTGGTAACCGTGTACGACTTCACACGTCAAGATAATCTTCCCCAGATCCAGTCAGACCTAGCGTGTTAGGCGGTTTCACACGCATTCGAGATACTCTACCATCTACACCACACCACGAGAAAGAGGCCAACGACGGCGATCCGAGGTACAAAGTACAAAGTTACGGCTACTGTCACAAAAGGCGCCGAAACTGTCTTCCAGAAGGCAGATCTCTTTTCTGCTGCAGCCCTGCTCAAGGGACCCTGTTGGATGCATGCTCAACTCCACATCATCATGCTGCAATTAGCGTCAGGGGGGTTCCTGGACACTGGCCAATCGTAATCTTGTCGCTCGACATCGATCCATTGACTTGCGCAACACCGTATTTTCGCATCGTATTTGTCCGCAGGACGAGAGAAATACACACCATAATGTCGCAGCGTTCCTTCCAACACTCCTCAGATTCAATCATGGTCAAAATACTACCCATTAGCAGCATCCTCTCTCGTATTGTTCGCCACCAGCATCAAGGAGTCAGCAAGCAAGCATAGCCACCAAGGCTGCGGATGAGCCAAATTTAGCATCCTGCAAGGCAGGTAGGTTGCTCTACATAATAAGCACATATTGGCGGTGGGCAATTTTATCTACATACAATACATTCGGCTGGGCTCTTCCATCGGGACGCTGCGTCCCTAAACAGGAACGGCGCATTGCCTATCGGACCTCCGAGAATTGTTTGGCCGAAAATCCAATAGGTAATAGTAGTTACGTTTTTCTTTGATTCATTTCTTTTTGAGTGCAATAGCAGAACTTACGAGCAAACCGTTGGGCTGTCCTTGGCGGCGATCGATTTTCAGCTCCTTTTGAATCGGATTGCTACCAGATCAACCGTCTACGACCAATCAACCCACTGTGCCCTCCGTTTTCCCAGGATATGGGAGGTGGTGAGGAGTAAAACTGCAAGCCACGGAGTCACGGACGAGATTTCACCGGCATCTTCGGCACAGACGATGCTCACGGTGGAGATTTTGTCATGTCAAGTCACCCCAGGTCATCAAACCAAACGGGTAGGACTGGACCATACGAGGGGCGGTGATAGGTTTAAGGTAGGTAGGTATCTCGATGCGCCGCAGTTGGTTCCTGTACCGCCGTGCCTGTCGTTTCGATATTCTCATTTCTGGTAACGAGGGTAATAAGGCCGCCCTGA
This sequence comes from Hypoxylon sp. EC38, assembly GCA_002120335.1. Classification (NCBI taxonomy): domain Eukaryota; kingdom Fungi; phylum Ascomycota; class Sordariomycetes; order Xylariales; family Hypoxylaceae; genus Hypoxylon; species Hypoxylon sp. EC38. The sequence goes on along the minus strand of KZ111238.1, from coordinate 530,522 downwards.
ACCCCTCTCCTGGGCCCTTTCCAAACACATGATCACTTCCCGCTATCGAATAAATGGTCATTGATCTCCCTATCTCCCTGTAAAGCATCCGCAAAATGCGAGATCGAGTAAGGCCCCATCTTGGTGACAGGACGGCTACGTATCATAGGCTCCCGTGTAATCCTTGCTACGACTAATGGGAAAGCCCGTTTTGGAATTGATGTGGACGCTGACTGGTGCTGTCGAGTCCGCTTATTGAAAGGCATCGTCAAGTTGATTGGCTTGTCGCCTTTACCCTTCTTAACAAACCGCGTGGAACAAACCAGGGGCAGGTGTCACGAGGGCCTTTTGGACCATGCTAATATGTATAATGTGGTTTTTTTCCTCATTTGCACGACGATACCACAAAATTATCGACATTCCTTTTTGACTACATCTAGACTTCGCCTATGTATCGCCCGTGGTCTCGTGAAGCGTGGAAGTGGTTCTCGTCAATATCAATTATACCGCAAACAGCATCTATGCTACCTTTGCATATTAGGTAGCGGGCTATCCCGCGTGTGAAGAGCATATAGCATAGTATGACGGCGGGACGACACGATCATCCTGAATGGCCATGCATGATATGGCTGCGATGATTATCAGTGCGTCTGCTCCAAACGTACTACTCCATCTAACCGGGTCATCATCGTAACGCGGGGGCGTTTTTGGCGCTTTCGGCCTTTTACCCTGGACGCACATGCAGTACCCAATACAGAGGAAATACCATCGTGAAGTTGCCCTCTCGTCGATCCGGGACTGCGTGCCTAGCATCAAACCACGACGCGAGGTAACGTCCCCATGCACGTAAAAAGCCACCCCATGCAAGCCCAAATGCGTAGGGCTTTTTGTACAATCAGAATAGCTCAATTGGCAACCCTAGCCACATTCTGCTTCAGAGATGACGATTATCGCAGTAGCAACCGTGCCCCTGCACGTCAACCTCGCTAAGAGCGGCTCGCAGAGAATCTCTAGGAGCTGATTATCGTCTATCTTGGAACGATTCGATCACGATGTATGTAGGCGTGGCTGGCGACTGTGCCGCATTTAGGCCGTGATTGTTTTCTTGAATCGAGAGGGATCGCAAACTATTCTGACGAAAGCCCCCAAGATCATGCAATTCTCGTTCATCATTATCATAATCGGCAATCCAACTCTTATTTGGCTATGGCCACAACACCATTTTCGCATATTACATCGTCACACTGATGCAGAACACTACCTTTCGGATAGACCCCCGCGCCCATCGTTGTACAGCGAGCCGCCAATCTCGCGTGCTCTGGTTCGTAGCAATGGGAATTTCCCCGGACTCACAGCGTACTCGCATCGTCATCCAGCTTGACTTGAAGTTCGGTTTCAAGACGGCTTTTCTGACTTATCATCTACATGGCAGCATGGTTCCCTGACCTCTATCCACTCTTATCTCGAGTATCCCACGTAACTTACATGATACGAACGTGGGGATCTGCAAAACTAGGTAGCTGACATAAACTAACTTCGGATATTGGATTCTCTCGTCTACAGCCCACGCGTCCTTAGTAAATATTCCCCTCAAACATCCATGGATATATGTCACGACGTCGCAACAGACGCCGCGTAGTCGGCCTTCCTTTGATGGTAAACGGCACGCCTCGGAAGGCCAAGGGAGATCAAGTATGCTTACGGGAGGGTCTTCTCCCCTCGTCGTTACGTGCGGCATCTTAGGATTGCAGCCCCGGGCTGCAGCTGGAAATTGAGGACGTAACCAGCGCCCATTCCAGACCTTGAGTGGTCGGTTTCCCCCAATACCACGAAAACGTGCGACAATTGAAAAGCTCACCATAAGATTCGCCCGGCGGAGACTCGGGCGCTATGGAGAGAATACCTACAGCGAAGCGCCGATCTAGCTATGCTCTAGTCTGATTTTGTACGTGGGTGCATGGTTCATTACCCAGGCTTGCATGCGAGCCAGTTGTCAAAGAGCTGATCCCTCCCACGGCAGTTTTGTAGCTGACTGGCTGGTGAGCCTCACGATCAGCCCCTCCATATTTCTTTTTTTTCTCTTTTCTCCCTCCAGCAGCAGAAAAAAAAACCTTACCCCGTCCGCACGTCACCCCTCCAACCCCCCATGTTCATTATTACATGCCTTGTTCAAGCCACGAGCCAGAATATCGGAAAAGGCGCTCCAGGAACCCTGTCCCTCTTCGGCATTCCCTCCTCGATCGGTCGAACAGCAACGGGTACGGGTACGGCAACGGCAACTTGAGACCCGCGACGGGCGACGGATCGCGTCCCGGGATCGTCCATCTACAGTAAGGTAATGGAACACTTCAGCCCCCATCGACCACCAACCATAAATGATCTCTTGGTAGTTTCCCGAAGAGGCAGTCGGCGCAAGATGCGCTGAAACCTGGCCCGCGCCGGAATAATCATGCCAGATTAAAAACAACTACAGGACCGACAGGAATGCTACTTTCGAGGTAGTCGAGCAATCGAGTAAGTATGTATTTCGTCAGACGTGCATGTATTGATATTTACCTAGCTTGACCACACACCTCCCCTATACTGTATGTGGCCTTTTGCATTTGCCGGGGATGGGGGCTGGCTCCTACATGGCCTATCTTATTACATTGAAGTATCTACGTTCATGGTTGAGTCTAGCTACAACACGATACATGATACACTACGCTTCTCCGTTGGCCACTATAAGGTTATCAAATATCTATGGAGGTAATGCCCAGACAAACCTAGCTTCTCGACCGCCCAATAATGCACCAGTGGTATTGCGACAACAGCGTATCGGATGAGAGGGGTGGGACAAAAAATGCATTCGGAGCGGCAAAGTAATACCAAGGGCCGACGGTCCATGCTTCGAACATTGATCGCAAAGACAATAGCCCCTTTAAGATTATTTATTGAACACGACAAGAAGAAATGAGGCTAGCGCAATGATATTTGGCAGCCTTACTGGCTCGATAGGATCTCTCTTGGCGATGGGGAGATTTTAGTTTTGTCCAAGACGGATTCCGGCATCACCATCGATAAAAATAGAGTAAAATGCATACACCGTAATTTCGTTTATTACGACAACGACACGGTTCTCGTCCGCCTTATTTCTTAACTTACCTAGGTATCAACAGAAAATTGGTCAATTCTCAACAACTCAATATCATTTTACGAGCTAAATGACGGCATGTCCGTGCCGACAATACCATGACCATGACCATGACCATGACCCAGACCATGACCCATCTTCCAAGCGAATTACTTACCGTTTCGGTATCCGTCATACTAATATAACGGAAACTCGCGTGAACCGTTGACGAAGCATGGAATCCCCTGCTGGGCCTCGGTTTTCGAGCTTATGCTTCAACTTCTCTCCGCCACGTGCGTCAGCACATATGTAGGTATCCTATCCCTTGTTTATCAATTGCATGAAGATAGTACCTTACTACAACGTGTTTTAATGATTGATTGCTCAGTCATCAGCGTTTGATGAATGATAGAACCGCCTCGATCACGACCTTGGACACGACGGAGCACTGGACCCCCTCTGGTGTCTGATTAGCAGCGATAATTCGTTCCACATACAGCGTTAACGGTACACCTCATCGTATCTCGCATCCTCATCTGGTATGCCTGGCCGGAAGGATCTAATATATGTCAGATTCATCGTCTGGGGAGAGCCTGGCGGATGATATGTTTGCACCATTTAAATCGACAATCGCAAACTATTGCGTTACTACACTGTGCTGCACCACGCCTCATTGATTTTTATTGATGCTCCTTTCGTCTCGATTAGCAGTCTCCATAGTGTTGAATCGAACGTATCCCAGATCTAACACCCTACGTACTACTCCTCCATCCTTGCTTAGCCAGTCTTACCCTATGCAGCTTATGATGAAGGATTGGTTGCAATGCCTCACATGATAGAAAACAAACTCTCTTACCTTGCAAATACCGAGTTACTTATATGATGCGCTATCTATTTTTCACCTTGATGAGCCTCCCTCTAGCCTAGTTTATCGCTGTATTGAGCCGTTAGTCCAGCGTCGCAGTGCCGTAGTGCAACACGTTGGCCGATGATCACCTCACATCAGCCCCGATATCGAGTTAGAACTAGAAGCAAACCAAGAATTCCCATCTGCATGGTCTGCCCTTTTTGTACATTTCTGTCCATTCTTCGCCACGGCTAGGAATGGCATTTCTGAAATCATCCGCATGGGAGTTTTCGGTTAACGGCTACACGTATTCCAACCGAAGTCGAATAGAAGGCCTAAGATTAGAAAAATAAAAAAGACGAGCCAACAGAGCTCCACTTCCCGTTGCTCATGTGAATCCAGCGATAAATTCCCGTTCCAAGATTTGGACTAAGGCACTACGGTAGAAATAGCTTGCTTTCAAGTCTCTCCGAGAGGATTCACCATCCTCTCGTCCATCTCCACACATCGTACAAATCGTACGACATTTTTCAACAAGTTCATGATGCCCCCCAATTCGCATGGGGGGTTTTTTTTGTGGTCGTCTATATCGGATTGAGCATCGTCACTTGGCGCCGGCTCTCTGTGATTCAAGGTTCACCGTGCCGGTTTTTTCGTCATGTGCCGTTACGTTAATCAACGCTTAATCAACGACGTGCTCCGAATCGTGGGGGTATTTCATTTAGTCCTGCAGAGAAGAGGTAATCTGGTTGGAAGTTCCCCCATTTCGAAGCTTAAGCGATACGACGACGAGATGCAACGCCCTCTTATTATTCTTTTCTGGGTGGAATAGAGTCTATCATTCTTCGGGATGGGCTAGCTTCTTGATTTGCAGCGAGCCGAACCAGCTGTGGCCCGCCATTGGACGAGACGGTTCTGCATTAAGCCGAGGAACCCAGGAAGCTCCTCGAATCCCATTACCTCTTCTAGAAAGCTTCCAGCGAGTGAGAAGCGTTTCTTGCTAGCCCAGCATCCCAGGCAGATCCCCCGATTACACGTGAAAAAATTGGACCCCATCCACACCATCGGATCCGTCGAGCTGTCAAGGGGGTCGCGTATTCTACCTTTTTGAGACAGCCGCGGATTCAAGTCGAGGCTGGATCTTATCGCTAGCTGATAATGACGCGCGGCATTGTACCTTAGCTGGGTCTAATGAACCACATTGGACGCCTCATAGCATATTTTACAATATACAAATCGTCAACACGAAGTCTCCTTGACGGCAACTTCTGCATTAGTAAACCAATTGGCTTCTCTAGCACCGTCGACTTTGACGTGCGAGGCGAAGGGACTTAGCTTGTGAACTAAGGCATGGCTTGTTTGCTCGGTAGGACGCGGACCATACATATCACTCTGACAACAGCTTCGCTATCCGCAAATGGTGAGCTCAGACCAGTCAAGACGGCGTCCTAGCACGGAAGAAGAAACTTGCTGTGCGCCACTGGACGACATGGCGCATTACCCCACAGAGCTGCCAATGCAGGTTGGTGCTGGGCCTGATCTGTTGCTCAGGGATTGCGACAAGTTCATAGGTTGCTACATGATATCACCAGCAGCAGTCATCCTCGCTACATATGCAAGGGAACACGTTTTGGGTAGACCTCTGACGTTCCATTAAGCTGAGAGGCCTTGCAGAAAGATGCTAAAAGTGGCGTCAAGCTCGAAGCTACCATTGCTTCTGTCCGACTCGAAACATCAGCGGGTTCTAAGGATCTTTGTACGACCAATATATCTGCAGGTCGTCATTTGGCATGACGGCCTTATTATCAAGGCGCATGCGCCCCTCGTTGGCCCCAATCTGATTAGGCAACCAACTCACTAGAGGCTGAAACCAATCTGTAGGAACAACAACCTATGAGCGTATAAGCTTAAAGTCACGGATGGATTCCTTAGGTCGTAATTGCACCGACAGATGGGGGCCGGCATCCCGCTTGGGCAGCGAGCTAGCCGAAAACAGGCCTGCCTCTCGGTTCGTAGCAATCAACGAGAAAAATGACCTGTCATATTTTGACCGCCCATCCACGCTCCTATGGGCATAGCCCTAAAGCATCGGCCTCACCTTAAGTACCTAGGTCTAAGACTCGCCGTGCCAAGTTACATAGGGCAGAGGAGCCCATATAAACGAGGGCCCGTTGACAGCTGCCATGTTTTCCCAAATGACCGGGTTCTTTAGCGCCCATTTCTTTTGCTCACCGTTGGGCATCACGAATGTGGACAGCTTGGTTACCCCTGAATGTCCAAAAACCGCAACAATAGAAAAAAACATGGCTTGTCGATCCTCGGCTGGACGGGCCTTTGTGCTCTGTGCATCACCACCGCGGAGATCAGCATTTGTACGAGAAAATGGTAACCAGAAGAACAACGTCTTTAGGCTCAGAAACCTTAGCTGCATGATTCTCCTCTCTCATATCTGACGAGTTAGGTCGGTGACAGGAGACGAGAGCACGTAAAAAAGGTCAGTCGGTGAGACCAACCAATCCTCTCAATGTTGCAAAGCATAATTGTGCTACCTGATGTATCATGAATTGCTATTCTTCCGGAGAGGGGCTCCGTTGGTCGAGTTTGGTAGCGCAGGGAGAGAAAAGAACACAAGGCTCGTGAAAGGTCCTCCTACCAACTAACAAAATGTAATAATTGACGCCGAAGATTGTCCACGGTGATGAAATTGTGACGAGACTAGGATCAACGGTGTAGCGACATGGCATCATACTACAAGTCGGCTCTAATGCGCTGTCAATCCAGATCAACGAGACCAGTAACCGGCGACTACACCGGCTTCACCATGGTATATACGAAGCTTGGCAAGGTTCGTCAGCCTCATAGGCAGTAAGCAGCCGCGGCGACAGTCGAGAACGAGAATGTCTTAAACCTGACAGGTCATTTTCTTATGGTTCCTGCCCATAGCTTGCCGACCCAGCAAGTCGTACCCCCCTGCGCCTTCGCTGCAGGTTTCCTTTCTGTAATTGGGGTCGAACCTGATCGTCAACAAGGGCATTTAAATCAACAGCATCTAGTACTCAGGGTAGCATTTAGTATCGGTACTTATGGGGACGAGCCAGCCCTGTAGAGTGAACTTTTGGATACATCGGCGCCCCGTTGCTCCCTAAGAGTATAGCGTCTAATCGTAAGACGTGACGAATTATCAACAAACGTAATCTAGTATATGAGAAAAAAAAGAGACGAAAAGATTTCATTGACTGCAGCAAAAGGCTAAGCGACGCATGCTTTTTGTCAATTTAGTATCAGCTTACCTTACGTCGGGCTACCTCACGCGAGCAGAAACGACCCCGATTTGGATTCCAGTTACCCGAAAAGGGACCGCTGCAGAGGCCTGACAAAGAACTATACAATTAAACGTCGTGATAATCTTGCGGTCTAGATGTCTACACCTTCCATACGCGTACCTTAGATGACTGATCAGTTAGTATAGAGCAATATTCAGCGAATAGATCCTCCTATATCACAAACAATATCAAGCCACGGGCCACTTTGGGAACATGCCCTGTCATAGCCAAAGACCGGCAAACTCGGTCGACTAGGTTCCAATGACGCATTGGGCCGTTTTCCATCTCCCCCTTTCCGCGCGTCCCGTCCCTCGCCATTCCATCCTACTGGGACAACTTAGTTTCTCCGCAGGGTGGCGTTTTCTGGGCGTTTTTAATGTAAGTCATTTCTGTTCCAGCTACCCTTTTTTTTTTCTTTTGCTTTTTTCGAAGTACATAGTTAGGTAGTTCTTCGCTGCTCTTTCAGCCTACGGCAGCAATTCCGAATTTAGTACCAACGATCCGACCGCTACTCCCAAAAGCTATCGCAGCGTTTCATCAGCTGTATACTACTAACCACTATAGTCCCATCCTTCATCTGCAGTCATTCTATAGTTTCGTTCTCTCGAGCCTAGACCTGGTTAGTTCCCGCAGGCGCCTGACCGCCTTAGCAATGATTAGCATGAGTTATAGCGAGATCTCCTATCGTACATCGTGTAGTGGCAGCGTGGAACCTTGGGAATCTTGGGTCATCTGAGCGTCATCACGATGGCCGTGGGGTCCAAGTAGCGACCACACCCTGCACCATCTTGGCCCCGTACCTTGGGTCTTGGCCCCAGAAATAGCTCCGTGATGTCGCAACAGGAATGCACTCGGCGCTTGATGCACCTTGCCGTCGCCCTAAGCCAAATTCGGTCCGAGACGGACCTGTGAGCTTACGAGCTGGAAACCACCTGCCCCTGGGACCGGTCTTATTTCCCACCCCTCCGAGGAGCCATACCGGTCAGACGGGTCCTTGAATGCCACGCTGATCGGGACTATTCTTCCGAGTCTCATTCTTCTCAGCCCTGGAACCAAACCGGTCACTGCACTGGGTCTGGGTCCGCTATGATCGGCGAAATCGACGTGATCGTGTTTCCTGCTCGGCGCGGCTGGTGTTGCCATTAACGGCCGTCTGCAGCTCGCTCCAAGAAGCCCCCCATGCTCGTTAACTTGGTGAGCGCATGTCGTCTGAATATCACACACACACACACGGCTGACGTATTATTAGTGAGGCTCCCCCGGCCCCCGTGTCACAAGGCTACGCTTCATGCATAAGTCATGTAAGGAGTCCACCATGATGTAGTCTCCCGCACGTGCTGTTAGGATACACGTCCCTTGGCTTGTTTCTTAAAACACCATGCCGCGCTACTTGACGTGGCATTTCCTGATCATTCCCTTCCTTCATGTTTAATGCGTGCGCTTACTCTCGGAAGAGTGGGAAGTAACAAAGAGAGAAAACTTATGCGTCATTGGGATTACCTACATATATTACTTACCTCTATATGTTCATTCCGGTACTAGATTCTCCGGTATGGGCGAACCAGACATCGATTGGTATCGTATCCATTTTACCCAGTTATACCATCCCGCAGCTGAGCATTTCATTGCAGCTCAGCTGCTTACTGTGTCTGCTACACAGCTTCGTATCTCCGCTCGATATCATCTTTCTCCTGCAGACTTCTACGTCCCACAGAGCGTCAGATTCTGTGGGGATGCGTGAAACGTACCACGGACCATGTCTCACTGCTGAGAAGAAGAAAAGAAAAATTGGATGGTTTGCCGGCCAAATTGTAGAGCTGCATCAGTGGCCCTCCTCCCCTGCTGAATCATGCATCATGTTATATGTATGTAGGCATCCGGTCCACTCTCCCTAATCCCGGCACAATGCCGTGACACCTGGGCGCCTCACCTCATTGCCTTGCCGGGTGCAGCTTTGGTTGGCCCCCTCCGGGCCGTATTGGACAAGGTCGGGCCTTGCAGGTAAAGTTATGCGTGTCTCGCGGAGATAGATGTTCTGCGCCGGCGTTGTTCATCATGAAGCCCGTGCGGACCGCGCAATATCGGTGGCCAAATTGGCCCCAAATCATTCTCTTACTTACCCACGCTGGCCACAAACACACCATGGGTTCGTCAAATCACCCATTATCATGCCACATCATCTTACTGAGCAAACGAAATTACGCACCCCATGGAATGTCATCAACCCATGGCCGGCTTCGCACGTCGATACGTCAAGTTCTCTCCCCCCCGCGCCCTGTACTCTGTGCCTTCTGCGTGCGCTGGAGGGAGGGGGGCGACGCCGTCCCGCCGTGGTACCGTCGCGCAGCAGCAGCATCATGTACGTATGTATGGCCCCAATATGGCTCCCTGCGCGATCGAGAAGAAATCCAACCCAACAACCTACCCTCAGACGATATTGGCGCATGCGCGCCCAGGGGTGAGCCACGCGAGTTAATAATTATTTTTTCCTTTTTTTCCCCCTCCCCTTCTATTCCCTTTGGTCAACCGTGTCTCTCTCGTCTAACGTAGTGCAACCCCATGTCCTATATATCTGATGCGGCCCTACTTTATCGTAACAGACGGGCCAATCCGACGTCGCTAGGCTCCGGGGGTCGCGGGATGAGAAAGAGGGCGGGCGATCTATCTGCGAGAGCTTGCTTCAGGTCCGCATTTCCCAGTCTCCGTTGCTGCTTTATTATTATTATTATTCCCATGGGGCTCGCACGAGCGGCAGCAATCGCGTGATGGCTGGACTGATAACGGCTCGGTGTGCGTCTCCTGAGGTTTGTCCGTTCCTCTCTGGACCGTTTTCGGTACCGTCCGCAGGACCGATTTCGAGGTGCGAAGGGGGTGGTCCCCTTTGCCTTTCCCCTCCTTTGTCCCACCTCGCGGGCCCTTGGGGGTAGAAGAAGCGACGATAATCCTACAACCCTGCGATGGATGCAACAGGCAGTTGACGCTGTGCAATGGGAGACGACTCCGAAGCACGCTCCTGCTATCGACTGTCTTAAGTTTTCTGTCAGGCGATAACGCCGACGTGGGCACGACAGCTATGTCTGCGTGTGGCGAGTGATAGATTATGTTGTGCCGTGCCCCTTTTTACCTCGTGCTGGATTCTCTTGAGCTTAATGTGATAGGAACAGTGGGGAAGAGACAAGTAGGAATGCGGCGGGATTGTACAATTCTGCGGATATTTTTGGCAACAAGCCTAGTACCACGATGCTTTCTAAGTTGGGGGTTGCTCAGAACCTTGGATCCTTCGCCGTAGATGTGCATCTTGTAGCTTTTAGCTTGTCCTCTGTGTCCTGTTTAAAATTGGAAACACGTGGTGTCGATAGTAAATAGGCGAGTCGTGCATGTATCGTGCTCCGATGCCCTACTCACGAGCGTTCGGAAACTCCGCCGTTGATAACGGAGAAGTCTGAGGGTTGCGTATTTCCATGTAGATCTGTGATACGATGAATAGAGGTCTAGATTTGTCGCTATGCAATTGAGACCTGGTGTTGCCGTAAACTGCCTGGGCCTTTTTTATTACTTACGAATTCCTAGACTTTGTTCATACTCCTATCCATTACTATAGCCTGCCGTAAATTAGAATATTCTGATCTGTTCCGCTTCGATGGTGGCCATACCGTCGCAAGAAGGATTAACTAGGAGATATTTCTGAGCTATCATGTTGGAGCTAGCCTTAGTTCCTCTTCAATGCCAATTGTCAAGAGTATATAAAGTAGAAAAGACTAGAGAAGGATTCCATCCTGTGACCAATCCAAATACTTAGTCTCGTGATCCTATCGGCCGTTATACATTTTGTTGCCACTTATAACGCTTAGAGAAGGCGTAACTATTCCGTCATAGATCCTATGTTCGGCCTGCTAATAATACCAATCTCGGCCCGCCCCCGTACCCGACAGGGGCAGCCCCTGAACAATAAAACTTGTGTTCGTACATATACGAGGCAATGATTTGGAGACATCGATACTAGCTTTCTGATTCGGTTGGCTGGTCATTTTCATTAGAAGAATGTTATAGGGCCATCGAGTTCAATCATACCGTAACACCACTTTTATTGACTTCTCATGTCGTATCCATGCGCATATCTATCTCCCGCCATTGCTTTTGCAATCAATAAGATGATACTTTGTTGTATTTTTTATCTATTTACATTGGACCATATTGATATGAATACCTTAACAGTAGACGGCCAGCTGTTGCTTATTAGATCTAGATTTTGAAGGGTTTCTCATGGATGCCTTTTTGAATGATAGCGCCAGTTGATACATATGGGCTGAGCCTTTTCCCCTACTTTTGTAGATAGATGCTCTACACTACATTTATATTGACCATTCATGGTATCAAATTTAACAAAAGCATTGTATACATCTCGTAGACTTTGGTATTTTGTTTAATTTCTGTTTTAGCTCTTATTCATTATGTAAACCCTTATATGTAGGTACGTACTAGTGTTTAGACACTGTTAACATTTATATTTACAGATTTGTTTATTATTATAAGCAACTCAAAGTATACCTAGCATTCTGTCAGGGCACTGTTGAAATGCCCCGAAGAACTTGTTCTGTATTAGACATTATAAGTTGATACATTACGAAAAGGAGCTTTATCGTAAGAAGGAATTGGTTCAAAGGCCATTGGTTCCAATCGTATTTGTAATAGTGTATATTAGGAGACAATGAATCATATACTATCCATGGAGTTAATACGATAGGAATGTAGTGCTATAGCGGCATAAGAGATGCTTCGAGACATGGTAGGTGAAGACTACCTCCTACCCTAGAAGTCATACAAAGGCTCTTTAGAGGTAGGTATGAGGTTCTAGGCATCTGCTTGCCTGATAGTTCGGGAAAGCACAATGATATCTTCACAGTGTCAACGTTGAATTCGGGTTAGCGCCTGGAGCATGGATTAAAGTTATCCCCTAGCAACAGGATATATAAACAAAGATATCACCAAGATCCATCAACGGCGGTAGTCACGTCAATGTCCAATGGCCGGGTTGGTACAGCAAGGAATCACAGGCGCGCTTGGGTCGCGATCATGTCTCTTGGATAAAGATGGACATGCACTGTGGCACACATTCCTTGCTCGGGGGTTCGATTCCCTCGACGGCCAATCTTTTTCGCTCAACAATTTTTTTTTTTTTTTGGTTCAGACAGGTTCTGTACACGCCTTACTGAGAGATAGTTGCACTTCTGGAATTCTTAGTAGGGGTATTCAGATGTAATTTGAAAGAGCGAACAGGGTGTATCTAAGTGTCAAGAGAACCTTGACAATGGCACAACATACACGGTACATGCATTCACATATGATATTACATGAAAAAGCTTGTAAATCTAATGTTATGTCAATGACTAACCACATAAACGGCTTAAACACATAGGTCCTGATCAGCCTGTGAACTTCATACTTGGACATGCTCCATGATAAGGGCTATAAGAATTAGGTACATAGTTGAGGGCTTCTATCTATACAAAATTAATCTATCCTATCACGCCTTTGTATCGTCAACTCTTGCGGAAGTACCTCATTCTTGGCTTAATGATACTCTTTATTACGCGTGAGGGTAGATTAAAGAAACCGAAGAATCCATATAAAACTTGAAAATACCAAGTGCTGTACAAGAATAACCCTTCGATAATCCCACCCTCCACTTATCCTCCCTTCAAAAACTATCAAAACACGTTGTAAATCCTTGAAGCAATGATTCGCCCTAATAAGAACCTTCACGATAATCAGCCGTACCACTTCCCAGCTCAATGGCTTAGACAGGGAGGGCAGTAGATGATTACACAGCATATCCCATAATATCGTGTGCCTATCTATGGACGAATCAAGGACCACCTCATATTATCAGAATGTCACATTTCATATGCGCATTCGTTTACAGAGAATGGTAGACCCATGACGTATTAGCATCGTCACTGATCACGAGAGGAAGACAAACAGACGGAAGCAAGGGTTTTATAGCCTATGATTTCCTGTATCGGAGTCAAATAAACACCCATAGCTGCGTATTTAGCATGTGACACGAGAAATATTTTCACATGCACCTCCAGATGGTTAAAAAACCAAATTTCATTGATAGTGTACCTCTTATATGTTCCAATATGCTACTCTCAACCAGGTCAGCGTAGCATTAAGAAGCGATGTTTAGTCAAAGAGTGAGTACCTAATTAGTGTCCAAGTGAAGGTGCAGTTCAACATAGGTGCTTTATCTAGATCAAGAGAGATCATGATGAGATGAAGGGTGGTAAGAACTGACAGAATTTACTTATCTGTCATAAGCAACTGTATTCGGAGAATGCTATCTAGTAACCCGCTCCGTTCATTGATGAAGTGAAGCATTGAGCGACTTGATTTCCTTAGACACCATGAGTTCAAGATGCAGTTTTATTTACTGCAAAGTCAGTTAGACCTTGCACACATATCTACTTGAGTCCATATAGCGGCCCCTCCAGTATTATATTAGTTAAAAATACCCATATTTTGTGACTTTTCCTTTCCTTTTTTCCTTCATTGTTGGCGAGGAGACGACGGAGGTCTAGCGCCAAACTCGATCTCAACTTCTGTTGTTCGCACGATCCCGTTATACGTCATAATCTCTTCCTCGCTCGATGTTGGGGAGTGACCTCGAATCTCCGTCCGTCTCTTCATGTCCTTTAGAGCAAACGATGACGTACCATAGAGGTTATCTCCCTTCGCGCTGTTCCCATAAGTCCCCGACTTGTTTCCGGACTTATTGGCGTTCCCCGTATCATTATTTACTGCGTACGCGCCGCCTCTGTATCGGTAGTTTGGATTCGTGGTCCCGCGAAGTGAGGAGAAGAATCGAGGGAACCAAACCATGAACAACGGCCGCAATGCCGGACCCGATGCTGTAATTATCGCCAAGTTTGTTTCAACAGCAGAATAAGTGAATCTGATATCATACGAGTAGTCGAATTTCATAGGATAGAGTGAAGTCTCTATAATCCATAACATTCGGAGAATGCTAACAACGGTAACACTGGCAATGATTGTCAATATTCCAGTCCCGATTCGCGTAGTTCGCGGTTATAACTTACATTGCTCCTAGGAGGAATACCACCATTATGGCGAACTTTACCCTAGCCGCCATCTTCAATCGCATGAAGATCCAGAACGGAAGTGCAAGCACAAGTACGTCGGTGAAGATCGTTAACGCTGCAGTCGTCACATAGAATATTCCAGTATCGATGCACTTCCCCGGCAACGTGGGATCGGTAATGCGCTGCCAAAAATAGGAGATCGGAGAACACTGGAAGATTACGGTCACGAAGATGGCGATCATTAGCCCAATGTTGAAGAAATTGAGAGCGTGAATCGAATATCTGATCGCTCGCCTCTGTCCCCCTATTCTTAGGAGGAATGTCAAGACCGAGCACTTAACGAGGGCGAGGATCGGGTTGTAGATGATTTGAATTATGTAATTCCAGTACATTCCGAGGCTAACATCAGCCCCCATAGGGATGTCGTAAACGTGAACACCCAGGTATGCCGTCCGCATAGCTAGTGAGGAAGGGGTCAGCCAGCCCGTTTCATTCGCCCGAGCTGCGTGGACTTATCCGGATATATGCGGCTTGATACTTACCCATATAGGAGCATCCTGTCTCGGCGATCGAGAAGGCCTTGGTGTAATTATGTGAGCGTTGCCATTTCGAGCGGAATGGCTATCTCTTACCATAGCCATGCACACGAGAACATCATCTACGGAGTTTGATTAGCTACAGATCTATTAATCTCCCTTCTGGTTAATCGCTTACCCCACCCGAATTGCCTACTTCTCACCCTGCCATAGACTCTGAGGCCGACGACCGCGAGTGCTATTGCGGGGAAGAAGAACAAAATGAAGAAACCGCCATGTTGAAGGGGTGAATACGGGTACGTGTCGGTGACGTCCCCAGAAGGCTTGCCGGGGCCCTCTAGAGACTGTCTTTTTGCTAGGTTTGATATGAATGTGTAAAGAGAGGATTCCATCGTCCTACGGGGGCGCTCGTCGTGCAGCAGATTCGCTAGATCATTCAAAGACTAAGTGGCGCCGCTTCGCGTTGAACAGCGGCTTCATCTATATAACAATATATCCTTGATTACTCGGGACGGCTTACGCATCATGTATGTAGTGTCCAGGGGCGGCTCGGAAGAGCTCACGCAGCCCATGAAATGTTTCTGTTCAACAAGATTTTCGAATTCAGCCTCTACTCTTAAATACACCGCATCCCCATTTGGTAAAAAAAATCTCTTTATTTCCCCAGGGAAGGAGATGATGCGGACGGGATCTTTCTGCAGCCAAGACCCTCTATATAGTTGCCCTATATTTCTCTGCATATGCCTAGCTATATCTATTTATTTGAACGGTATTAACCTGCAAGACGAGCGTGCGCATCTTTTGGTAGGCCCGAACTGCTGGTTAGCATATCTACCTACCTAACTAATGTAAATGCCTCCCATCGAATGTCTAGTACCAGCCGGGTAGGACTTGGGGAGGAGCTCTGTTAGTCACGAGGGAGTAAAGAGGGGAATACGGGAAGAGGTATGTGACAAATCTATGTGTCATGTCTATAAGAACCCAACCGTACCGTCTCGTGGACATGCCCTTGATTCGGCATTACTTATCTTTGCGATTTGGGATATAACGCATAGTAAACCAATGCAGGCCTCTATGTTGATTATTCTATAGCTACCACCCCCGAATGGTATCTATCGAATCACAACCGAATTTCGACTTTGGTGACGTTGCAGTAGAGGAGACAATATTGGGTATCACGGCATCATCGTTGCGAAGATCACAAGGATTAAATGCGGAGGGAGAGCTAAGCACTGCAGATCTAGAACGCGGCCCGTCTCGGAGGTGCGTTCATCACTGGGGGCAACCTGGGGTAATAGTCCCTTAAAGCATATGCATCGGGGGTCGAATCTAGTATTGGTTTAGTGGCCCTCGTTTGATTCGTCAAGCATTTTATCCAGGATGGCCGACGATGGCACCCAGTCTACAAGGGTTTGGGGAGAATTCAACCCACCTTGCTTTGACGGCTTTATCGGGACGGAGGTGACAAAAGAAAATTTCGACTGGCGCTCGCCCAAGCTCGCTTGCGTACTCGAGTAATTTTGCCCTTCTGAGTGACGCGACTTGAATTTGATCCTATTTGTCGACTTACCTATTGTCTCTTCAGGGACAATCTAGGTCGTTGGGATCAACTCCTAAATCTTAGAGTGATTGACGATTAGCGTTCAACTTGCTTATATGAATCGTCTTTCTACCAAATAATGAGGCCGTGATATATAGACTTACTCTCCTAACATGCATTCCCTGTAATCTAAGTAGAATTTCCTTGCCAGCCTGGAGTTCTCCGGGGGGTTCTCGGCCATGCTGCAGATTGGGCGCCTATTTCTTCAGCTGTATGGATTTCTATAGGGTAAATGATGTCCGTGCTTGGGATTCGCTGCTACTGTTACACTTTGTCAGCACAGACAGCGCCGCTCACCCATGCTACGCGGCCTAAAAACCCACGTGGGCCGGCATCCCTACCGGCTCCGGAAGGACGTCGTAAGATAATAATACATGGAGCCATGTAGAATATATACCGGCGCTAATAAGACCATTTGATGCCGGTCCCTCAGTATTTCCTCGTTGACTTCACTTCAACTTGTGCCGACTTAGGCACGTATGGCATCAATGTCTTGCCTTAGAAAAGCCGTGGTAGCCACACTTTTGGCTCACGTGCTACGCTTCGTCCGCGCCCAGACACTGATTGTAGATAATACCACGGTTGGTTAGTTTGTATTTGAATAACGAAAGGTATCATTGGAACTGATGACTTTCTTAGCGGCAAACGAGTCCACTGTTGCCCCTGCCGTAGCTAGTGTCGATGCAAAGGAGTCAAACTCAACCGCAGATCTCTTCGAGGGAGAGACGCTGCAGTTAACCGACGCTGTCATAGCCAACCTCACTGATTTGGAGCTATCGAATATCACGTTATTTAGCTTCCAGAACGAGTCGAGCTCGGCAGAGACACTAGCTAAGCGAGCAATACCCGGGGTATGCAAGACATATCCAGATGATCCATATTGGCCTTTCCAGTCTACCTGGGCACTCTTCAACGTCTTACTCGGCGGAGCTTTGATCAAGACGGTTCCGTATGCATCACCATGTTATGATTCCTTTGGAGATCGTAATGCGAGTAAATGCGACTTCATCACTAATAACTGGATTACTGCATCCATATATCAGTACGTTCCTCGAAATACCGCTGCGACTAACAGTTCTAACAACCCCTGATAGCACCGAGGATCCTACATCCATCAATGCCGTCCTGTTTCAGGGGTCAACTTGTATGCCACCAACGTTCGTGCCAGGGAAGAGTGGATGTACAGTCGGGGGCTATCCTGCTTACGCAGTTGCTGCGAGTAATGTGGCGCAAATCCAGCTTGCAATAAACTTTGCACGTAACCTCAACTTGCGGGTGGTGATCAAGAATACTGGCCATGACTTCAGCGCAAAGTCGGTTGGGATGGGAGCACTATCGATCTGGACTCACAATCTCAAACAGATCCAGTTCTTTAGGAATTATCGACAGGGCTATTACCGTGGTCCCGCCTTCAAGCTCGGTACCGGTGTCCAGGCTTTCGAGGCATATGAAGCCGCTCGGCAAAACGGAGTTACTATCATTGGTGGTGAAGGCCGAGTACGTTATTCGTTTCGTGTTATATAGGCAGTGAATGATACTAACTGGAGTATAGACTGTCGGCGTTATGGGAGGGTACCTCCTCGGTGGTGGTCACTCTCCCCTATCCAGTCTCTACGGGATGGCTGCAGACCAAGTCCTATCTATGGAGGTAGTTACGGCTGATGGCCGGTTCGTAACCGCAAGCGAAACAAGCCATCCGGACCTATTCTGGGCTTTACGCGGGGGTGGCGGCTCTACTTTTGGAGTGGTTACATCGGTCGTCGTCAAGGCGTATCCGAAGATCAAAGTGACTACCCTAACGTACGTTCTAGCAACAGGGCCAACCGTGACGGCCGAGCAGTTCTGGGCTGCTCTACGGGCCTTCTTCGACGGCTTCATTACCTATACCGATGCTGGCAATTATGAGTATTTCCGAATCCAAAATCTCGGCAACGGCCAGTTCTCGTCCGACATGGGCCCATGGTTTGCTCCAGGGATGTCCAGAGCCCAGCTTGAGAACCTCGTGGCCCCGTTGTTTGCCAAGTTTAACGCACTAGGTGTCGAAGTTGATCCAGTCTACACCGAGTACAATGACTTCTACGATGCTTGGTATGCCAGCTTCCCGGTTGAGCCTTGGGGGAGCAATGCAATTCGCCAAGCGAGCCGTTTATTTCCAAAATCTAACTGGCAAGACGCTGCGAAGTTGAACGTTACTTTTGATGCTATTAAGAGTGTCGTTGAGGAGGGTGGATACATAGTCGCATTCAATATCGCGGCTGCGCCTAAGACGGGATACCCGGACAACGCCGTAAATCCTGCGTGGAGAAACACCGTCATGCATGCTATCATGGCAACACTGTGGAACGCGACCAGCTCTGAAGCTGACATGAAAACCGCTAGTGACAAGTTGACGTTCGATTGGATGCAACGGTGGAGAGATGTGTCGCCAGGAGCCGGGTCGTACATGTCAGAGGCTGACTATATCGAGCCAAACTCCACTCAAGCTTTCTTCGGGAGTAAATATCAGAAGCTTTATCGAATCAAACAGCTGTACGATCCCTTCGGCGTCTTCTATGCCCATACAGCCGTCGGGTCCGAAGATTGGAAGATGTCAGACATGATCTTAGGGAATTTGCCTTCACAGAACAGCAAACTATGTAGAATATAAATTGTTAGAGTATAGAGTCTTGCAGTTCACTCTGCCCATACATGTATTAGCTTTCATTTGCAGTATTTCTGTACTTATTTTTACCTACCATAGGTACACAAGTTATTTCATGTCAACCCAAAATTTTCCTAGACCATATTTCTCGATAATCTGAAGTGATTCCCGAGACCGCTCCATTTCATGTAAGCGGTAAAATGGAGAAATAAATGGAATGAATGCTTACCCCTAGTCTCGGGCTGCCCGAGGTTATTCTGCACCTGTACGGTAGAATGTCTAAAGGACTAACGACATTGAGCAAAAATAGTGAAAAATGTTCCCACCTAAGTCAAAGATCCAATTTAAATACATAAGCAAGGATTGACCAAAGAAGCGGTAATCCTGACAAGTAGTCATGATGAAGCTGAACGGTGAAGTCCCAAGGGAATGGGTCTTGTTCAGCTGAGTGGGCTGGGAAGTGGGGTAATGGGTCTCTTCCATTCTGTGCAAAGTGATGTACCTAAGTACCCACAAACGGTCCAAGCCAACATTGAATCTAGTCCGCTCTCAACGGATCTACACAATTATACGTAACACAATGTTCGCACAATATGGTAGATAGATACGTCAAAAAACAAAAAGTAGGAAAAAGTAGAGACAAACTAAATGTGATGAGAGTGGGATTCGAACCCACGCGGATTTCTCCACTAGGAAATCTTTGTTAAGATTGAGACCTTAACCTAGCGCCATAGACCAACTCGGCCATCTCACCAATAGCAGCTGTGTAACTGCGATGTTGCAGGGTTCTTATTGCGGTTTATGAAGGTATGTGAAGAAAAGCGGTGACGAATCACATCATCTCCCAAGTAGACGGGTAGACGGGTAATCCCGATTATTCTCCACTTGCATGCAAAGTTCGAGAAACAGTCATCGAAGGAATACCGGATGCCACGGCCGAAAGCAATAAGGGTAATATCACCCATAATGTTGAAAAAACTAGTATAATATTTACAGTTGCCGCCCCATGCTGGGTCATAAAGTACACATTGGGAACTAAGTGATTGTTAGAAAGCCATAGAGATGAAATAATAACCAATAAGCGGTAGCTACGTATAACACCATCACCTACCTAGCTAGCTCTGATATAGAATACAAACCTCCGAAACTCGGTTACGTATCGCTCAAACATGTTCGGTGTGTTGCATCCATCATCCTATTCCAACATGTTTACCTGTAAAGCGTATAGCGCGGTCGGGGACGTCCCAGAAGCGGTAATACCCACTGATGTAGAATTGTTGGTTCTGTTCACATGTTGATCGATGAATTAGGCAATGAGCTTACAATCATCCCATCAGATCTTCTAATACAACAAATTACGTACGTATTCAAGCGGCTTTAAATACATAGAGGGATTCCTTAACGTCATAAAGGGGATCTCAATCCATTATTGACATGACCTCTCCACCAAGAGCCTCAACATCAGCCGCAGCACCTATTAAATATGCTACTCCGGAGGCATGACCAAACTGTCGGATTCTTCATTCCGGATAGACACGTGTGCTCGGAGAATATAAACCAATGAAGCTTACTGGATTGTTCATGGGAATATGAGCCCCTTGTACCTAGCTATATAAGTCCTCATATCAGGTTCTTTATAGAGCCGCAATCGGCACACTTTTTACTTCCCCCGCAGATATTCATTGATGCTAAGTTCATCTCTTTGTTATATACCTCATTTAATAGTATCTCCAGGAACCTTCCACCGTTATCCTAACCGTCACGCCACAAAATGTACAACCCCTGGGTGTTCACTGCTATCTCGGGTCTATTGACCGGACCGGTAGATGTGCAGCCCAAATTCAATATCACTGCCGTTAGTGCCCGAGACGGTCGTTCGGTTCTCGAGTGCTGGCAAATCGATAAACCTTTTTCTTACTCGCACTCACTCCTCGACAACGGCATCGCCATACTGGATTTCGGCGATGTCTCTAAGATGTCATACACTTTCGTCCCACCACAATATAAACAGGAACCTCATAACGCACCATACAATCAGTAAGTCATCATTTTCATCGGTCCTCTTTACAAGCCACTGCTGACCGGCCCATAGATGGTTAATAATGCTTAAGGGGTTGGGATATATAACCATTCCCGACGACCCTACGGCATCAGCTTATGTCACTCCCGGCCAAGTCCTATTCGCGGCTGATACTGCGGATGTCAGCTCCAAGGGTCACCTAAGCCAGTTCCCAGGCGTCACGGAGAATGTTTTTGTACAAATTCCAACAAAAGATAACCAGATACCAGCACACACTGTATTGTATACCGGGCCATGCAAACCTGCTGAGTCAGCTCATCTGTCGGCATTGGCATCGAATGTTACTTCTCAGGCATGAGTTCATATGATAGGCAATATACCCAACTAGGAGATAGTACGAACTAGATCCGAGGTTTTGATCCGTTTCTAATTTCGCCTATGATTTTCATTTTCGACGAATTCCTCTGTGCGTTTTTAATATTAATTAAGGGGGATTTCAACAATTTCCTGATTCGTCATTATGGGTACCGAATGACAACGAAAAGTGGCACCTTTGGGCTATTTAAGGGCTTGCACTTATCTTACATGGGTCCCGGTGTAAAATAATAGTACGATACATTAAGTTTAGGAGTGAGCTCACATCGGGATTACGTCGAATCGGAGTAAATAGGAATGGATTCCGAGGTTTATACTCATGTGATCAATCATAAACCTACGATGGAAATAGGGGGGCTTCATTGATGACATGAGACACGTGGCCATGAATTGTCCAAGGCTTCAACAATTATTCTAGCGCCAGAAGAATCAAATATAGTTCAAATTTACTACCTTAGGTACAAGGTCAAACCATCTCGAAAGGACAGCTCTGCAGACTGGTTTATAACCACCACATTCCCTATGGCAATATCGAAAAGCAAATCTGCTAACTCTCCTTCAGGTGAAATCTTCTTCCTCAATGTCCTTGTCGAGAAATTGTGAGAATTCGCTTGGAACTGTGGAGTTACTCCAGGCTCCAGCCGCGCCATAATTGGATTCCATCTGCGCAGGAATGGGATCATCTCCTTCGGCTTCATCATCGTCGTAAGAGGAGCCAAGCAACATACTAGGCTTAGTAAAGGCTGGTTGGTTCTCTGAACTGTAGTCCCATGACCACACGCCCGAGTCTTTCCGGTGTTGCCCTCTATAAAAAGGTTCAGGCGCACTTGATAAATGATGTAGTGCTTGTTGTGAAAGCATTGGGTCGTGGTTCTGGGCCATGAGAGTCGGTGTGGTTGTTACCGTATCTTGCCTCATGTCCTGATATGAGTCTTCAGGATTATTCTGTAGTTGCAACTGCTCCAACTGTTGCATATATTTCCAGGGAAAGATTGACAACATAAACCCGGGTTGATGGTCTAACTTAGGTAAGTATTCAGTGTTGTAGACGCTAATTAGGAAAATACGAAAGACTTACACGGGTCTGGGAAGACATTCTGATAATCAGGTCCCCATAGTGCACAACATATCTTCCTATAACAGTGACTGGGGTCACCTTTGTCCCTCTGGAAATTAAGAGGCCGGAACTCTGCATCCTGCGCTTCATCCATCCACTCAGGATCCGCATCTGTCAGTTTCCTTTCTAGCTTGGTGCAATTCGCCATGTGCTTTCGTTTCTCTTCATCAACATCTTCCATTCTGCAACTGTTGAATCTCTTCCTGCATCTTTCACAACCATTCCACAGGCAATGCACTCTTTTGATATGCTCCCTAAAATACGTCACAGGTGATTAATAAGAATACCAAATAGCAAGTGGTTCCTTACGTCAGTTTCCCAATGTCCTTGAAACCCAGGCCCTCGGTGCACGAGGACTTGACATGTATGTACCGGTTAGGATTGTGTTTCCAGAAAGGGCATGCCAAGTAGTCTTTATGCTCTTCATCATGCCCAAGTTCTCCAGCGACTTTTTCAAATATCCCAACTACCTTGTCCAAAGATACCACTGCCCCTGTTCGACCTAGAGTAGGCAAAGCATCAGCAGCCCCAGCACTTCCCCCTGGCCTAAACCTATTAGATGATATACTGAGCATGTTTGCCATGTTCTAGAGTGTTCAAGAGCCGGAAGATATAACATTCGCAAATGCAGCAACCTTCCCCTGAACCCTTTGCCCTCGTGCTTTAGAAGATTCTTCTCTATTGGGTAAGTCCCCAACTAACCTCGCAGATATAGGCGGAGTTGGACAGCGCATCCACCTTTCGATACCTCGTGGGCCTTCTTGGTCTTCCGGAGACTCGGCGGAATACACGCTCTCCTGAATGTAGGGTACCGAGTGGCTACCTCCCACGAACCATCAGCACGACGCTGGTAGTGTTAAAATGAAGGAAACAACCAGTATCAAAATAGCAGTAGCAAGCCCAAGTTGAAACAGAAATTCGAACAACCCATTGAACGTACCTATTATTGGGAATTTGTTGTTTCATTTGGCATTGTATTCCCGTGCCATTTGGTTGTGTGTAGTTTTATGTGGGAAGTCTAGGACTCATATTACCGTTAGATATAAGCCACTATTTAAGTGCGTATACAACTTTCAAGTCAGAATCGCATATGCGATTCTGAATATGGTATCCCAGCCTCGCATACTGAACAGTACAACCTACGCTAATTATAACCATATCGAGTATCCCGACTATACTTGATGGCTTTAGTCACAATTAATTGACATCTACATGGTATTTTGACCGATTTAGGGGAGTGTTGGCGCGACGCGTCTACTCACTTATAGACCCCCTTTTCTCCTTTACTAGGTACCTAGGTACAAGGTTGCTAATACACACCATATTTCAATTAATAACCTACGATAATGTCCCAAGAGATGAAGTTTCTGAATACCAATTGGGTAAATACGATTTTATTAATTATCAAGTTAGGAAATGTAACTAAATGACCTGTACTGAAGTTCTAGTTAGGGTTTATAATGTGACTCTGTGGGATTTGGCCGGAAAAGTCAACAACTTGAGATATTAACCAATAAGAACTTTACTAATGATCTGACTATACTCTCTCATGTGAACATTAATACTCCAGAGAGCATGGCGACTTTAAATTTAGTCAATCTAGAATACAAATTTTTAGGAGAAAGCCACAAGTTCAGGAATCAAGCAGGAAGAGTCGAACTGAAGCTGCCTAAGAGCTAGATGTATTCAGGAATATTCTCTCTTGTAAAATTTACTAATGCCTATTGGTTTATACCTATATGACATTCCATTTGAGATACACTATAAAGGGGTGCTAAGTCCATCTACGAATAACTATCTCATTTAAAGGAGTAACAGTTCAACGCAATACAACAGAATAAAGAATATTCTAAATTATACCTAATAAGGCTCAACATACTCCTATGCAGCATAACTCACTTATTCTCTAAGACATACACATTGTAGTAATCATCATCGGTACTCTAGCCTCCTCAGCTTACTGGACTATCCTTTAGCGTTTCGCAGAACCATAACTTCCACAAACCCCAGTCTTCATCCCCGGCGCAACAGGAAAGACAAGAGGGCCTCACCTAGCCATGTCCGGCCGCGACAAGCTCTCTCTATATTCAACGCCTGTCATGAAGGATCCGAATCTTGAGCGTCGGCGCTGTTCAAGCTAAGCTCTTTCTTAGAACTATTCCTTTCCATTAAGAAGGGAGTCGAGTAGGCGGTTGCGGACGCGGGCTTGGGTCCTGGACTGTGATGCATCCTTCGCTCTTCTTGGCGAATTTTCTGGAACCGATGATCAAAAGACCGGCGTATGCCGAGATGAAGGATAGAGGAATGTAGACGCTTCTAGTAGCGCCTGACACTAAGCTCGCATAAGTCGATTATGAGAATATTGTCAAGCTTGCGGTTATAGTGTTTCAAGACCGACCTATCGGCGTGACTAGCGAGCTTCCCACAGTTGAGGAGATAATGAAGCAACCGGGGATAGCAGTCGGGAAGCCGCTCAGGGGCGTGATCATGAGATTGCAGCTCAGGGTGTCACCGCATAGGTGTGGATGAAGTCCATGTCTGACTATATTGCGACGTCAAGAGGCAAGGCACCGTGGTTCGACTAACAACATTCAAAGAGTTTCTGCATATGGAGAGGGTGACTGTCGAAGCGACGCATCTATGGTATAGAATACTCTCAGGAGAAGTGTGGGCCTATGTTTAGGTACCTACCTCCTACCTAGATGTATAAGATGTGGCGAGCTGCCATCTATCATCACTCTGTACACGACTCGTCCCCTAAAGAGGTACCTACCTTCCCTGTACGATGATTGCCGCCCCAGAAGGGACATTGATACAAACCATATCCACGTGACCAGGCCCGCTGTCAGAAGTAACCCCTTTTCAGGGGTTTCTCTCACACTAGATGTTGCCATCAGAATCCACCGCTAGACATCCATTATTCTTGGTGCAGAAATAATCATACGAGCGTGCTAGTCGTTGTACGATACGCTTATTCTATCTGAAGAAGTCAATTGATTTGTCAGTGCCTAGGCTGGGTACTTCGGATATTCTTGTACACTTTGCAAGATCGATATTTGCGTCTTCATCTTGGGAAGTTCGGGCTACTAGAGTCGACGAGGTCACTTGCAAGTCTGATTTCTTGTGGAAATCCATCACTCCGCGCATTGCCTAACCCGTAATGCTGATCGGTGAATGGATTGCGCATCCCAAAGCCGTTCTCCGCAGAAATCATTCCATCTCTCTTCTGGTGAGAATGCTCCTACTTATACGCATAGAGGTTTTGGACGCGCAACATGTAGCCCATATTAATACTACCTCGGGGCTGCTTCTATAGGACTCGCTGGCTGAGTATGGTGGAGTAACTTGAAACATTGTTCAAAATGCTTACCTTGGTGGACTCTCATGACGCTTCTGATCGGGGTATTCGCTTTGCAGGATATAACGCGGCCACTTTACATGCTATGAGTTGTTAAGCATTTCCGACACAATTCCTAGAAGCGATCAACTCTCGTCTAAGCTTACATTTCAAAATGGGATTGAATGAATTAATGACTTACAGCCTATCACGACATGCTAATAATAATGTCATTTTTCGCGGAAAAGAGTCAGTGATGCCAGCGAACGCGGGAATACCCGAACCCCTTAAGACCCCGCACTTTCATTCCTGTCTTATCTGCGGGAGTGGTGAGTCTATCTCTATCTGGGCGAAGGAGATAAGCGCTAGTGGTTGGTGGGCGTGGGATTGGGTAGGAGTAAACTGGCATTACAGCGGGTGACACCCTAAGGATGTAAAGCGGCTGCAGCTCTCGTCGCGATGTCGGATTAAGCTGAGTGAATATGAGGTAGATGAACCCTCGGTCTCGCTACCAACGCGAAAGAATCCACCCTCAACAAGATCCACGGTGATTAGGAGTGCGGATATCGCTTCACAAGTGTCAAAAGGTGATCGAGGATCAGAACAACAACTCGGTATCCGCTCGTATGTTGCCGCTATTATCCTGGATAGCGGTGAATGAGCATATTTGAGCTAAAGAAAGGGAGAATTTTTGAAGGGTCCTCTGGATGGATTAAACTTCCCACATGACTACTGGCATATTTAGTGGCGGTGTATAATGTTTAAATTACAGTGACGCGCTGGTGCATTTGGGGCCTGAAGGGATTTTGGTCATGTGAATTGGCTCATTAAGCAATAAGATTCCTGAGCTTCTTCTATGGTCTGGTGATTAGGTGGTATGTTTCACAGCGACATACGGGAACACACAAGCGGCAGGCGCCGAATCTCACCGTCTTGCGTGTTTACTACATAGATATTTTCGTGGTGACGACGTCGGTGAATTAAATACCTACATGATGTCACTCAACACATTACTGCTTTTCTCTGATTAATTTGATGTAGATTGCGTACGTGTACTCGAAAGCATTAGTCGGAGTTCGGTCTTTGGCTCGGGCGACGAGTTTTGGTTGATCAATTCGTGTTGCGAAAATATCTAGGAGTGATATCGACTATGTAAACGTCTCTTGCATCTACATACGTACTTGCTCGCTGTGGTAAAATTAATTGGAAATGACCCAGCTTACTAGCATATCTGGCTCTCTAATAGGAAAATACTTGTTATGTGAGTTGGCCATATTCGGCCGTGGCGGGCATTTGGAATTGGGATATGACCAGCTCTACCAACTTGTGTCACCGCACCGAACTCGTGGGATGAAGATATTTTTATTCTTCTGGTGTCTTATTTCCAGGACAGTAGCCCTGGAGGCCTCTTCATTGGGGAGTCTTAGGCGACAATTGGTTGAGATGTGCAGGTGACTTGAAATAGGTACATAATTAGAGGTGTGTATGAAATTCATAAAATATCCTTCAAATATCCTCAGCGCGTTGATGTCATAATAATGTCAGCCGCATTAATCCCCGTGTCCCTGCCCTTTCTTGGGGGCGGAAACCCAAGGTCCCCGACTTACCGAATCTAAATACCTAAATCCGATTCTTCGTCCCGAACACAACTCATTCTTTACCTTAAAGCATTCATCTTAGAGAGCTATTTGCATTTCTATCGGCACTTGGCAGCGAACCGCCCCGAGTAAATGGTAGCCTACGGTAGGAACTGTAGTCCCTCGAGTAGAAGACATGTTATTGCTGTGCCTTTTTCATCACAATTTCCCTAGAGTGCAGCAGTTAGGTGCACTGTCTTAATGCATGTCAGCTGCTTCTTCTCCACGATTCATCACGATGACCCTTCCCTTGCGGCTTTTAGTTTGAAGCCCCCAGGATCCTTCCAGCAAATCTTAAGCTGTCTGGTTGGCTAGACTAGCTGACCATTCGAGCTAATCCGCATCCCTTTTCCGACTGGTCCAATCAACCTCGTCAATCGTTGCTCTGTCTCGCACCTTGAGACGCATTCGCTACACTAGACCTAACAGGCTTGTTTTCTGGGGTAATGGAGCAAGTTACAGTAATCAAATGATGCAGCAGGGGATGCAGAAAAACCCACAGCTCCTACAAGTAGTGTATAGCACTAAGCGGTTGAAGCCGTCATGTATTGGCTCGCGAAAACTAGCCGTCGCAGCACGAGAAGAATGAAGAAGACGTACTACGTAGGTAGTACCTACTGTGCTGGTCGATCAACATAATGCGTTCGCAAGCAACCCACTTTCTTTACGCCCGCTATCTCGGCATCGGAACCGACGAGTGTCTCTTAGAAGCACGAGCTTTGGACGAGCCCGACTAATCGCGCCCGAGACCGCAGGATACCGAGAGTGTGCTACTTGATCACCTGCTGGCTGACGCCGGCTTGCCGCAGAGGGCTTCACTATAGTTCAGACGGAACAAACCATGTTGCGTGTTGAGCGTCATCCTTGGTCACCGCATTACATACAACATTTGTGTTCAGCTACGCGTAGCCGCATTTGCATTGCCCTATGGCTACCTGCGGTCTGGGCCAGTTGCCTTCAGTGGCCAGGGCACACGGAGAGTCGGTGACCGCGACCGCCTCCTTGGCGGCTAGTAAGTTAGGTGACTCGTTAGTCTGCTGTGGCTTCGAAGCCGCCTCATCAAACCACGTTCCAGTCCAATTCTGACGAGACTTTCGTCGCCTTCCTAGCAGGGGTACCACCTGACAATTCCTACGCACTTACGGTACCAGTTAATTTTAGTCTCGCGCTGATCCACGGCGTTCGCTCTAAAGAAGTCTGGACCCTGACGACGAGTTGCTTAATCCCTTCTCCTATCTGTCAAACGTTGGAGTGGGGCACCTGTGTATGAACATTGAATGGGATTGAATGGGATGAGACCCCTCATTGCTCGCATATAAACCTGACAACCCTCGAACCGCATGCGGTAGGCCCCCGTGTATGATATCTATAATTCCCCCAAATATAATAGCCCTCCACGATTTTCTGCAGGCCAATTCATATGTACTACATATAACCTGGATCTATAAGGGACACCCAACCAATTAAGTGCCATATTACCGTCGTCACAATACATACATCCTTGCATTGGGGGTAGGATTACCTCTCACGTCCCACATTACAACCAACTCCAAAGGCTCCAAAAGCCCACAGGGGGGCTTACACATGATCATGACGAGGAGAACGAGCCAGACCCAAGGTCTTTATTATGATGTACCTGTCGCCGTCATACCTCTGATCAGTTCAATACTTTTTCTCATAAGGCTTTACCGCTGGCAACAATCTCAATACTACCAACTAGTCAATCTCATTGACAACAAGATGGAACAAACAATATCACGCCTCTCCAATAAGGTCCAACGACCCACTACCTTCACCAAGTTCAACGAGCTTCCCCCTGAACTACGTATCAAGATATGGCAACATGCTATTCCAGACCCTAGAACAGTCGTTGTCAAATCGCCTCATATCAGACAAACACAGACGATTAGGTCATTAGAAGAGGCAATCACTGAACCGCATAAACAAGAGGAAACCTGGTATTCAACTACACAGATTCCCGCTCTCTTACATGTCAATGCCGAAGCTAGATACGAGGCATTAAAACACTACAAGCTTTCGCTCGGCGTAGGGAATGCACAATCGCGAATATACGTCGATTTCAGTCGAGATACTATTTTCTTCGGCAACTCAGAGCTTAAACCCGAGTGCTCACCATTATGGGCATCCACACGGGACTTGGACCGAGTACAACGTCTTGCCGTCGTTCCCGAAGGCGCATGGAGGGTACTACGGTGGAAGAAGGTGGACTTGAACTCGCTAGAGAAGATGATATTCGTACACGATACGGAGAATCTCGATCTAGGCCCCCTTCCACAGCTGATCGAAGACGAGTCACAGGAGGCGGAGACGGAGGTACTCGAGGAAGAGGTACGAAGATTACGAGTGGAAGAGGCAGAGTTACAGCAGGAGTTGCAAGAAAACAGCACATTGGATCCTATGAAGAAGCGGATGCAGGCAGCCCGCGAGGAATTAGATACGCTGATGATGGTCCTACCGACGCAATTCGAGAAAGAACCTACAGTGTCGACTGCAGTGTTTAGGAAGAGTCGCGGGGATAGATGGCTGTGCTGATTTGCTGTTTTGGGTTTGCGACAGACTTCGTCAGCCACGACATGTCTTATCTCACGCTGTACATCATGCGGTGGTACACTTGGCAATTCAACCAACCAGATCAGGGGTATGGCATCCCACATCTCTAGCTCTAAGCAGGGTCCAAAACTCTCAAGTGTTTTAACGTAAAGCGATGATAAATTGCTTCATTACTATGATGTTAGCCATTAGAATATGTCATAAGGGGCCAGTAAAAGGGTCAACCCCAACACAAACCACACGATCCTGACCACTCCAACTGCTCTGAAAAAAAAACACTCAATCGATCCTTCTACTCGGGTCCCAATCTAAGACATTCATACGCAACCGTGACTCTGCTTGCTAAGCTTGTCTCGTCCTACATAGTACCTCGCTTACGCACGCAAATGCCAATTGGCTATTTTGTCATAACACAAAAAGAATCCCATCAATCAATCAATCAACAATCAACATGAAGTAAAACAGGTGGTTAGGAAAATAGAAGTATGTAAGACGACTGGTAAGACGATTCTACGACACACTGCACTCTAAGCCCCAAGCCGACGATGCAGTTGCCCGTACACAATTTTTTTTTCTTCTTCAACGCATAACGAAATGCAAGTTCATCCGATACCTATCTATCTATCTATCTACCTACGTACCTAATGCAGCCTGCAGCCCCAGAGTTGTGTGTTGTTGTAAATTATCAATCGCATCACTAGGCTAGGGAGCCTGCCTTACGTTACGTAGCCTGCTACAAGGGAGGTTTTTCTTTTGAGTCATGGATGTTTCTTCCGCGCAAACCTTACACGCGTCCCGTCTTCGGTTCGTCGCCTCTCGAAGAATTGCATTAGGTACACACGCAAACACGCAAACATACGTGTAGATCCTGATCCATCATATGTGGCTCATTTATTACTACGAATGCTTGGAAATGTCTTTGACATCGGATTCCGAATATGCAAAAAAAAATTCATGATATCTGTTCCTTAGCCCGACCCCTTGAAGGCGATCCTGCCGAGGGGCTATTCGCGTAATACCTCCTTATTGAGAAGGTAGAGGGGGGAGGGTAGATAGGAAAGGGGGGTTTGACCACTAGCCATTAGCAATTACCAAGCGTCGCACAGCATCGTGTATGTACCTCCTATATACGTAGCACCCAATTATATCCCCAGCGCCTCTGAAGTGAACTACCGGCAGCCGGCAGCCGTTCCGGAAACCGATTCCAGGTATGCAGCGCCACATACCTACCTTCGTACCCGCACGGTTCAAACAATCCCGCCCCCGAATCACGGCTCATAGCTTACTACTCCTAGCCTCGCCCCCACCGCTGATATACGAATTCCCAAGCCGTAGCATCTCCACAGCCCCGTCAACCATCTCCTTCACAATCTCAGCCGCGGGCTTGACCTCTTTAATAGCGCCAGCGACCTGGCCCATGAGGTGCGGGGGGTCGATGTCGGCCTCGCCGTTGTGCTCGAGATCCCACTCGATGGGCACAACACCTTTATCGCACAGCTCCTTAATCCGCTGCGGGTCCGCGTGCCAACGCCTAATATACGCATTCGTACGCATTCGCAGTGGGCGCCCCGAGAGCACGAGCGTGCGCTCCGTATCCTCGAACCCGCACGACACGACGCTGGCCTTGTGCTCGTCGCTGCTATTCGCCTCCGTCGCCGCCACGAACCGCGTGCCGACCCACACTCCCGCCGCGCCCTGCATCAGGCTCGCGGCCAGCGACCTTCCGTCGTTGATCCCCCCCGCGGCGACGACGAGGGCCGACCCGCCCTTCAGCATGGGCAGTTTGTAGGTCTTGGCTACGTCGGCGACGGCCGGGATCAGCACCGAGGACGCGATGTCCCCCGTGTGGCCGCCGCCCTCGCCGCCCTGCGCGCAGACGAGGTCGACGCCTAGATCGAGGGCCTTGGTCGCGTGGCGCGGGTGTCCGACCATGTTCATGACGAGGATGCCGGCGCCGTGCAGACGGTCGATGACGTGTTTCGGGGGCACGCCGACGGCGCTGACGAACAGCTTAGCGCCGCTCTCGATCGTAATATCGATGAGCTCGTCGAGCTTACCCCCGGTATAATCGTGGTTTGTCTTGCGCGCGTTGCCGCCGACCTGGGGCAGGGCCAGGTCGATGCCGAAGGGCAGATCGGGCGACTTCAGGGCGGCTTTCAGATCCGCGATGATGGCGCGCAGCTGCGACGGCGTGTACATGAAGCCGCCGATGACGCCGAGCCCGCCCGCGTTGGAGACGGCGGCTGCGAGGGCGCCGCCCGATACGCGGGCCATGCCTGCGAGGATGATGGGGTGCTGGATCCCGAGGAGGGTTGTTAGGGGCGTTACGATGGGTCCTTTTTGAGGCGCCATTGTGGATTTGGGGTCCTGGCTACTTTAGGTAATTAAGCCTTGAATCCCTTGGCTGGTAGACCTTTGTGTCTAGGTAAGTCAAGTTATGTTGACTTGATGCTTTCTCGTTATGTGCGTGTGTAGAAAGCACGTAGAGATAGCACGTTTCCGTAGTTTGGTATAGTATCTACCCAGGTAGGTAGTTAACTCGGTGTCTTCGGATAGTGATAGCGAGCTTGGCTAATAAAGAATAGGGCGCTATCCGACCGCGCCTCGGTAGTACGTGAGATGAAAGAACAAAGGTACGTTAACACAGATTTAGAGTAGAGAACGGGACCGTTTATAAGAAGAGAAATTGAAATTCCTAAATGGTTACTATGATTAAGGGGGATTTGAAAAGTCCCAAACAACATAAGTTGAAATCGTACAAAGCCATCAATTCCGTCTCCGACATTATGGTGAAGCTAGTCCTCGGGAGCTAAGCTAGGCCGGTGAAGTGGGGTATCTGGGGTCTGGAGGAATGCCGAGGCATATCTATTTTGGGTAGTGATCACACTCTACCGTATAGCAAATGGCCAAGGTACTACGGGTAGGAAGGGAGCTTTGAATTGTTCCACAGTTGCTATGGTGCTGGTTTACAAAGGGCATATAAATCCCCAAGCGATAGTCAGAAATGAGCGTTCGTGGATGATTCATATCAACAATACGTGAACTGACAACTCTAGATACTGACACTAGGTAGGTAGTATATCATCTGGAGTATACGTACCATATGGTATGTATAACCTCGGGTATTATTTGCTGTAGAGTCCAGACTCTTTATAGTATGATACATTTCGTTACTCGCTTGTTCAGAACCAGCGAGGTTGTTGAATCTTTGAATGTTCTATGATGCACTCAATCTCCCACTCCGTTTTCCATAATAGTTATCCTGATTCATAAAGTACCTATACACATTTAAAAATACTCAGCAGCATAGCTGGATTATCTGTAAGGCTTGCGGGAACTTTGAGTCGCTGGTCTAATTTAGAAGAGTGATGGGACCCGATTTCGAAAAACTAGCTGGAACGCTTAAGTCGTGGGAGTAGACCCCCTGAACTTGTCGAGAGGTAACTTGGAAGTCAACACGCCCGTGGCGCAACTTGGTTATGGTTAGGTGCGGGACATTAATGGCCGGTAGGATTGACTCCCGTACCCCTTCTGGCTTTCAAGACCGCCAACAGTTGCCTCCTATCGACGCCATGCATTCGACGTGGCATCGAAGCATAATTGCGAGCACGGCCTTAGATTACGGACGCTGTTAAGCCCGTTAATTTTGAACATACATTCCCGGCCCTATTCCGGTTCAGTCCCGGAAACACGTCAGCATATTGTATGCAGTCCGGATGCATTTACCAATAGCTCGGACTGAAGCAGTAAGTTCCTCGTACATATTGCAGCTATTATCATCGGAAGTATGGCAGTCGTGCAGGTACGAAGCCTTCTTGAGACCGTTCTGTTGAATTTGAGCTATTTGGTAAGGGTGCCGATGGTGCTGCTTGTGATTGTTGATGGTTTTCGTCCGCAGATCCATTCCCAGGTTCCTCTTGGTGGTCATTTGCATCTTCTACGATGGCCTCTTCTGGAACCGGTACTTTTTCTACTCTGAGAATTTCCGACTTCGCTTCGGGCACGGATTCGATTTTGAGATTTTCCCGACTCAACCCACGTCGAAGAGCCAGCTCTGCAGCTGCCTGTCTCTTCTTTTCCAGTATTTCGTCTTCCTCTCTTTGCACCCGCTCCTCTTCTAGTCGTAAATCCTCTAATGATGGCGTCGAAAGAAGCGCTGGACTTTCTGGCGGAATAGATCCTGAGCCTAAACTGGGACGTAAGGATGGTCTTGTCGAGTCTATCGTCGTTCTTGAGACACTCCTTGGCATCCTCCGATCCGCAATTCGTTTTCCCTTACTACTCTTGGTTTTATTACTCGAGCGGTCGTCCACATGATCTAGTGCAATGGTGAATTCGTCGTCTAATGGTATTGCATCTTCTTCCCCTTCTTCGTCGCTAGGAAAGAGATCGCCTCTTGATCTGTACGAATCACTAGTATCCCCACTGCCTACCGTTGCGCTCCGTTTCCTAATCTGCGTCGGCGACTCATCAAGATGTGATGGACCTTCGTCATGTCCCAATAATGGCTCACGCTCTGTGTCCAATACTTGCCTCGACGCTCCAGGGTGTTCTTGTAGATTCGCAGCACTAGGTTTATATCTCAAGGGTCCCCCAATCTTGAATGGTAACCGGCCTAAGAATCCTAGCGGCGCGGTGCTAGGTATAATAGTCGGGTCTTCCTCGGTACTAGCCCTCTTCCGCGACCCTCTTGTACCGTAACTCATTCCGCGCTTTCTCCTGGGCTGTTCTTGAACTTCGGCTCCAGCCTTTCTCTTCCCAGTACCCGCGAGCAAGCGATCCCAATCTTCGCTTCGCCAGCCACCAAGGAGCGCTCCACCATCATCTACACCGCCTAATTCTTCGTCCCAATCATCGTAGAAATCGAAACTATATTCTGCCCTCCCTCGCGCCCGCTGCCGTTCCCTTGCTCGTCGCGCTCGTTCTTCACGGTCGCCGAGACAGACGGACGTGCAGTTATCAAACGCTGAGGAGATGGAGGAGAGGCATGGTGTGACGTAGGTGTGACCAAAACTCCAGATACCAGCTGCCGCATTTTCGGTAACTGTCTCGGTGGTGTGGGAGATCTGATTCCATCGCTGGCGAAGACGAGGATCTTCGAGGAACGCCATTGCTCGGTGGGGGAGGATTCTTATAGGTTTTGGTTCGTGTGTAGTTGGTTATTAAGGCGAGCGTTGCAGAAACTCGACGGTGACTTTTTTCGAGCGATTCCTCATTAGAGGGGAATTGGTGATATAGATGAACTATCTAACCTAGGAAGATAGATGGTCGGGGTCGGACCTCCGGTATAATTAACGGTTGTTCGTTTCGTAGATGTTCAATTGCAAGAACTCGTCCGAGATGCGGTCCTGGAGCAATTGTCACCCATTTGGCGACGGTAAACAAGAACTCCTAAGGTGCAAGATTGATGCCTGTAATGCTTGT
Source organism: Hypoxylon sp. EC38 (assembly GCA_002120335.1). Classification (NCBI taxonomy): domain Eukaryota; kingdom Fungi; phylum Ascomycota; class Sordariomycetes; order Xylariales; family Hypoxylaceae; genus Hypoxylon; species Hypoxylon sp. EC38. The sequence goes on along the minus strand of KZ111238.1, from coordinate 494,900 downwards.
GGGAGGGAGTGTGATACGGTTGATGCAGGCGAGATCGAAGTTTCCATACTACATATAGACTCTCGGGAGAGAAAGACAGCGATTCGCAGTGGCAGGGTCAAAGTTCATGAAGAATGGGATGGGTACGAATTAAAAGAGGCTGATTGCATGGGATATGAATAAAGTTGTGTTGACCCCAACCTATCCCTACATAAAAGTCCCCTTATCTCAGATTATTTCTCGCACGCAAATCCAATGCCGGGTAAGCAGCTAAAAATACAGCCGCGATATAATAAGCTGAGACGGTAAAAAGTAGTAAAGGTGGTAATAAGTTACAATGACCTCATTCTCAATCAAGTCTACTAACGTATGTATTTAACCTATAGGCAACCAAGAAGCTAAATCCGTCTAGGTAACCTACCTAGGGGATTGGATTCTGCGGGGAGGGAAAGAGTGCTTCCTTTATCGTAGGTGCACCTACGCTACAAACTCAAGGCAAAACTGCCGTTCCAAGGTTCAGGTTGGTCTTAAAGGGTACCCAAGCACACTAGTGTAGCTTACAGGGGACTGGCATCATTGAACTTTGGAACTCTGAACGTTGAAATGTTCCGCCAAAATTAGCACTGAGAGTACCTAGGTAGTGTACGTACCTACCGGGTTTAAACCATTTAGGGACAAGATTAGGGCGGTCAAGTCGGGCAGGAATCTCTAAGCTTGCCAGCTTCCGCATGCGACTTCAATGGCCAGACTTGGTTGATCGCAACGCCATCACTTGTCAACAGCAAAATCCAACACTTACAATAACAACTTTTCCTCGGCATATCTTACTCATAACTACTGGTCAGAGCACGCATTACCTATAATACATTCTTCTTACGTGTTCTTATTACTCTCTACGCTCTCTGTTCGCGCTTTGTCTGTTTAACAATCTTTGCAAAAATCGAGGACACGGTCTTTGTGTCCGTACCCACCAGTCCTTCAACTCAGTTCTCATTTATCTGCAGCTTCATAGTCAACTCCGAGAACATCACATCATCCATGACAGACGACACGTGAGACGCTGCGACGAAGCGCAATGCAAAATCCTCAGAGGCAGGGTGGTTGGGGAGTCGGTGGAATGTCGAAGCCACCTAACAACCGTAAGTAAAATGGCTTTCCCTTTCCCCGATAATTATAATAGTGTTTGCGACGAACAATGTTTTGACCCTCGGCGCTATCAACTTTGTGCCGGCATTCGAATCGAGCAAGTTAAGAAGCGACTAGACGAGCAACTAAGCGCGTCGAGCCACCGGAACATGATCGAACATCAGAATGGGGAGGATGTGAGGATGGTTCATGACCACTGACTCTATCTCCCATTATAGCATTCGCCCAACCGATGCCTTCGCAGCCAGCGAAAGTGAACCCGTTCGCCCAGACCCCGTTCGCTCAGACTCAACCCAACCCATTTTTGGCAAAACAGTCGGACGGCGCGGGGCCTACACCAAATCCCTTTCTAGCCAAACCTGCCTCGAACCCGTTTCAAGCGCCGACAGATGCGGGTAATAAACGGGCAGCTCCTTCACCTTTTAATCAACAACAAGATTCGGTCTCGAACTCCAGCCCGTTCACCAAACCTGGTTTGCAGGGCTCCAAGGCCACAACCCCCACCAACGGCAACGCTTCGGTACCAAATCCCTTTTTAAACACGAATTCGACACTTAATAATAGGAGTGGATCGAGAGTAGCGTCGAGCGCTAATGGGCAGCCGAAAGTTGCCGAGTATGTTCAGCCAGCATGGCCGAAACAACAGCAGAAAGTTGCGGATTCAGCGCCAAGGAGCCGGATCAACGGGAAGCGCAAGAACGAGAATGACGCCCAGCAAAGGACTAAATTTTCACGGAAGACACCAGATCCTGAAGTTGCCTCTACTCGGTCTCGATCCACTACCCGGGATATCAAGCAAGAGACGCCACTTGGAGACGATAAACCAACAGCCCTCAGAAGCAGAGAAGAACCGGATGTCTTCGAGAAGAAGATTATGGATCAGCTAGAAAGGGATAACATTCGGCCACCAAAATGGCCGGACAACCCGGGATGTATCGAGCAACGCAAGGCAACGGAACGGCTGCGTGAGGCCCACAAAGCCTATCGAGAAAAAGCGAGGATGTCACTCATGCGAGCTGCTCTAATTGACGACCCAGACAAGAGGCGAAGGCTAAATGAAGCGCTTACGTTCAAGGGCATCTGTCAAGACATGTGTCCTGAGTGGGAGTGCATTACTCGGATCGTTGAGCATGATATCAAAGACCCAGAAAAGGATGTCGATGAACACGGTCATGCTGTTGCAATACCTAGTCTCATGGTTAAACGACTTGCTCGCTCGGCGGCAGGACAGGACGCACCTCTTCCTATGGATGTGCGATCCGTCCGCTGCCTCAAGGATACATTCAATTACCTGATCGACCTTATTTATACAGACGACCAGCTATCTCTGCGACATAGCTTTCTTTGGGACCGTACTCGAGCCATACGAATAGATTTCTCCTTTCAGAAATACGCCATGACGCCTAACGAGATAAAACAACAAATTTATACCCTCGAAGGAATTACTCGTTTCCACGTCACATCGCTCCATCTCCTCTCCCGAGACGGTTTCACACCGCCGGACTTTTCAGAGCAACAGGAAGTTGAGCAGCTTGGGAAGACACTGATCTCCCTAATGGAAGTCTACGATGACTGTGCGCAGCAGGGAATCGAGTGTGAAAATGAGGCGGAGTTTCGCGGGTATTATATAGTATTCAATGCTTTTAACCCCGCGCTCATGGAAAGAATCGCAGACTGGGATCGGCGTTTCGAGGATTCCCAACATATCAATTCCGCAATATCTATCAAAGAGTGCATCAAGAATATCCAAAGGATCCAGGGCCCTCTACAGCCAGGCGCATACACCCAGCAGGCCATTGACGTCATTTCGATATTCTTCGAGATTATCAAAATGCCGACAATTTCCTATACTATGGCTTGTTTCGCTGAAATACATTTCAATACCATCCGCAAGGCCATATTGAAACTCATCAGGAGGTCTTATTCGAGGCCGAAATTCGGACCCAAAGATCTCACTCCTGCTGTCCTAAAGCAACATCTGTATACAGACACAGAAGAGGAGGCCGTTGAATTCTTTGAGAAGCACGGTTTCCAATTTGAAGGTGAAGGCGGGTACGCTATCCTCTCCCCAGGGCCTGAGTATACTGATGCCCGAATACGTCACTCCTTTTCGGAAGCTCTCGTAGAACGGAAACGTTCAGGACGATCCTTCCAGGAAGTCGTTAAAAACACTGTCTTTGAATTGAATACCGAGGCACTACCTATCCCTGAGGAATACCCTGATGAGGAGGATGAAAGTTTATTTGTTAGCGATTCGGAGGACGTTGGTAACAATGACCAAGATGCCAGTCGACATGAAGGCCACGTACGTGAGACTCAAAGCAGTGAACCCACACCGCCTTCGAGCCCTCCAGCGAAAACAAGTCTTCCGCCGATGCTCGGAAATCACACCATTACTAAGCCAAATGCCCGGAATCCTTTCGAACAGTCTCCATCTCCCAGTCCGGTCTCTGCAGAATCAAACACGGAGACAGGCGGCAAGTCTCCTAGTCTGTCCCAGCCTTCAGCTCCGGCTTTTTCGCGAATTGATACAAATTCCATGGGGCAGACCACTTCAATCTTTGCACAACCCAGCAAGGACACTAGAGCCCAACCGACGAGTTCCGCCCATCCCGATGTGACAACTACAGGAACCACCTTATTTGGCAACTTTCTACCTCCAACGGAGAGTTCCAATGCACAATCCTCAACATCTAAGACGAAGAAAGTTAGATTTGACGGCATTCAAGATGAAAAAGCAACTTCTCTCACGAGCAGCGTAGCTAGCCCTGGGCTCTTCAACTTCCTAAATAATAAAGGTAGAGACAAAGACGCGGAAGCTTCTACGCCTACATCCAGTGCTAGCCCCTTGTCGGGACTTCCGCCAAACAAAGATGCATCTCAAGGAGCTATCTCTCTAAATGCATCTCCGAACCTCGAGCTGGGTGCAAGGGCCCCTAGCTCATCAGAGGCTATTAGCAACGCAGCTCAGCCTACGATTCCCGGTCCTTCTCCATTATTTTCATCATTCGCAAAATCTCAACCTTCGGCTACCCCTGAAACTGAAAAACAAAGTTCTACCACCAGCCTACCCTCAACAAAGACTCAGCAACAGGCAACAGGATCGACTGTGACATCCACTCCTAGTGTACCTACCCTAACACACTCCTATAATTTAGAAAATGGGCCGGTCGTAACAACAAAGCCAACCTTTCCGTCGCCAAGCTCCAATTCTGGCAACCCACCAGCTCGAAGCACAGTCCAGAATGATCGAATGGGTAATTTCACCAAGTGGTTCGTTTGCGGCGATAAAGGTTTGATGGAAACACATCTCCAGCAATATGCGGTTGAGCATATACTGAAGGACGCGTGGAATATATTCCAAGCCGCCGAAAAGGAACGTATACGAAAGGAAGAGGAGGAGAAATTATGGGCCGATGCACGAGATTTCAGAGAGAGGAGTCTTCAAGTCAAATATTTCTATCGTTGGAATGAAGGCTTCCGTAAACGCCAGCGAATCAGACGAATAAAGATGGAAAAAGAGAAAGCTAGACAATGGAGGTTACCTGAAAATGTAGCAAAGCGCGAACTTGCCGAAAAAGAAGCACAGGATCGAATTGTTCAAGGAGCGAAAGACTCTATACTCAAGACGAGCCGCCGCAATGTCGATGAAGCTGTCAAATTGAGAGAATCAATTGGACCAAACTCGGAATCAAGGGTACGGGACCTCGAAGACACGGCAACTCGATCAAATATTGGGTCATCAAGCATGGAATCTGGAACGCAGAGCATCGAGGACGCGTTACTTGCTACGGGTATTTTCAGGGGCGTGAGAGATGAAAGGGCCGCCGCTCGGTACGCTGCTAAGGAAGGTGACGATCAGGACGAAGAAACACGCCTGGAAAAGAAGATGCGACTGCGATCAGAGAATTATGACCGTCTTCGACGTGGACTTCGCCCCCTCAAGGCATTACCGGAGACCAAAGTATATAAAGAAGGTTCGAAAACGGCAATGCTTAGGTCACGTAACCGCCTCGCTGCTAGAGATTCCATGTCTATGTCGACGGGGAGTTTACGTGACTCCACCTTTAGTTCGAGTTATCGTTCGAGTATTGGGTACAATAGCGGCAGAGTATCCAAACCTCCTCGATCGAGAGTAACAGATCCATACTGGCGCCTCAAAGCCAATGGGCTTGTGCGGATGCCAAACGGCGAATATCTACACGAATCAATAGCACTACCGATGCTGGAAGGAGGAAAACGAATCCCCGGTTTCGGTGACTATGGGTTACCACCCGTCGAATCCACAACTCCCGACCATTCACCGCCGCCCTCGTCTAGCGGCTACTCCTCGCCCGTTATCCATGCTGATGGGCCACGACTAAGCGGACTTGGCACCCCGTCTTCAAGCGGCGGAAGCCAGAAGCGAAAACGTTACCTGAACGGGGACGATGCGGCCTTGAATGGACACGAGACGCCTCTTAACATGAAGCGAATCAGGAGTGGGGAAACAGACACCTCTGTCACGAATGCCGAAGAACACCTCTCCGAAATAGCTGAGCTCTTGAAGCGCGTGGATAGCATCAGAGCTTCGACACCCAAAGTGAATAACACATGAGCTTGTGCTCACGAAATATGGGATGAGGAAAGGAATGGTGGTAGAATAGAATGGAAAAGAAATTGAGGGTCTGGAAGCATAAATTGCTGTTCGGAATGATCCTGGGATACGATATCCACGTCCTAGAGAACGTTGTTGAGGAGGAGTTATCACAACGAGGCAGACGCATATAACACCGGAGAAGATCCTTCGTGGCCCTATGGAGATGAAGCGGACTAGGTCGGACACTCACATGCATGGAGCGGCGTTATAGAGGCAGCAACGGCATTTCCACGACTCTTGATTTAACTTTGTTACTATAATTATTCAGCGACCAAAATTTTTGCGGCTTGGCGGTCGTGCCTCATCGTTTTGTTTTTATAACTGAGATACCCGTAAGGTACATTGCATAAAGGGATTGGAAATTTGGCGGGCATTCAATGAAATAAATGGAACGATGTGCTATGAAATGGACATATGGCATACGAGTTGATAAACTTGGAACTCAACAATTGTATAAATGCTTGATACCTCATTACCCGATTTGACAACCTTACCATGATATTATATTCTATTCTTCTCGCATGGTAATTAATAGCTGCAGATGGTGATGACTAAGCTACGTCAGAATAACTTCCTAATCTGTCCTGTCGTTCAACTCTGATAGGCAGGGTATATATATATGACTTGCTGTTATGTCCGGACAATGACATAATCATCACCTTAGGTATTTACTGAGAATACAGACCAACACGAACATCTCAGATTCCTAGATCTTACCTAGTGAAGCGGGTAAGTCCCTTGTATGAATCCCTCATAGTACTGCAGCTCGTCAGAGTCACCGGTGCGGGATTTTGTTTAGCTTACCTCACATCATAATGCGATATATTTACCAGCTTGGAGAAGAGAAGAAAGAAAAAAAATCATCCAGATTTGTACGCCCTTATCTAACAATTCAAGCTTGTAAGTATAATTATAAGCCTGAGTGGGTGGGTATATATGACCAGTCTATCTATATGTACCTATACCTGTATCTTTCCAGTCTACCGTTTTTCTCAGAAGTGTATGTATGGACGTGAATCATTAATTCCCAACGCTTGTTTCAATCAAGACGCTGTCATCCCCGCTCTCCCCGGTCCCCGTTCCCCCTTTTCTCCACTCAAACTTCCTCAAACTATATCCCCCCTATCCCGTTCGGAGCGATCGGCACTTTTTCTAAAAGTCATTGATCTATTGAACCGGAACCTTTGGCTGCTGACGCCGGCACTGCCATTGGTGGGGTACTTCTCTAACTGCGAGCTACTACCCATAGCAGCACCGCTGGTTTCGGCGAGTTCTTCTGTTATGCGCGGAGGGTGGTTGATGACCGAGTTACTCGGCTTGCGGGCGACAAATACATCTTGGAAGACATCTCCCGTGGTATCAGGGGCGTGCGAGTTGGCTCGGCGACGGGTAGCTGTCAGTATAGCGGGGTCGACAGTCTGTTGTCGCTCTTCGTACGAAGGAGGCTGGATGTTAGACTGGTAGACGGGCCAGTCTTGTCCGGAGATCTGGTACTGTCGGCGAGGTTGCTCGATGCCGAGGGCGACCATTTGGTTCATCAGTTCGATGGCAAACTTATTATGCCGAGTGAGGCGTAGCAGTTCGTTCTGGAAGCTTGTCTTGTGGAAGCAGATAAAGTTGACCGTCATGCAGTACGCATCCTCGAAACTTCGCAGCTCCGTGATGATCTTGCTAGTGAAATCGCGCTTGTTCTCTAAAACGTATTCCGTCATGCGAGCCTCCAGCTCCTTGATAACGCTCGGCGGAGTACCGTATTTCATGCGAAGTTCGAATACATCAGCCAACTGACCGCTGCGGCGGTGGTTAAGGATGAATAAAGTATTTAATACGGAGTTGGGCGCTTGAACAATGTGACCCTCCATCTTCTTAAACTCGGTATATAATAATGAAATTTCGGTAACATAGTAATCGTCGCCTCTCATCAGAGATCCTGTGTTGCCATATACCGTGACTCGGTCGCCTACATCAAACGGATGCTTGACGAAAACGAAAATAATCGATTGGAGGAATTCCTGAGCAGTGGCTTGGAGCACCCACGCCAGGCCAAGAACGGCGGTACCGGCAGAAGCTAAAGCTGCCGCTGTTGAAGCAGAGATAATTGAGATGAAGACAATTACAGCAATAATAAAGATGATGAAAAAGAAGACTCTGTCCAGTTTTGTGATGACGGAGTCAAGATCCTTAAGAGAAGCCGCAATGGCCTTCTTCTCGCGATGAACTTCGTCGCAGAACGCTTCGAGTTCCTCCATCGATACATCCCCATTCAGGTCCCGGTCGAATACGAGAAACGCAGCCTCTGCATCTTCAATAGTAGGAAAAGCCGGGTTCAAGTCTTGTGGGGTCAGGACTTCGGCGCCAGGTTTGGCGAAAGTGCGGAAAAGACGTCGCGCAAGCACCTGCGCAGAATTCGAATTTCGCAGCAGTTCAGAGACGACTTTTCGCGGGTGATTCCTGAGCTTGACTTCACGCCCGGTAAAATCACCAGCCACTCGGTTTGCGAGATCGCTTACTTTCGCTATAGTGTCTCGAGCATTTTCTGAGAACATAGCCAGGGGTGTTCTAGTACCGGAACCCTGGCCCTGAGTGTTCATAACTGAGGCTTCCGACACTAGTTTATCCTTAGAATGCTCGTATAGATGAACCAAGTATCTAATGCACTCCCATTAGTAATGCACGTTAATGAATAAGTTAGATGCTAACTGGAACTTACGCGATACTTTGTTTATTCGTTTCGATACGCGATGAATATGTTCGTAGATGGAAGGACTCGGCAATCCATTGTATGAGGATTTTCTCAACCCAATTTAGTGTAGCCAAAACAAAGAATGCAATGATGACCTTGTTGACGACGTCGATCCAGCCGATATTTGGGTATTCGGTGTCGGCTTCATCGGGTACTTTGGCAGGGACCTTGTGGCTGTTCAGGATAGGATAATATGAAACCAGTACAGCCAGCATCCAGAGGAATAGGGCGGTATGCAACTCTAGCTGTCGGCCAGCCGCTTTCCATTTCTTCGCATTCCCTGAGCCCAAGATCTTAGCGAAGACACTCACAATATACGGCATAATGGAAGTAACAATCCTGGCGGCCCACAATGATAGCCAGACAACCTCAAGCCATATACCGAACCACTCCAATTGAACGCCCCCGGGACCACCGATAACTGCCTGTTGATCCTGTGGTAGAAGGCTCCCCAGTAATATGGGAACTAAAAGGATAGCCGTGACAGGTATGCTGTATAAAAGATACCTAACCATGCGAGGCAAACCCCTGATGCCGCGGAACACCTTGTTCAATTGGCTTGGGGGCTCGGGGTTCAGCCCTACAGTAGGAGTTTGAGCTGGTTGATTAAATACATCCTCCTTTACCTGTTCATGGCTGCGGGCTTTGGAGTGATGACGACGAAGCTCGATCGATTCCCGGTGGCTAACGGCTTGTTCGGCCTGTAAGAGTGTGAGGTCATCGACCAGTCGAGTTGCCTGGTCCCTAGACTCGGTTTCTGATAGGTATGCCCCTTGCTCCGACGGCATTCGGTTTTGTTCGTGAGGAACCTGAAGGTGTTGAGATGACTCCGGAGGGAATTTCTCATGATATCTTTCTGGATCGCCGGCGGTATCCGAGACGGTCGGAGCATGGGTTAACGTGGGTGAGCCCTTCTCGTCGAATTCGTTGCTACTGCTTCCATAAGGCATGTTGAATAGGATTATGTAAGAATCCTATGAGTGGGATATCAGAAATGACTTTATAAGCCGTCTTTCTCGACTTTTCTGATTGCAAGCTACCACCGGTGATAAATGCAGTGAGCCACAGACATTGATCAACCAACAACAGTAATATTGAATAAAAACCAGTATAATCGACGCTGGATGATTGAAATGTTCGATTAGGAGAGGGAAAAAAAAAAAAATAGAAAGTAACGAATGTTGAGGTCGCTGAATACTACGTATACTGCTGCTATGATAGATTCGACCAAAGTGGGTGGTAGATCGGTAGAACACACAGCGAAGTGGTCTAGATCTGGTCCTTTTCGAGACGATCCTAGGTTAGCTATTAAATGGATCGGGGTTGGGGAAGATTGGAGATCTTGTAGTTGAACTTTGGTTATGAAAAGACTGAAAATGGGTCAAAAAACGAATGAATATTTACACTACTGTGCTCCCGGACCTCAAGAAAAAAAGATTGAACCGAATTGGATGTTGGTCAGGAGAAGATCTTCGATGCCATTCAAGATTTAGAGCATGACGCGAAGTCTTCGACCCACATAGAACCAACTCAGCTTTGTTCAAAATTTGATAGGGTATCTTGGACCTGTCTTGGCCACAAGGGAGGACCGACGGCTCACTATGCTAGTGGCCAATCCTCACTATAAATGAGTGGAGTCAGTGGTAAGTGGCCCACTGATAAAGAACATCTTCACAGTCGCTGCGCTAATTCCATGTACGGTACTGTCGGATAAGTTACGTACAGTAGTACATGGGCATTGCTACATCGTTACAGACGAATCGCGATAAACGGAACTCCTCAATATAATTTGTATTCATTTAATTATTCATTTTTACTTATAGATATTTGGTTGTTATCAGTATATTTTCTCGAGTTTCTTTCTTTTTCTTTTTTTTTTTTAAAAAAAAATACCTCACAGCAAGTATGGTATAATAAGAGAATCGAGTTCTTCAAGACCAAGATATGGATATCAACTTGTACGCGCAATACGGTACATGCCCCCCACACGACTTAATTAGCTTGTGAGCTTCCTCCATAATGGGGGCAACGGAGCTTCCAAACTTAATACTCCATTCACTCCGCTATAATGTCGTCATAGGGTTTGAATCAGTCATTCACAGAGTTAATATAAGACTCATCTGAAGTGTAAGTAATATAAGATTTTACGTGACTAAATAATTCAACCCAGCTTTAACAAGTTACATCTACAAGTCTTGCGAGTACTTCAGAAGTTATACAATGCGTAGCTTTTATAACGCCCCTTAATATCACATGTCACTGATGGATGTTTTGTTTCAAGTCATACACAGTTGAGCTTTCTAGTGGATAATACTGTCCATCACAGGCGGGTACCTATCAATGCAGGGATTCATGGGGCCGGCGACAGCCACTTTGTTGTTCGGAAATGGTAAGGGAGACGGACCAGGACGGACCAGCGGGAGACACGCCTCAGATCCTATTTTTATTCTCGTACGAATTACCTACATAGTACCTTGACTTAACTGCTTTCATTATCGCACGATTGGTGAATTTAGCCAAGCCATCTAATGAGACGACTGTAGGCTAAAGCAAGCCCAAAAACGTTAGCGAGAGAGCCTCAACCAAACAAACTGTCTAGGCTAAACCTGGCAACCCGAGCCCCTAGAGAAAAAAAGCCGCACCGGCGCTATTGCGTGTGCAGTCCAACCTCTCCTTCACCGCACCCGTCAGATCCCCACGATTCGATCGGCGTGATGCAGCTGCGAGATGTAGTAAATTTTGAAATCTTGTTCTGACGTTGAATTCGTAATCTCTATCGCAGCTTAGAGCAGCCCGGGATTTATGAATATGGATGGCTGGGAGTAAACAGCTCTCCCGTAACCCATGCCTACCTATCTACGGGGTATCGCGCGAAACATAATTTCCACTCGGGTGCCATTGGTAACGCCAACTACGCCATCAAGCATGATCAAGCACGCCGGACAAATGAGACAGACCCTTAGAACCCCTATTTTTATTAAAGCCATAAGCTACTTGACGTCACTGTCTTACCTAGGCGGGTTTTCTGCAGAATTTCGAATTTTCAGCTCGTTCGGAATCACTGATAAAGACTCGGGGTGCGGTAGCAATCTAATCTTCTTCATACGTTCTACTTAACGCCAATCGGTCGCACGAACTGTCCCCGCGATCTCTAATGGTCGCAGATCGTCTCTGGCGAGATCCAGCAGAGATTCCCCAGAAGAACCAACTCGTCTCGTTCGGTGGGACAGACTTGGAGAAAAACAACGGGTCTTCTGTCGTCATACGCGTACAATGTCTGGAGACAAGAGTCTGACACGTTGCAGTGGGAAATACTCAGAACCATGGGAATAAAACTTCACCCGCAGCATCCGTGATGAGCATCGTAATTGGCTGAAGCCAAAAAGGCCAATAGACAGCCTTCGAGGAAGTATGTTGAGATACGTTTTCGCGCGCGGATCAATAGGACCTGAACAACAGCATACAGATCTCACGATCGCAAATCCACGTCGCCTTGAAGCATAAGAGTAGTAGCATTGATGTTAGCCAACTACGGCGACAGGGCGACTACCCAATGCATGGGCCAACATGCGACCGGTGGCTTACTTTCCTATTTGGGCGACTTTTTCGCCTACTCGGAAAGCCATTCCTTATAAATTCCCGACACAATAACCCTTCGGCAAAAAAAAAACTCAGGGTATACTAGTAGATCGTTAGGCAGCTCTAATATGCCGTTGCAGCTTCATCTCCTTGTCACGAAGGTCTTATCTTTTCTTCCGACTAGTGCCAGAAAGAACACCGACTACTCTCTGATGGGTTGTGATACCAAAGCACGTTGGACTCTCTTCTGTAGCCCACTTAGCTTTTTCTTTTCTCTCTCTCTCTTTGGTAAGACCAAGCCGAGCGTTTAAGCAACTCCATTGCCAAAGTTTTCTGAATAAAACTCTCTTACGTCTTGGTTACCCTCGATCCGTACTAATAAGCCCCGGGGGTCGCCCTCTATCTTGAGTCCCTCGAGGCTCCTTGCTCTCGATAAGGCAACATATACCTGGCCCTCTTCGAATGCCCGTGTGAGATCGACAATGACCTTGCCGAGAGTCATGCCTTGCGCCTTATGTATACTCATAGCCCAGCCAGCAGTAAGTGGGATCTGAGTTCTGCAGATAACCGAAGGGTCAGATCTCCCCAATAATGTGTTTGGGTCGTGGATGTAAGAATCTAGGTCAGTTTCGGTGGATAATGCCACATTGCTAAGTTCATGTTCCGAACAATCGGGATAAATAACTTCGGTTATACCATTGTCGAAGCGGACAACTGGAAGGGTCTTAATGGGTTGTTTTGATAACTTGGGCCACTTGATCAGCTCATTCTCATTGATTCGGTAAATATAAGTGGACTTTTCCCTGCGAGAGAATAGGTCACCGTTGTCCAAGGGATGGAAATCGACGATAACACCCTGGCTTCCATTAACCATGCCTTTATTGATGCTGATGTTCTTGAGCAATATCACCGGCATGCCGACCTTGAGTCGCAGGAATGGCTCATACCTATGATCCTTTAGGGAAGCCAGCGTACCGTCAGACTGTCTCTTGCCATACTTTTTGAGATGTGGATGGATTAGCTCTTGCCAGTAGAAGCTGTCTAGAGCAGCGAAGTCGTGGGGTGGTGTTTTCAATGTGAGTAACTTATCGTTGTTGTACCTGGCTACCTCGGCGCGGGTGGGGTACAACCTAACCGCGTGTGTCAGGTCTATTGTTTTCCGGTTGGGATCTATGAGCACCATAATGTCGTCATTGGTAAGCGTGCCAGAGCGGACCCTGTTGAGAATCTCGATGAAGCGTGGATCCCCCGCCTGGCGGTAGACCTGCTTCAGCTCGACGTGAACAAAGTCGGCGTTGTCCCAAACATCGGATTGGAAGGCCCATTTGTAGGAGTTGGGCCAGTTTCCGTGGCCAGATGGGCAGCGGTGCATCGTTTCGCCCGGCCGGAGCTCCTTGAGGAGCGGCGAGCCGCACTCAATACAGTGCTGGAAGGGAAGTACGGGCGGCAGCTGGAAAAAATCGCCGGAAGCAATGATCTGGCAGCCTCCGAATGCAGACTGCCGGATGTTTCTGACGTGTTCCCATCCCAGCTTCCAGTTTGCATGACCCCTAGCCTCTTTTATGATCTCGCCCAGCCGTTCTAAATGGTGGTTTTCGACCATGCTGATCTCATCAATGACTAGAACGTCGGTTCTCGCAAGACGATGGACATTTTCCTCTCTGATTGCCCATTTCCGGAGACTGTTAAGCGGATGGGCGTGAGCCGAAGGGGTCCAGCCGGCGTAGGACCATGTGGTAATGCCATTAACGGCTAGTGCTGCCCTTCCCGTTGGTGCCACGACCTCGACCCGGCGCCCGAGTTGCCTGAGTCTCTTGACCGCGGTGCGGAGAACGAGGGATTTCCCCGTTCCAGCTGCACCTGTATAGAACACGTTGCGGCCGGTTAGGATGAGCTTAACTAGTGCCTGCTGTTCCGGACTCAGTTGCTCTAGACCTGGCTCTTCGGGGTCCAACTCCTTTGGAGCTAATGACAGCTGAGGAAGAACTGGCGGTACTAGACAATTGAAATTGGATCTTACGTGCTCTTCTTTCCCTGATTTTTTCGTGTTGTTCTTTTTCCGCGTTTTCTTGGTAGACTTCCACCGGGAGACAACTACCAGAGACAGTTTATTGAGACATGTTGCACCTTCTACTATCGACTTCAGGCTTAGCATGTGTGACGGCCAACTACCTGACCGCACGGGAAACACTCGCATTGTGGACGAGAGGAAGGCAAAGAACGTATAGTTGTTTCCGAAGCGAAAAGAAACATTAGACTCGCAAGTAATTTTTGTCTAAGGCACTGTTTGGTAACTTCAACAAAAATTATGCTGAATCCTTAAAGGGCAATGGTCTGTGTCAGTGACATCGTCGACCCCTGGCAGCCTGGTATGAGATAGACCATAGAATGAAGATTGAGATGATAGTTGTTGTATTGAAAATTTTGTTGTCTGGGATAGACAACAGATACAAACGAATATATTGTTACGTGAGTGACACCACAAAAGAGTGTAGTCGCATGAAATCCACGGGACTATCTATCTGACACCTGGCAGCCTGGTCAGCAAGGCAGCTACAAGGGTGGTTTTTTCTAAGATGTCCATAGCACGGGCCATATTTCCAGTACACTAAATTTTTTATCGGCGATGTAATACCCAATAGATAAGTTAGGTATTACCACTCCACCAAAAAAGCACTGGCCTTGTTGCCATGTTGCCGTCTGGTGGTGGTCAATGCACTACATCAACCGCCGAAAGGCATCAACAGGGGATGAAAGTCCATCGAGGGGAACTTCCCCGTAGAGGAAACCTACCTGACAACTCGAAGATATTTACCCACGAGAAATCCTTGCCCCGGCAGATGTCTAGTATGAGTTGCCGGCGCGGAAAAGTGTTGCTCAAGTCTTTTCTAGGGCATCAGCTGAGGCTTAGGCGATACGGAGCTGGTCCGGCAGTGGATTGACTTGGTCAAGAATCTCTGTCAAATGGAGGGGTGTCGCCGTCTGTACCCCGTCTCTCTGGTGCATCGGCATCAAGGCGATCCGGCGCCAGCGCGTCCAGCTTCTTCCGGGCACTAAACGACACAAGCCTCACGTAACGAAGCAGACCTTACCGTCCTTGTGTCCATATGCAAACTTTTTAGCCTAGCTGTGTAAAAGCCGAGAGATTTCGCAGGCCATTCGCTGCTTGTACGCAGGATAAAAGGGGTTTTTGCTCATTCATATATTTCGCGTAGAAGGTCGACCCGAGTGTCTTGAGGGCATGTAGGATTCCGTTCTTCCAATAGGTCTAGGTTAGACCTTAAACCTCCGACAGGGCAATCCCCTAACAATGTGCGTTACCTAGGTTATAATACGGAAAATTTACTTTGATTTATGAGGAGAGTTAACATGAAGCCTAATTATTTCGATATGCTTAACTTCTGTAGGGAAGAAAACAAGGTCAACTTTGCTTATGCTCTAACAAACTTTCCCAGCATGCGGCTCTTGAAACTAAATCCTATTATGGTATAGATTTTACATATCACTATCATTTAAAGAATCTAATACGTCCTCCTTTTGCCAATGCAACTCATGCGATCTGATCCATGCGAATATAATTATATACGAGTGTCAGATTTATCACTCTTGATCAACACCAAAACAGGCGACTAGCGTTGTTCTGATTGGTTCATCGCCTGTAATCGATGCAACGATCTCAGGGGTCCAATGCGATGTTGTACCAACGCCAACTTCCGGGTTCTAATGACGTATCCTTGTTACACGTTGCGCATCATCACCAAAATTTCTTGAGGGCGCTTGAGATTCAACGCGACGACACGCGGTTCAAATAAACAAATATATAGCATTGTTGGAATATAGGGCGAATATGACATCAACATCGAGATCTATATTCACCGCGGGCGTCGAAATTTCGGAGTAGCACCCAATGGTACGAGCTATGAAACTCCTGGAATCAAGATGCTCAACCTGTATGGGAGGGTATGACGTCTAACTTAGGTTCTTAACGTACCGCACCTCAAAAATAAAACATATAAAGAATTAGTTTATGTCTTTTTTGAGCCTGAAGCCGGCATTTCTCTAAGACGAGTATCAATTCCTGCGGACCATCAACCTCAACAATTATAACAGCCTGTCGTCAAACCGAATCTTATTAAGCATATCTACCTCAATTCTCAGCATTATCACAATGGAATCGGCCGGTGCCAAGTCGACCATGTCTCGAGACATGCAGGAGCTTACCACGGGTAGGGAGACAACTTCAAACATGGTGAAGGGCCACAAGGCGAATCTCGCAAACCCAAGTTAGTACCAGAAAGATTCCCGGACAACGAACCTCTTCACGACCCTTCGAATGTATCTGGGTAATGAACCGTCGCTGATATTAGTCGGGCATGTGCTAGATACGAGTGAGAAGTCCAAGGAGCACAGTCGCGAGGTCATTGACAGCATGGGAGGAGATGCTGCGCATTACGGCAACCAGGACCAGCCACGTACTAAAAATGCCGCTGAGGAGATTGATGGAAGTCGTGCTATGTTACACTAAAAGAATATCTCGTCAAATCAGACTATACATACCTAGATGCATATTATATATTATTAGGAGATATATTAGGACACCTTGAATAAGAAGTCATTTCCTTTCGAGAGCATAAGCTGTAAGTGACCCGTCGCTTACTTCGCTTCTTACTCATATGGGCTCTAGCTGCGCTTGAGACGATTCAAGTTTTAACGCTAGCACTAAGTTGAATAAAGCTTAGCCTTAGGGACACTTTTCAACGTGCTTCTATTAGTCGCATCCATTTTGATTTGCTGGAACTCGCATAATACAACTACTATAGTACATACCAACTTATTGGTCTTTTGTAAACCTTAGATTCGAATCTTTGCAACGTTGGCAAGTTCAGTAATCGTCCGCTCGAAGTATGCGAGGGCGTTTGTCCCAAAGTTCGAATGGGCTGAACTGAGTGACTGGGGACCCCTGTTCACGCTGTAATCTCGGGTGCTACTGTAACATGTATCTAAAGTCCGAGAGCATATCTCGATTCTCTGGGGCTCTCCTTCAACAACGTGAAGGTAGACGTCCATCTATGAGCACTCTTTTCCTAGCCTTTCATGTTAGATTGTAATTGACTGCGTCTTTGTTTGAGCATACTTTCAAATTTAGTCCTCACGAAGCATTGGTCGGGGATTAGAAGAATGCTTGGCACGCGCCGGCGTGCTGTCGCCAAAATGGGGTCGTCGAGTTCAGCTGCTGCACGCTATACGCCACCATTTAATGGACTGTCGTCCAGAATGGCTAGGCATACTGTTAGACCGCGGAAATTGGGGCCTAGCTAAACGTGAGCATGGCCAAAGGAACCCTGGGACGGAACGCCCTCAATATCGCGAGACTAGGTAATCTATCATGTGCGACCTGGATTCAGCCACTCAGGCACAAAGTCGCGCCAGGCTTTCTTTGACCTTGGGAGGTTGCCTCTTGTCTTTTACCATCTAGAGTCAGATTTTCTTCGCCTGCTTCGTTAAGCTATTTCGTCTTTAGCGAGGTTGTCTCCCTCGATCTGGTCGGGCCCGGTTTGGCTTAGGTACTAGTTAAGCTGTTTCTTGAACGTTCTAAGACCCCTCACTGTTGAGCTGGTGACTCGGAGATAATTACGTCTATCCTAGCCCTCCCGCTATACGACGAATAACGTTCTCTGGCCTCGATTCGCGCTCTCTGATAATCAATGGCGCATCTCCCCGAAGGATGGGAGTCCGATTATGACGGAAGTCGGTGGTTCTATCGCTACACGTCGACCGGCCTAACTCAATATCATTTCCCGCGACCAGGTGACGAGTTTCCTGAATTAATAGGACTCGGCTTTGGACCGCTCGGCCTCCCACCCCAGAAGAAACATGTCGGCGAGCACGAAGTCGAGAAACAAGGCGCGCCTAATGGGCAGAACTCTGGGGTACCCGAAAAGAAGGGCGAGGATGGAAAGAAAACGGCGAGGTCTGCGAATGAAGGAGAGAATATGAGTGCTACGGGTTACTTCGATCCAGATAACTTCCTGTGCTTTGGTTTTAATGATGTAAGCCCAGCTGGGGACGGAAACAATACCGCGGTCGGTGGTAATGAGCCCCTATTAGCTGAACTTCCTGAAGAGTCTGTACAGTCTCCCGTTGGCTTTGTCGCCGAGCTTGCCAGCAGTGAGACAGCCAAATGTGCAGAAGAGCTGGCTCCAATCGAGTTAGATGCGACGCAGATAGCGCCAGCAGCCTTAAATACCAATGTCCAGCATAATGGACCGACGGAGTTACCGACACATAGAAGTCCGATAGAACAGAAGCAGTCAGTGCAGTATCCCACTCACGATATGCAGCCGGTCGATGAGTATCCGCTAGTCTCGGCTTCCTTTGCGTATCCTCCTTTAAAGGCTTCTAACAAACCTGTTGAGAATGGCGTACAGGGACCTACTTCCTCGCATACCGAACAGAAAGTTCTTGCTTCCCAACGTCCAGCCGATGACCAAACAGAGCAGAATAAATACGAGACATGGAAGCCAACTCAGGATAGTATCAATGACGAGGTGAAGAATCCGAATAGGCAATCCATGGCGCTGTCCTCCATATCGGTCCTTCAGTCTCAGAATAGTGAACTCGGCCCCATGGAACAGAAACGGCATTCTCTTTCAGGACCTGCCGAGTCCTCGGGAGCAAACACTGACCTACCGGGCATTTTAAGACAGCCATCAGATCCCAGAAAATCGACAGCTGTCTCTACGCCTTCGCCTAAGGTTGAGCCTTCGCCCATCCCAGCTGTTCTTCAGCCTGCAATAGCACCATCAGAAACAAGCTCACCACAGAAGAATTCACAACAGCAGTCTGGACAAAGTAAAGCCCCGCCTCTACCAGGATCTGGTGCAAGGCATGAGAGTATATCTCTCGGCTCCGGGTCATTTGTTACTGTCTCAAATTCACCACCCGTTCCATTCATGGTTAAGCCTGCTCAAAGCCCTTCAATTCCAGGAGCGCAATTCCCGATACAAGCAGAAGCAAATGAAGTCCATCCAGGGTCTCACAGGGTCAACACCCTACCAAACCAGCTGTCATCTCATACGCCATCACCATCACCACCTAAATTGGGCGGACCTGGTATATACATCTTCCAAGAAATAACGGCAGCGCCGATATCCGCGGCTGGGCAGGTTCAAAACAAACCACAGGACTCTGTTGTAGCCAAGCCTAGTTCGAGCGGCCAGGATACATCTTTACACAGGCCACAACAGTTTACGGTGCAATCTCATTCTATCATGAACGAGCCGCTTCCTGTAATTGCTCCACTGTCCGTATCCAAGCCCCCGACGCCGACAAGTCCAGACAAGGCCTCGGCGAATTTTGGTTCTCCTGGGGGATCTATACCCTCTAATCCTCAATATTCATCTGTGCCTAGTCCACAAGGTTTTACTCAACATCCTGCTGCACCTAGACCATCAGTACAGAATAGCCCACACGCAGGATCTAGTCAGACTCAAGGATCTTCTGGGCGTATTTCCACGACTTCTCAAGGGCCAAGCACCCATCTACCACAGGTAAATCATTCCACCTTATCCCAAGGACCAACACGTACCTCTTCTATCGTTCAACATAAGCTATTGCGGAAGCCCGTCCTTCCACAGCGGCCGAACAAGGTCATTCCTATATTTGAAACAGTACTCGTTGGTTCAGCTAGTGTCCCAATTCAACACTATCACCCACCCCATCTACATGGAATTTCATTGTCAATGGTATCAAATACGTCTAACTTGGGATTCCAGGAGCAAACTCATCAAATATTCTCTCAAGCTTCTTCTGCTTCTCCTTTAATGCCAATTGGGCAGCAAAGCCAGGCGAATAATCAAAGGCCACCATCAGTACTTGGGTCGTCACCGCATTTATCACCTGGAGCATATGTGCAAGGCCAACAGCCCACGACTAATACATCCAACTCACAAATTCCAATTCGAGGATCCAATCACGCTGTAGCGGCAACAATTCAAATCTCTGGTGGAATCAGCCTTGCAGGGAAAATTTCAAATCATCCGCAACCTTCGGCGCCCAATCCACAGAACGCTGTGCAGAGACCGCCATCGAATCCTAATCAAAGACCTCCCAGCACGCAACCCATGACACATCCACTAGGGTCGAGTCAGAGTGCACCAGCAGGCATAGCTCAAGGGCAGGACAAACTGTATTCGTCACCATCTCCCATGACCCATTCTGTCTCTCCGCTCCAAAGTCAGGTGTCGTCACCGACT
Source organism: Hypoxylon sp. EC38 (assembly GCA_002120335.1). Taxonomy (NCBI): domain Eukaryota; kingdom Fungi; phylum Ascomycota; class Sordariomycetes; order Xylariales; family Hypoxylaceae; genus Hypoxylon; species Hypoxylon sp. EC38. The sequence goes on along the minus strand of KZ111238.1, from coordinate 474,559 downwards.
GCTTCCATCGCCTCACTCCATCGTCCGCCGTCTTCAGCGTCGTCACACTCTCATGTTACTTCGCAAGGAATTCTAACTCAAAACCGTCCACCTACCAGTGTTACTCATCAAAACTCACCTCCTGCTCCCAGACCAACGATGGCGCAGACGCACCAAGCTCAGGGGAGTTCTCAGAACGCCCAGTCGCCCAAACCGCCTGTGACTGGCGCGCCTAAACCTTTCCCAATGCTTCCAGGGCAAGTAAAGCCGTTGCCCTCACAAGTTGGATCACCTCCTATCCCTATACAAGCTCAGCCAGTTCATGCTGCGCCAGTACAGACTCAATATCAGCAGAACCAGATGGGACCGGCCAACCCCCCTCAGCAGCATCAAGGGAACCAACAAACAACCCAAGTATTAGCGCATAGACCGCCTCAGCAGCAAAATGTACAGGGACATCATACACATCTTCCATCGAATTCGACGCCTGGGCAGCCAATGACGGGGACAGTACAACAGGGGCACCCTCGGCCGCCTGTACACTCGATATCGGCGCAGCAAAATACACCTGTTCACTCACATCCCAATGTGCAAAATCCAGGGCAGCATATGAACCAGGATGTGGGCCAATTTAATCAATCTCATAACGGACACACGGTAGCCAACCTACCACAAGGAGCCCATGCCCAACCGCAAGTCTCTCAGATGACTCAGCATCACAATGCGGCGAATCTAGGAACGTCAGCCACACAGCAGTTCTCCAACGGTCAGACTATGGGGCAGGGACAGCAACAGCAATTCGCCCAAGCGTCTGGAACGCCGTATAACTTGCCGCAGACGGTTGGACAGGGGAAACCTTTCGACTCGGCTCAAGCAGCTGCAGCCCTCTCCGATGCAGGTAAGAAAATGAAGAAGTGGGCTAAAAAGACCTGGAAAAACAATCCTGCCCTAAAACAGACAACAGCTGCCGTTGGTGGCGCAATAATTGCTGGGTCGTTAGGTGGAAACGAAGTCGCTGGTGCTGCTTTGGCAAGCAAGATATACAATACCTCTCAGGGTACACCCCAAAACGGCCAGCCACAACGGCCACCAGGACCACAGCATGCTCATACTGCACCACCGCAAGCACAGCACTTGCCAGGGACGAACGCTGCGTTTCAAAACATCCAGGCCATAAACCGTCCGCAGTTGCAACAGGGCATACAACAACAGAATATACCTCAACCCATTGGCGTCCAGACTCCGGGCCGGCCGCCTGTAGTGCAGAACCCGGGGATGATTGCAGCTGCAGCGAATAATAATGCACAACAACAACCAGGACAGCAACCAGGCATGATGAACCAACGACCCCCTAATCAGATTCTGCGACCTCCAGTTGCGCGGCCGCCCGTTCCTCAGATGCAGCAGCCTGCCGCCTTCAATCAACCAGTCTACCAAGCAGCGCCTAATCGGCCAGTTTATCAGGCACTTCAAAACCAGCCTCAGCCTCTTTACCAAATGCGTCCGAATCAGCCTACTTACCAAGTCCCTCCTGGACAATCTCCTTACCAAACACAGGGAGGACCTGATCCCTATGCGGCTATAGGCGCCACGATCGGAGGTGCCATAAACGCCTTGGCTAACTCTAATGGAGGTAAACCTGATGCAGGGCCTCCTGCCGGCTCACAGCAGCAGCATCACGCCAATAATCCCGAACCTCAACATGAAACTTATCCCGCCCAGCATAATACTGGCCAATCTGAACAATATGAACCGCAATCCGAGCCGCATCACGAAACCTATTCCGAACAACACCACCAAGGTCAATCTGAACAAAATCACGAGCCCTATTATGAACAGAGCCATGCAACTTATTCAGAACAACATCAAGAAGCCCATGCTCAATCTCACCAGGAAGCATATGCCGAGCAGAGTCATACGGGCCATTCCGAACAAAACACGACCTGCGAAGAAGATCGTCAACCCCAGTCCGAACAATACGAAGGCGCGTATTCCGAGCCGCCGCCAGCTGAAACCCAATTCGTGACGGAGAACTCAACTTCAGAATCGTACTATGCTCCGCAGTCCGACACAACTATAATCAATAACACGATAATCAACAACGTGGACAATACAGCGATCGCGCAATCGTCGCAGATGACCTACATGGAAAACACGAACACAGTGGATACGACGAACACGAATATGGAGACAACTTCTTTTGTAGGTCCCTCGTACGCGGATACGATGACCACAAATGCGGAAGCGTCCGCGTTCACGGAAGCCACGTACACCGGCACGGACTATGCGGATATCACGGGGGTGAACTCGGAAACGGCGGCTTATGCGGAGACGGGATACGTCGATGCATCGAACACGGATGCGATATACGTGGATGCCACATACGCCGATACTACAGTTGTAGAGGAAGGGGGCGTGGATATGAGCATGAGCATGGATGAGACAGCCTACATGGGAGACCAGACATCCATGATGACCATGGAAGAGAGCATGAGCTTCGATGCCAGCGCTAGTTATATGGAGACCAGTACGATTGATTATTCGGGCGGCGACTGGGGAGGGGGTGAGTGGTGATATCTGTCTGTCTGGATCTAGTACGAATCACGAGAACGGGAAATTTTGCGGTGCATTGTAGGTCTATATATATTATCAGCTTATATCGTGCATTTTGCCTGGAGATTTAGTCTGATACCATTGCATTTATTTATTTATTTAGCATCTTTTTGAAAACCTACCTAACTTATCAGATTGAATGATGCATGTGAGTTTTGGGTATAATCTGTGTCTGCGGGCCGATGTTTTCCAGTTGCGAGAGTATATCTCACCGATCCAGTGTATTTAGATAGTAGAATACTCTGTCATGTCTATTGGTATCATCAATAATATACAAGCATTATTCTACAGCCGAGTGTATAACTATCACTCCAGTTTGCTCAAAATTTCCTGAGCCCTCTCCACTAGACTCTTGGCTCTAGCCAACTCCTCTTGACCTTCAACTTTATCTTTGGGAGTTTGGCCTTGCTTTAGAGCTTCGGCGATCTCGCTCTCGACGCCTCGAACCGCTTTGCGGCCTTCTTCTCTTACTTCGCCCTCCCAGAACGTTCGCGCCGTCTCCCATTTCTTCTGCATGCGTCTCAAGCTCCATACAATGCCTAGCGCGGCAATTGTGCCGGCCTCGTAAAGCGTGGTTGTCAAAGTACTCAAGTAAACAAGCGCACCAAGTGCAGTGGTAAGTCCTGAAGTGCTAAGAGTTTGTAATGTAAGCTTTTGAGCCAGTGCTTGTAAAGCAGGGATGGTTTCGGTCTGAAGGTAGCGACGTGTGGCGGGGATATTCACTGGCCAGGGGACCGGTGCTGGTTCAGGAATCGTAGTATCTGAGTGTTTGGATTCGGTGCTATTCTCATTGGCAGAAGATGGGTTGGGAAAGGGTCCTAGTGTAACGCCAGCCTCCTTCATTCTCCCAGCAAGGTATATGGCACTCCTCTCCGAATTCGGCAGAAACCTCTGACTAAGGATATCGTTCGTGAGCATCCCCACGTCATCTACACGCCAAAAGAGTTTCCACCACCCTAGCTTGCGCCATCTTCTGCTAGAGAATGCTAAGTCAAGCTGCTCCTGTAATTCGCTGTGTGCACTTTCTGCCCAATCGTCAAGGCTACTCACGAGCGACTTGACGGGTGTGGGTGAGGTTATGGAAGATAATGATGAGCCGAGCTGGCGGGCCTTTTCGGTTTCTATAGCCGCGGACGCATTTCTGAGTAACGAAGTGATGAGCTCTTTGATAGGAGGTTTGGTTGTGCCTTCAGGCGTAGCCATGATGTCAACCTTTAGCCATTCAACCAACTTCGGCATGTTGCTCTGAAACCATAGGTGCTCAAATTCGATGGCATTTTTAAGGTCCTTGCGAACCAGCCCTAAGCCAAGGGTTGCAGTTCCAACATCGATAGGAGTAAACGGTAGAGGGGATGTGTCCACCGGTTTATATTCGGGTAAGTTCACCGCGGCGGCAATCACGTTTGGACTTTCCAGTGTAGGCATCGACACTATCGATGCAGCGCCCAGGATGCCATCCGCTACAATCAGGGCTTTGTGCACTGGAGTTGTAATAGGGGTGTATCTTGTATCAGATGTGGGAATATCAACCGTGGGAACGAGCACGGATTCTTCGAATCCTTCCAAAGCTCTCAATTCCTGTGCGGAAAGAAAAGGATTCGTCTCCATGAGGAGTAACTCCAGATTATGTCCATTCAGCGTCGCAGATGAAACATGGACCTCGTCCAATAAACTCACTTTCGTAGTGACAGACACGGATCCGAGCTCTTGAGGGGGTTCGGGCCCAACCCGTATAATCATCGGCGTTGCCAAATCATGCTTGTCAACTTCCTTCTCCCATTCCTCTTCGCCCTTCAACGGGTCCGCGAGAAGAAGCTTTAGCACTTGCTTTGCGATCTGGCTTGACTCAGACCCGTTGGTCAGACCCAACACGGCAACCCTGATTGATTCATCGCCCGGGTTTTGCCGCAGGCCATTGAGGGCCAACTGTAGACGTGAGAGATTGACGTAATTCGCAGCATGCTTCTCAAGCTCTAGAAGCACGTCCTCCAACTCCTTTCGGGGACTGACCGTTATGCGGTCCGAGCTAGTTGAAGCAGTCGAGGTGAAGCGGCGAGGATTTTTCGACTTCCGTCTCGGACGGCGATCCTGTTCTCCGCGGGGTCGGCTGGATAACGAGCAAAAGAGGCAGACAGAATGCCTCTCAGATGCCCGCGTTTTTAAATAAAAAGGGCCGCGACGCCCAATAGGCTGCAGACTTATTCGAGGAGGCATATCCTCCCTCGAGTTGTGGAAGCAGGCCCAAAAAGCTCCGGTGACGGGGAGCTCTAAACTTTTTGAGCTCTGACGTTTGGAGCTTCCCAAGGTTTCAATACCTAACGCGGGTAACGTCGGGTCAACTTCGGGTATTTGATTGACAAGAGGTGTAGGCGATCCAATGGAAGGTACGAGACTGCGGTAGTGGTACACAGGGGGAAGCAACTTGGACAGACGTACCTTACATGAGACCCCGCCAACATGAATGATTTACGTGGGCTCTTTGTCTTTACCTTTATCTCTTCCCCCAACATTCCACTATACGTGTATCGAGACGTGTATACACGACTACATAACCAGAGCCAAAAGATTCATTATTTCGCTTTTGATAATTTGCTTCTTACTTGTAAATACATACATTAGCAATATTGGAATCAATCAATCATCCCTTGAACCTGCGTCGTTACACTCCAAGATTGTAGACATATCGCACCATGTCTCACATGCACACGACAGCCCACCGTCGTCTCCTTCAGGAGTACAAGATGTTGACTAACAATCCACCCGATGGCATTACTGCTGGTCCAGTCAACGAAGATGATATGCTTCATTGGGAGGCCCTGATCCAAGGTCCTGAGGGTACTCCCTTCGAGGGTGGTGTCTTTCCCGCCGAGCTCAAGTTCCCCAAGGACTACCCTCTGGCACCGCCCAAGATGACATTCTTGGGAGAGATCTTCCACCCCAATGGTACGTTCTCTATTAGTTATATAACTAATATGTAATCTTTCATCTAATATGGTGGGAAAACAGTCTATCCTAGTGGCTTAGTCTGCATATCGATCTTACACCCACCCGGAGACGACCCGAACCACTACGAGCACGCCTCCGAGCGATGGAGCCCCATCCAGTCCGTCGAGAAGATTCTCATCTCCGTTATGAGCATGCTAGCAGAACCGAACGACGAGAGCCCGGCCAACGTCGAAGCGGCCAAGATGTGGCGGGAGCGGCGGCCCGAGTACGAGAAGAAGGTTCGCGACGGAGTCCGACGCATGCTGGGTCTCTAGTGGAGAGAAGACAAGCCAGTCTCGGTTACCAAACTCGCCCGAGAGATGCATCCTTATCATTTGATTACACGAGTCACTGGAGCGACGCGACTTTACATGCAGAAACTTAAGACTATCGAGGGGGAAATACAGCCAGTAGATGAGAAGCCTGTGAATGGAGAGCATGAAGATAAGAAGACGAATGGAGATCGCACCGATGGGGATCACCCATATGTACGCCGGTTCAACGAAATTATGGCAGGTATTGTACCCGGTTCCAAGGCCAAGGCCGACTGTAGTGGACTGGCATCGAAAGTGTTCAGAATGTAGGGGCCTAGTTACAAATACAGATGAAGAGGTGCTTAAACGAGGAACTGCCTTGTAGCGAAGCGGTTGAAGGCGTCAAGATTGACGAGTTAACAAGATATCCTATGACGAAGCCATGGCACTCGAACGGTAGAGAGTCGACTATTGACTCTACTCTTAGACAAATATACATAGCGAGGTGTTCGGGGGCATGCCTTCATTAATTGATATTACCCAATGCAAAGCGTCAACAATAGAATTGCGAGATGCACCAGAAGTGATTGTAGAGTTGTTGCCATGATATTTAAATTATGAAATACTTGATTATCATGCTAATCATATTATAAAGGCAGCACAAACTCAACACTACCTACTATTCATTTTTCCTTCGTAACGCCCTACATGCACTATGCGGCCATCTATACGTGCATGCTATGCAATTTTTGAGGTTCCTCGCAGAGTCGGTTCTAAACACATGCTTCCGAAAGAACATCCCAATGCGTAGAATTAGAAATTAACAGTCATTAAACCACTAGCTACTTCGGACATCGTCGTTTATGCCGTGATTGTGATGTTGGCACTGTGGCCCATGACTTGCGTCATGCCGGAAGCCTACACGGTCCAATGTCAGCCAATCCGCCTCCAACCATTTCCATTTCCATTTCCATTTCCGCGTAACACAAGATTCTTAATCAAATAGTAGGTAGGTAGGTAGGTAGGTATATACTTACGCCAACGAGATACGGAATAGCAGCAACAAGCTTATAATTCCCGGGGGAGAAGGAATCCGGGATGGGCACGTCGACGGTGAAGTTGCCCAGCGGCGGCTCGTTGTCCGGGTACAAAGCCGTGTACGAGATCTGGCGGCCCACGCAGACGATGTCGCCGCAGTCCATGTAGTCCGGCGCCAGTCCCCAGATGATGCTGTAGTCGTCCCAGTTCTGGATGTAGGAGGTCGCTGTTAGGGTCGCTGTTACCGTCGACCCGGCTTTAGCGGAGGACGGCGCGTCTAGGTTCGCGATGTATGCTGAGGCGAGGGGCAGCGCTGAGGCGGCGGTGGCGAGGAGGGACTTGATGGAGACCATTTTGGCTGATTTGGTGGTTTGGTTGTAGAGTACCTGGACTTTGGTGGGCAGGTATAGTCGGTATATATATATATGTAAGGGCGGGTGTGCAGTAGTGTATTAAGTCGTAGAGGCTTCTCCTTTGTGTGGTGTGATGTCCTTGTTACTCAGAGATGTTTGTCTGCTGGGCGTTCAATCCTCTTTATATCAAAAGCGAGAACCCGCCTTGCCGAGAGCCCCGGATTGTCGTGGCATCACTCGTCAGCGGCTCCAGCACGTTGTTTGCTCGAGCTCGTCCACTCGGGTTCTTCCTTGGGAAAAATCACAATACGAAGTGATCGGCAAGCATTAGCTGATCCCGGCTTTGTACATATAGTAGCTCGCCAGGCTCAGCTCCGCCTCTTCGCCTAGCTACCTCTAATCTGTAGGTACCCAGCTTAACTTATTCCGCTCCTTTCCTCGTAAAAGTTGGCTGATTGGATTGAACTCCAGACAAAAAGATCCTTGTGATATAGCTGTGGTGTAAGATGTATCGTACCTACAATTATTTGGCGTTCAAGCCACAATCTTGATACGAGAACCTGTGCCGCACTGTCGGGTCACTCGGTGCTGGAGCTGAGGCTGAGCCACTTTATTCATCTAGTATTGAAACAAAGACTGAAGCTGAAAGCTCAACGGTGCTCGTTTATCGTATCCAGATCCATGTCTTTTCCATCCCATTGGGGCTTCTCTGCTCTTCTCTTCTCTTTCATAACGTCTGCTCGACGTCATGTCATGTGCCTATGGAATCATGTAGGGCCAAACCACGAGCGGATACGACAAATGAGCTTCCGGCCAGGGTTTCTTATTACCTAATAACCGTGTGGGGTTCCTTCATGCGTGGTGATGCTTGTACGGGACATTTGGTCCCTGTAGAATACGCTAGATTGGTCTCGGCTGGGCACCTAAGGAAGCGCGCCCAGTGGACGGGTACCACGCTGTTTTTAGAACCCCTCAACTGCCGGCCGAGTTCGCTAAAACATTGCCGGAGCTTTAATTGGCATTCCCCAGCGGCCGTAGACTAAGTAGGTACCTACTATATCATCAACAGCGTCATCGTCACCGTATTTGTTATTCCCGGCCGTAATTCGCTCCAAGTGTATCCGAGCTCGAGGCGCTTCAGCATAACTCGTCATACATATGTTGGATAAATCAGTTGGTAAGATATTAATAAAGGAGCATAATTTTATGGTTGCTTGAACCGAGAACGAATCCCATCAGTTGGTTCAGTCGGCCAAGCGCCAGATTAGCACTCTACATAACTCCATTAACAATGGTTATTGGCACGACTTCGATGCAAGGTGACTCGGACAATGGGCCCTCAATGGCTGGACAGATCCAACGTGTCAACGTGTCAGAAGATAGGGTTGAAGACGTGACTTGGAAAACATGCGCGATGGTGGCACAGCGTTGGTGTGCGTAGTAGCGAGACCGTGTTCAGTGTCGCCGCATTCTACCAACATGCATATTTTGATGGACGACATTCCATCGATAGCTTTCGATAACAGTGCATGTCCGTAGTCATTTCATCACGGTGGCCAGACGACCTCAAACCATAGACCTACCAGAGCTCTCTTGACAGATAGCGGAACTAGAGGACAGTCTATTTTGAACGTCATTAGATGGGCTTTCCGAGGGTAATTTGGCCTATACAGTAGCAAAATCCTCTCTAAGTAGACATCTTCCAGATCGGTGGTCGGAGATATATGCCGTATTCACTCTCGTGCAACCACTAGTATCATATAGTGGTCCTGTGGATCTTCTAGTCCAAAAGACATTGGCTGACTCTCAACCAAAGGTATTCTCACGATATACCTTTCCGATAACTTACCAAGCCTAATTCCCGTATTACGAGTCCTCATGTCGTTAACTGTAGTTTACAGGTAATTCAAGCGACTTCTAGGACGTAAATTCTCTTGATGATTAAGTATCTCGCTCGAAATCAATCTCCGTCGTCGTAATACTTCGTCTGTCAGTAACTCGCGATCCAACACGTCATTATGTTAAATACAAAGCCGCGGTATTCCTTTACGGTCAGAGTAGTCACCGATTTTCGAATATCTACAGTTAATACAGGTAGCTTGACCTAGAAAGGGAGAACCCATTGCGACGCATATGGATATGGAGTTTATTGTATGCCAGAGCTATTAGATCTCCTAAAGGTGTATGTCTAGTAGACGAATCCGTACTCATCTACGAAAGATCTGTCATGATGCTTGGAGTATAATGGTTCTCTACGCGTGTAGAGACAGTCGGAATGACGGGAGGATGTTGTGGCCATATCTACAGTTACGCCATGTCACTACGAGTTTCACGTGGATCTTACGAAAGAACAGAAGATAAATGCGTCTTCAGTATGTGGACATCTTATTGATTCCTTGATTCCCTAATTCCCTAATTCCCTAAGCTCCTACCGTAGAGGAGACACAAAACAGCAAAAGAAGACGGTTAACCCTTTAAACCTCCGTTCCTCCGCAGAACCCCCAAGCCGACGACATGGCGACTTATCCTTCCTTCAGTCCAGATTGCTCTGGCAAAAGTATTAGTCAGCTATAGCGTTTAGGGATGCGCTTTGGTACTTACTCCCCAAGGAAGCCACCCAAATAGAAACAGGCGCTGCTCCGGAGGGAGCCTCCACGTTTCATAGCCACGATAAATTAATACGGCAAAGACAGCACCCCACATTACGAGGGCAAAGACCTCGACGCCAATGCTTGTTGCGTCGTCCATGTTTACAGCGGCGGGTGGATTCTTAACTAGGTCATCGTGTTAGTTATACCAAATCATGGTAAAAAGATATAGGCTTAGGTAAAAAGCAGAATAGAGATAATATGCTTACATGAAGCGGAAGGTGTTCGAGTATGTGGATAAGTACGTTCGCTTTGGAGTGGCTTGGCCTTCGAGTATCAGGTTGCTTAATGAATTCAACGAGGGGAACCGGGGTGTAAGGCTTTTTAGCTGCTTGTTGGACTCGAGATAGTTTGTAGTTGTGTTGGTAGTTAGTAGACAAGACCAGTTGTTGGACTTGTAGAAGAAAAGATGAAGAAGAGGTGTTTGTTGTGGGCCACAGTCTCTTGTTAAATACCTTTGCAAAGGTGTTTACTGATTGCACCCGCTTTCACATACCTCATTGTCGCTAGGTACTATGAGTCGAGGCGGGCACCATGAGCACATTAACACGCATGCCGGAGCGTGTCACATCATAAATACCAGGGTGCCTGGGGAAGTTGCTATGCCGATCGGGCTCTCGGCAGTCTGATACGCTTCTTCCGGACTGGCATCGGGGCTCCCGCTCCGCAATATTGTGGTGACAGCCTACGACCAGCCGACTGAACGATCTTCCGGATTACGGGGCTCGGCCTGATCAAGCATCAGTGCTCTCTCTCAAGGTCAAAGCCCCTTTGGGCGGCAATTTCCTTGACTCCATTAAAGCTATTGTACTGGTACTGTGATGGTTTATTGGGCTTGTCTTTTATATGCTGGGCTCCTTGGTAAATACGGAAGAGACAGTGTCCAAGGCAGGTCTCAATTGACGAGTAATTATATCGGCCCATATGTGTGAGCATGTTTCCTCAAAGGAGGCGCAACTACCCACCCACAGGAAAAATCACGCCAGAGCAGGGTATGTCGTAGAAGGCAACGGGGCTTCCATTGCTTGTCCACGTTACTTCCATCTTCTATGTGGTTAGCCTTATCGCTAGTCTCATGCCGCCTAATCTATACACTTTAACCTAGATACATGTAATATCTATTACGCTATTGGTCACCTTCTCAGACGGTTATGATCTCCACGACTAGACTATGAAGAGGAGATGAAAAGCTCCAAGTTGATCACAGATGGCCTAAAAGGAGAAGAAGGAGAAGTGGAGGGTGTGAGTTCCTCAATAGGTAGAACTGCGATGATAAATATTCTACGATTGCTAGTTGTTACCTACGTATCGATGCTCCTCGACTAAGCATTTCATACCTATGGGGTCAATAATTAACGTAACACCATCTAGCCTAGATAGCTTGTTCCGAGACATAGTCGGGACTGAGTAAGGGTATACAGCCATCAGGAGGCTTGTATCTAATTATAAAGATGGAAAGAGTGCCATTGAGTGCTTTAGTTTGTAATCCAAACTATTTTTCCTTCGAATTAGTATTTCAACAGAGTTTACAGAGTTTCATATCAACTGACACAAGCAAAGCAAAGTAAAGTATGAGAGGGAGTACTAAAATACAGGAAGATAGATAAAGGTAGGTAATTAGAAGAAGAAACAAAAACAGAGAAAAACTACATGTCTACCACAATTCTTAGATCTCTGATATTAGGGGAAGGGGTGAGGGAATAAACGAGTATATGAAAGAAACCACAAATTCACATACTTCCGTTGTAGGAACGGATGTGATTGGATTTCTATGGGACTGGATCGAATCCGCTCTCACTAGTAGGGCGAACTCTCCTCTATAAAAGATATCTATTATAGATTCGTATGACGTCGTTAGTTGAAAACTGCAGCACTCTGCATAAATTTAATATAAGAGACCACGAGGCCGCCTTATGGTTGCTGGGGGGTCGCGAATCTTATAGAAGGAGAGACGGCATCTTTCGTACAGGAGCACCTTGCCCGGCCTGACCGAGTCACGCTTATGCACCCAAAGGTGTTCAATTACCTGACTTTTGCAACTACAGTTTCGAATTAGGGATGTCAAGATATGAGTCTTGATTTAATTGGTCCAGTGATAATAGAAGTGGTCGCGCATTGTGCCCCCAAATATTGAGGCGGAGGCGGCGTTGCTTCAACATTGCCAATATCACCTACAAGGCAGATTAAAACAAAATTAAGGGGGGTTTTCTAATATAGAGGCGCTGTTATAGGAATGGCGTGGATAATGTCTCGAGCGAGTTTATTCTTTTCTTTTGAGACCTTTTCGTTCACATCATTTCTATATTTTCCAGAGACAAGAACGCATAGCTGAAAGCTTTAGTCTACCTTTGTACCACGCTCCATAAGAGTTCATATGCCGTTTATATGACTGAGCTATGTTGCTTTTATTCCTGTCTATCCTTCTAGTACGCGTCAGAGCCACGACGCTAACTCTGGATCTATTCACAAATCCTCCAGCCTCGGGTAAAAATAAGGACTATAGCGGCAACCCGACGTACAATATCAACCAAGCGCTAGAACTGTCATGGAACATGAGCTTCGCAAGAGCGGATGTCTGGATATATCAAGACATGAAACCTGGAGAAGAGAGGGCCTTAGTGTGGCAGGCCCAGTTACTAGGTGCGCATGTGCCTCGTGACTTTTTACGTGAAGATGGAATATTACCTGCATGGAACAGCTTAAAGTAAGGTCTGGTTGACTTAGCTAATATCGAATTTGGGATAATTAGAGAATACATCCGACGAATCGCTAAACTGGATTGTATCGTACGAGGGTATGGACCCAAGCATTAACAATGTGTTCTACTTCCGAGTCTCAAGTTCCAGCGGAGACTACAGTACCTTTACTTCGCATTATTTCTGGATTGTCGGTGAAGAAGGCTCATCATCTACGCCATCTGTACCTGCGTCTACGTCTTCGCCTACATCTACGTCAATGTTATCATTATCATCGTCGTCAACCACGACGAGACTATCGACCACATTGCCTACATCATCATCATCATCATCATCATCATCATCATCATCATCATCATCATCATCATCATCATCATCATCATCATCATCCTATTCGAGCAGCACTGAGACGGCAGTTTCCACGCAGACGACACCATCTCCTTCCCCTGACACGTCGACTAATTCCACTGGTAATAATGGGACAAGCATGGGACTCATAATAGCTTTCTCGATCTCCGGAACCGGACTAGTACTTGCTGGTGGGATAGTGATGGTCATGAAACGTGCAAAAAGAAGAGCACGCCAAAGTGAGAAGAAGACGGAAATTCTACACGAATTTAATCTTGGTAGTGACACAGCTAGTTCCAACCATACGCCCGCCTCTAGGCACGGGGCTCAGGAGCTGGAGGGGTATCCAAGGGCAGAGGCGGAGGGGGACCGGACGATGTGGGATCACCAGCCGCAATTTTGGAGGCACGAGATCAGCGCGGTGTCCCCCACACTTAGACCATCACAGCCCGCATATATACATTAGTCAAACCCGACCTTGACAGAATCGCACAATACCTCCACCATACTTGGCGAAAGGCTTTAATGATTAAGAAGAAAATTAATTGATCTAATATCTCCCATATTATCTAGGTCGACTTACGCGGGTAGGCCTTATATAGTATACTACATAAATCCTGGGGAGCGTGTAATGATCTGCATCTTAAAGGTCCAACTACGTTGGAAAATATATCTACCTCCCACCTCTATAATGAAATGAGGATAGTCACGGCCAATACACGAAACGACAAGAAATTTATACCCAGAATATATATCAGATTCTAAACCATAGATATTTTTTTTCACACACATATACCTAGGTATCTAGGCACCTTAACGACGGGGATATCTAAGTACTCAAATGCCCAAAAATAGCCATCAGCTCCAACTCCATATCCGCAACCACCAACTATGCGGGATCAGAACATCTACCTGTATTTATAGATAGAATCAAGGAGTCCAATACCACAATCATACCTAAGTCTTTGTTTACCTGCCATTATTATTCTCAACAAACACGCCCCCCCTGCGCCTTCTCCGCATCCGTCGCAACAGACACAGCACCCGAACCATTCTCATGGTGCTCAGCGGGGTGCACATGAGCCTTATGCTCCTCGGTCTCCTCATACGCAATAAGCAACTCGCCATGCTTCCCGTACCTCCTCGGCTCCTTCTCAGCAACATGGACGACGGTGAAGTACCCCGCAGCGCCGTGCACCTTGTGGAAGATGGAGTCCATTTCCTCGAGGGAGCGGTACGCCGTCTCGGGGAAGAAGAAGTAGACGGCGGGGACCATGAAGGCGTTGATGGCCGCGAAGATGATGTACGTCTGGTACTTGATGTTGTTGAAGGCGACGGGCGTGATCATGACCACGAGGAAGTTGAAGATCCAGTTGGACGACGTCGAGAGCGCGTTGGCGGGCGCTCGGGTCCGGAGCGTGGTGATCTCGGCGGGGTAGAGCCAGGCTATGGAGAAAGGGGTGTAAGTAAAAGGGGGTATATGGAAGACTTTGAAATACAAGTAGATACTTACTCATTCCTAACCAACCAACAGCGAAGAACGTGTTGAAAACAAAGAGGAACGCGACAGCAGCCGCTTGAGCTCCCTTATTCTCAGGTACCGAATTTACACCCGCCAGGATAGCCATACTGATAGCTTGCCCAGCAGCACCGAAGAGCATGAGCTTTCGACGGCCAACACGCTCAACAAGGAATACAGCAGGCCACGAAGCAATGAAGTACTCCGTGCCGTTGACGGCGGCGAGAAGTCGGGCCATGAAACTGCTCATGCCGAGTCCGCTGTAGATCACGGGAGCATAGTAAGTAATCAGGTTGATGCCGGAAATTTGCTGGAACATTTGGTTGACGAAAGCAAGCAGAGTTCGGTGGAAGTTTCTGTTTCATGGGGTAAGCGTCTGCGCATAAAATTTGTGTAAGCCAGCGTAGAACACATACCGGTCCTTGTCCATAGTGAACAAATCGCTAAAGTGGCCCTTGGACATCTCGAGGACAGTCTCCTTAATAGCCAAAAACTCATTTGTCACCTCTTTGTCATCCGTGGAGGTATCAGCCAATGCAGCAAGAACTTCGCGAGCTTCGTCTTCGCGTTCCTTCAGAATTAGCCATCTGGGAGACTCGGGTAGGTTCCAAATGAAAGCTAGAATGAACAGGCAGAATACGATCTGGAAGGCGAGCGGGAATCTCCACGCGACGCTGCTGTTGTCGATAAAACTGAAGCCAAGATCGATCCAGTAACTGATCATGATACCGCATGTGATCAGGGCACCTTCTATCATGACCAGTTTACCTCGTTTGTGAGCGCGCGAGGTCTCAGATTGCCAGGTGGGGACAGTGGATGTGTTGCCTCCGTTCCCGAGGCCAGTGATAATGCGACCCACGATAAGGTGCGGGAGAGTTGTGGCGCTGGCTTGTAAGATAGCGCCGATCACCATGATCGTGGTACCAAGCATGATCATGCGCTTTCGACCGAGAGGATTAGAGATGAAAATAGTAGTTACAGCGCCGACGAAGCATCCTAGGTTATATGCCGCAACGGAAATTCCTTGTGTCGAGGATCGCGTTGCCTTTTCCATAGAATCGGATGTACCGTCTGGATTTATGGCTGGGAAATCGTCAAGAAACTGGTGCATCGTGAGAATGCCACCCATTACACCCTGATCTAGCTGATATGTTAGGATCTCGATATATTTATATGCGACAGAGATCAATTACCGTATCCAAACAGCAGGAAATCGCACCCTGCGATAATGCCAATAGCATAGTTGAGCCAGTTGCCACGAAGGCCGAAGTATTTCTTCGCCATAGTGAATAGGATCAGTTAGATGCAGCTGTTTTGGAGATTTGTTGAGCTGGATCAAGCTGAGACGATTCGATCCTTTCTATGATAAATCTAGCTGCTTGGATGGTAGGAGAGGGTCCTCAGATCGATCTTGACGTGGATCAGCACGTCAGGGCCCTATTTATATGTTCCTACGTTGATCGAAAATGCGTGACGGAGATTTCTTGCGTGTGGCCGGTGTTACCTTATGTATACCCATGTAATACTTTTGCCGTCCACGTCGGAGACAACTCAGACAACTCCCACACACTCAAAAGAATAAAGAAATAAAGGGAAAAAGGTATGGGGAAGCCAATCTGTATGTCTAGACAAAGCTGAAGGGGAATACTCTCTATATATATCTAATCCTTCTACCGTAAGGTTGATTACAAACGGTAGGTCAAAGTCAAGATATGACTGCGGTATAGACCCGCTCCACAACAACTTCAACCCCAAATCCTTGACGACAGAAACCGGGGTCTCCAACCAGCAGCTAGGAAAAAATGGAACTTGTCCTACTGAGTGGGGTCAACGAACCTGTCGGTTCTACGTACAGGGCATGGCGCGTACCTGAGCCGGCGAGCTGCTGTCGTGGAATGTGGAGGACCTAAGTTTCGGTGGCCCTGTCGGGGACTTTCTGATAGCTGTTGACGATTTTGCGACGTCTGATAGGTAGAATTGGGCTTAAATGATTCGATGAGAATCTCATAGGAAGGTGTCAATTGGATGGTATGCAAGTCAGATCGCATCACCTAAAATCACCTGCAACATAGAGCTTTTTCTTACTGATGGGGAGGGAAAGTGGAGGACTTTCTCTACAGTAGCTTCTCTAGGGTCCTGAACCCCAGGAAAAAGACCCAAAAACCCAAAACCCAACCCCAATTCCACCCATTTGAAGGGGCCCCCGCAAAGCGACCAAAGCGACTAGATCGCCACGCTAACTTTGAACTTTGCCTAGCGTACCTACATGAAGCCGCCATCAAAGTTGAAGTAACCGGTTAAAAAAAAGGAGACTGTCAGGCGAACGACGTTTTGGCGGCGACGCTAGAGAAACAACTTAACTGTCGGGTTCCCCAATCAGGCAAGCCGAGCTGGAATGTCGTCCAGCGGAAGCCTTACCATGAACTACCGTTATGACCAAGGTATAGCCAAGGATATAGAATAGAATAGGAAATTTTTGACGTAAGTAGAGGGAACGAATGGTGAGAAAATGACGTCTATCTGGCGGGGATCGTTTACTCGCTAGCGGGCTTATATCGGCGATAACGACTCTTTGGGAAGTAAGCAATTTTAGCTATGTGAAATTTTGAAGAGGCTCTAGCTTGTGTATCCTTCGTGTTTACTATTTGAAATGTCGAGAGCCTCCCGGAATAACACAAGAGGAATTGCTCCGACAGTCATGTTGTCGTCAGCATTGACTAGTCTGGGGTATAGAAGGGCGCCTCTAGGTTATTTTTCTTTGATTCTGGGGTATTGGTTAGGAACCACCAAAACCACACGATGGACATGAGGATTGGGGAATCCGGGGCGGTCCGGGGTAACGAAATGACTAATTATTTTTACAAGGCTAGCTATGTCGCCACTTGTGGTTCAACCAGGTCTGGCCTCTTGGAACAACTTATACTGGACATGGTCCTTTGTTTTCACGGAATACCGAATCGGCAATAGCGAGTACTGCGCCGCACTGTATATTCGTAGTCTCATTTCTCTATTTCGTCGCTCTTCTATATGGCTACACATATCTCCATAAAAACTGGTTGACTGTACTTACAGCCCGTTTTCAGCCTTGAACTTATCCCAACTCTCGTTGAGGGTGGCAAAAACAGTGGCGGCAATGAGTTTGACCTCCGTACTCGCGTCTTGCGGTAGCTGTATATTCATGTTAGCAATGGAGATGTGACAGAGTAGTAGATGGTATCTTTAAGAAATTGGGGGGGGGGGGGGGCAAATCTTACCTTGTCAGGATGACACTTAGCAATGGCTTTCATGTAGTGTATCTTGACCTTGTTCGCAACTACCAGCTCGTGCAAGCCGACTTTCTTCCATCCACTGCCTTCCCATAAGACCTGATCAAGGCTTCCGAGAAGAGCCCGTAGATTGTCCCTCTTACCATCTCGCCAAGCGGCGACCCTTGCGTCAACCTTCTCGCTAAGAGCGAATTTCTCATCATCGGCTGCCTCGGCGGCCTTGTTGGCTTCTCGCAATCGCTGTACTGCCTCCGAGCTTTTCTGTGGGGTGAGATCGGATATGGCGGAGGGCTTCGGTCGAGGTTTGGCTGCCTGTACCGGCTTCGGTGTAGCTTTGGGCTTAGGAGCGAGCGCTTTCTGGCACCGCTGCCGGCCAGCGATGGCGTTGGCACCACCGACACCTGCCTCGACGCATTGTTGCCACACATTTCCGGCGTCCGCCCATTTCTCCATCTGCTCGAGCGCTTCGGCTTTCCGACTAAGCGCTTTACCATATAGGTCCTTCATATCACGAGATTCTCCGTCAGGTAATGTAACTTTTTCGCCTTCGCCACGAGAGGGACCTATTATACCAATCGCAGCATCTGCATCGCCAACAGCTTGTTTAGGACTGCCAGTTTTCAGCGCAGTAAGCGCGCGGTTAGTAAGTAGAACAATGCAAAGAGGATGCGATTGTGGTATGCCAGCTAGGGAATTCGTATAACTTGTGTGCGCGGCATCGTAATCTCCTCGCTTAAAATGTGCAGTTCCTTCAAGACGATGCCGTGTAGAAGCTTCCAATACTGACGAAGGAATGGATGGTATCTTTCGAGTGGGTGGCGGTGGTCGAGTGGCGATGGGCTTTGAGGGGGCCGGAGTAGATGGTTTACTTGTAGAAGCTGGTGGTTGAGCAGAGCGATGAGGCCGAGCTTGTGAAGGCTGCGGAGCTGATTGGCCGAATAGTAGATCTGACTCAGGCTCAGGTTGAGGTACTGGTTGAGGTGTTGCCTTTTTCCTCCTTGCAGGACTGACATACGCCTGTGCGCTTTGCTCATCAATAGCTTGCTTATTTAGACGCGCTCGGGGATCACGCGAGGCTGGCTGTGCTGCTTGCTGCCATTTAGGCGTCCCCGAAGAGTGAGCGGCGGGGCGGCTGGGCAAGGCCGGGGATTGATCTCGGGGAGGATGATCACCATGGCGAGGTTGACTCTGTCTAGATGAATGTCTTTCTGGTCGCATACCGGACTCTAGCATTAGAGCCTCATCCGTAGCAGTCTGAGACCCATTACCCCCAGAATGCGCTCTATCTAACTGAACGGAACGCATCCACTTAGGTTGGCTAGGATCCCCGCCCTCCTGGAAATCGGCGACTGCTTTTTGAACCTGCTTTTGTCCACTCTTCCAAAGAGAATTGGCTGTTTTGAAGAAGCTCGAGCTCATTGCAGCGGCCCTTTTCGAAAAGTCATCCCCAGAAGCAGGCGATCGGTTATCTCCTCGGGAAGGTATGCCATCACCCTGATCGCCGCTCATCCACGCAGGACCGCCACGGTTTCTAGATCGGTTATCCTCCCTTCTACTTCGTTCAGGAGCGGAATCAGAAGGAGTCTGCTTATTACGAGCTTGTTTATGTGCATCATCTAGAAGCCAGCCAACTGCAGCTTGAACATTCAGACCTGCCCCGCTTTCTGTTAGACCTCGTCTTGCATTCTCAGCCGTAAATCCCATGTCAACCAATTCAGCTACTGCCTTATCGAACGGATCCGAGCTGTCGCCTCTTGGGGGAACATCGGGCTCAGAGTCTGAGTCAGAATCCTCAATCGGTTTGCCTGGTTCTGGCCTTACTTGAGCCGCCTGAGCCGCTTGAGTTTTCCGTCGTACCTCGTCGACGGGCTTGGCAAGATCCCCTAAAAAGTCATCATCTTCGTCTGCATTAGCTATTGGTTGCGCCTGTGGCTGAGGCTTCATCTGATTCAAGCCGAAGGGATCATCATCATCGCCAAGCTCGCCGCTATTTGAAGTTGTAGGTTTATTCCATGCGCTTGCGTCAGTCAGATCGAGTTGGGCGATGTTCGCCGGAGTGCTTTTCCCCGATTCAGGTGGGGGAAAGTGACTAGCATTGTCAACTTTGGTGTCCCTGTTGAACGCAGCGAAAAGGTCATCGTCATCATCCTTCTTATGCCCGTTTTGACCCCCTATCCCACTACCAAGTGACGGAACGCTTGGAGAGATAGTTCGGGATGCAGGCGTAGAACCCTGTCCCAGATTGTCCCAGAATTGGCCGCCTCCATATTGTGACTGTAGTTTCCGTCTTTCTTCCTCCTCTTTCTGGCGCTTCTGGGCTTCTAACTGTTCCTGTCGCTCTCGGAGGCTCAAGTTGGCGTTGCTTTTGGCGCCGCTAAAGTTCACGAGATTACTGAAGCTATCAGTAGTCGGCTTAGCAGTGTTTGGTTTGGTAGTAGTGAAGCCGGAGCCTTGTGCAGAGAGGGGCGTGGATCGGCCGGAAGGCTGAGGAGACGGGGTCGGACGTAGGCTCGGATAGAAAGACGGTGGGTTCATGGGGTTCATAGGGGGAGGTTTGTTGCTTTTGCCAGAGTTGGTCGAGGACCAATCAAGGCTGGAAAGATCGTCCATTGTCACGGAAAAAGAAATGAAGGTTTCGTCATATCAAGGATGCCACATTATTAGGTTGTGCCTACATCGGCGATGATGTTCAACTAGGAATCGTTTGCATGAGCTGTCGCATTCGAACACATCCAAGTCATTCGTGAACATTCAATGGGTCAAATATGTGGCTGGTATTGACGATGTGGCTTGAATCACGCTATATGTGATTGTATTATGTAATCAATCAAAGTCAGACCCCACTATATGTACCTTTGTACCTATTATAGACATCCAATCCATCCAACGCACGTGTTCGAAGGCATAATAGACAGATGTATATATCTCAAATTCTTGATCAAATAGAGATGGTAGCAGTGTATTTACCATATACTTTTCATGACGCTGTTGGACTGCATCCTCGATGTTAGTTACTAGGTAGATCATCACATGCGGTTCTCTTCTCCGCTGATCCATATAGGAGTACCTATGCTTGAAGTATCTCATATTTCAGGATGCTTGTGGTGATGATCCCCCCTTTTAGAATGGGGCGATCAACATAGAAAAATGAATGCCCGGGTTAGAACTGCTCGGCATTTGTAACGGATGGGGATAGCAAATCTCGAAACTCCGTATAAGATCGTCGCTGCATTATAGCAATTCACGGAACTCTTATGTCTCCTTGGCACGAGACGCTTATGCGATTCCAGTAGGAATAATGAGAAGGCTGCTGAAACCACCGCGGCCATAATCTTGTCTGATAAGAATTCAAAGGGGAAAAGAATATGTGCAAACTATTGTTGCAATAAAATACATTCATGACAACTAAGTAGGTAGTTGAATGATGCCTCATGACATTCGGTTTAATTGCGATGGGCTGAACTACATATCCCGGACGGAACCAATCACATTGTGCGCCTACGTGTTCTTGAAAATTTGGATAGGTGGAGCATTTCGTCATCTCCCGTTGAAGCCCAAGGTACGCGCAAGGCGGATGGGGGAGTTACCGGGTATGGGACGATTGTCGGATATGACAGGAGTTCTTGTGCCTCAAATTTTGGCACCTAAAGTCTGCTCTTAAGTACAATGTTAGACTCGGCACTTTAGCTAAAACAGTATTGGCATCCTTTTAGAAAAGGAAAATAATCATCATTCGTATCATGGAAACGGATGGGGTTTTCGATGTCCTAGTATTTACCATATCTTTTTTGCGAGGATGTAAAATCAATGATTACGTATGTACATGTAGAGAAGATACCCAGCTAATGTATGTCTCTGTCGTACAGAGTAGTCTATGTAGTCTTCGGTATAGGAAATTTTAACGCATGGACCAAGCCTACATTCCCAAGAAAGTAATTATCAGCTTCAAATGCCATCTCTAATTGGCCAACTTCGGATGCTGAACCCTGAAACGGTTTCAGGAACCTGGAATTTCTCCTCTGCCCCTCCCTCGTTTAGGTGCCTGGGTTGGTACATGCAGGTACCTGATGCTTGGCTTTATTGGTGCCAGCGTTAAAAAGAGGTGCCATTCAAAGCCAATAAACATTTCTGAAGGCATGAATACGGGGCATCACGAACAACTTGAAGCAACAGCGACATACTAAATTTTACATCCCAGACTTGCCCATTTACTGAGGCTAGGTGCCAGGTGTAAGAGGCGAGCCGCGCGTACATATATAGTATATATACGATTAAAATTTTGATCAAGATAAAGGAGTTTAGCTAAGCGGGTATTGCCAAGGTGGATTACTCTCTTCATAGGACAAACAAGTTCTTGGAAGTCTTGGAGACCTGAGTGCCCGACGAACACCGCCTTTTAGCACCACAGTTGCAGACGGGTGACCAAACATAGATCCGTAATGGCAGACTAGATAGACCGCCTTTCGGGAGGACAACTCCTCTCTCGGATTCATTTAAATTATGAAGCATATCTTAGAACAACACGAGCTACATACGGCAAGCGGCATCTTAATTCAGGCGAAATCAATACGAAGTATATTATCTTGAGTATATGTGGATTTAAATATTCCAATGCTGGGTGTTCTCTGATTGCGGGTAAACTACATAGCTGACGTACCTCAATACATGTTGTATGTACTGTATCTACAATGTCCAGTGTAACTGCATCTCTTGTTGGAGATTGGAGAAATGGGATCTGTCCCTATTGGGTTCTTCCTTGTCGTTCCTGCTTGTTCCTGAATTTCGGCGGCCAATAAGGAAAGAACCCCTTGATTATCTAAGAATGATACAACCTGGAGATCTACTTTTTATCCAATAAGCTGCCTAATCTTTGTTAGGTGGGGAATGAACGATCGTGCAGGGGTCCTCAAAACCGAATTGTTCAAGTAGAGTAAAGTACCTACTTTCTTCGTGTTACTTGAGAAGCGTCATCGGTTTGGTCTCCGGGAACATGGGAAGATTTGTAAGATACATGTATACATGTATTCAATGTACTTAAGAATATTATGTATGCAGCGCCGTTAGATGTGGATGTTGTTAGCGGCGTTTGTACATAGGGACCGATTATTGAAGTTGAACTTATTGCAAACGCAATCATAGGTAATCACGGGGGAGCCCTACTGATACTTGCCTAACACCCCTATAATTTATGATGTACCCATGTACCGGATTGTGCCTACCCCGTACTGTCTCACGATACATGTACTCAACCTCCTTATGCGACAAGTCCCCACCTACCCTCCCGCGAACTTAGCCCTTTCTACGCGCCACTACTTTTGAATATCCCCTTCGCCGCTCTCATCTTCGTCTCTACTTTTCGCTCCTTTTGGGTTTCACCCTCATCACCGCCGAAGCATTCCACTCATTCGTACTAAATCGACGGTTAACGTCAACCACACTCATTTACTCATCTGACTAATAGTCTAGACTTCCATCTGGATTATTTCTATTACTACGTTCTTTCCCTCTTGTGTAGATCGCATTCGTTTCGACTCCGAGCGCAAGCAAACATCCATCTCCATTTGATATCTCGTCTTAGTGAGATTGGCGATAGGCAAGAAGCTTGGGCAGCGAACCTTCGACTATTTCGAAACTGAACATCTAAATAGTTCATCAACTCGTGGGGTCCATTTTCGTTTCGTGCAGCTTGGTTCGGTCCTCCGCTTTCGCGCACGCCAATTACGAATATTGAAGTTGTTGTGAACGCTCTGGATAGCGGAGGGAGATTGGTAGGAATAGGAATTGGGAGAAAAGCCTCGCAAGGGATTGGCAATTGCCTTGGTTATCTTAGGTGCGACTTCTGGACGTTAAACAGGTCGACGAGGGGTGCTTGTCTAATACTCCGCAGCGGTTTGCCGATATCAACGCAAGTAGTGAAACTTGGAACCAATCGCTCTGAAGTCGACGTTACCGTACTACCCGAGTTGTGCTCCATCCGGCCATCGATACTGAGCGTTTGTCGATAAACAATAGGACCATACGGAGAGGAACGTTACCCCCCCGGGAATTACAGCTTTACCCACTTGTGAATCCCATCAACTGCGCGTCTCTACGGTATCAGCGCACTGTCAATTTCGAACACCAGGAGCTCTAGATCAAGCCCAGCAATCTCAAGATGGCGATCAGAACCTTATCAGCCTTCTTCCTCCTAGGAACCATCGGGGATGTGTCGGCTTTCTGGCGTATGGAGTGCCGCGGCCGATCGGGTCTAGCTCGTATGGATCCGATTATGGATGTCGGTGTGGTGTCTCCTCATATTCATACTATCCACGGGTCTTCCGGTAGGTGCTTCGGATATTTATAAGCACATGATCGCCTGTTTCTGTTTTGAGTGTGTATGGCGTCGAGTCGGCGCGGATGAGTTGCAATATCTATGGGTTATTTACTAATCAGCCTTATAGGTTTCTCGCTTTCTGCGACGTACGAGGATCTCGTAGGTGGTAATTGCACCTCATGCGCCGTAAAACAGGACCTGTCGGCGTACTGGACTCCCGCTTTTTACTTCCAAGATGGCGAGACTAATGAGTTCACACTTGTCCCCCAAGTTGGAGGAATGCTTGCGTAAGTCGGATATTTGTTTTGTGCTATTACTACCTAGTCTCCTTACGTTTGATCCGCTTGCTCATATTCCATGGACCGTATCGTCCACGTTAAGCATTAATCTGTTTCAAATTTAGCACAACTAACATATGCACATGCTAATATCAAAAATAGGTACTATCTTCTGCGCGGAGATAACGTCACAGCTTTCCCTGCCGGGTTCCAAATGATTGCAGGAAGCAACTATCGCCGTGACTATACTGTTGGAGATCCGAAATCTCCCGACCCTCCTCAGTCCGACTGGGCCGCACTCAAGCAAACCAGTCAGACTGACTTGGAACAGAGAGCGATTGGATTTAACTGCCTGGACTATTTAAAGGACCCTGAGCCCTCGCTGTTCCGCCACTATCTCCCGGATAAGGACTATCTTGATGCCAACTGCCCCGATGGTATCCGTCTGGAAATGATGTTCCCTTCTTGCTGGAATGGCGAGACCACCTCGACGGATCACAAGAGCCATATGGCTTATCCTAGCTTGGTTGGGAATGGTGACTGCCCTGAAACCCACCCGCAGCGATTAGTTACTTTGTTCTACGAGACCATCTGGGACACCAACGCAGAGCAATTCCGGGGACGTCCGGGACAGTTCGTCGTTGCCAATGGTGACCCCACAGGTGAGCCAGTACTAGTCTAAAACATTCCTCCTGATGCAATGCTAACGAAAGTGAAAGGGTACGGCTATCACGCTGATTTCATGTCCGGCTGGGATGTACCCTTCTTGCAAGAAGCTATTAACACCTGCACGAATGACACTGGAAACATCCGGGATTGTCCGCTCTTTATGAATAACGGCCCCCTCCAGACCGAGGAGGAGCAGGGGGAATGCCAGTTCGACATGCCGCCAGTGCTAGCCCTAGAAGACGGTGCCGCAAAGAACCTGAAAAATCTTCCGGGTAACCTTCCAATTCAGTCTGGCCCAGAATCCGCTACTGCTGGCGCTGGTAACATCAACTCTGCGATATCTGCTGCCACCAGTTGGCTCGGCGGTGTCTTCGGTGGTAGCTCAACGTCTACTACATCTTCCAGCACTCCGTTGCCCACTCCTTCTAGCTCAAGTGCAGCCAGTATACCCACAGGAGGAGCCTTTATCGAGTCGGCATCAGCCTCTTCTTCCGCAAATTTTAATGCCCTCGCCGCTCCGACATCATCCTCAAGCCTTACTCCAAGCTCCGCACCTCCCGCACCAACAACTACTTCAGCCCCAGTGGCTACGTCTGAGCCTGGTGTATTCTACCAGGTTGTAAGCACCCAGACGATCGCGGACGGTCCTAAAGTTAAAGAAATAGTTTGGATGGAGCCTGTCGTATACGTAACGAAAGATTCCGTCACTACTGTAACTGTAGGATCTCCTACACCGAAGGCAAGACGGAGTCTGCATGGAAGACACCCTTGGAGACATCAGCATCACGGCCGGAGATCATAAAAGATCAACCAAGCCATTCATTTTCGCATTCGTTTCGGTGGAAATATTTGCTCATCAATAGGAATTGATGATGAATTTTGCATCATGTTTCAGGGTCTGATCCTATTTCACCCAGAAACTTTTTCGGTACATTGGAGGCTCTTTCAGGAAGAGCAGAAGCATTACGCGATTGATTTCAAGGCATCGATGCAGGAATAGCTGCACAAATCTCGCCATGCAGAGCAAAGCTGGTCTCGACCGGAGATGATATTGCATAGCGGATTCATATCTAGGCGTTTATCGAATAGGGGGAGATGGTGTCTGTTTGAGTCCTGATTTGAAGCATACTAGCATGCGTGGTCAAAAGATGCTCATTGCATTTGAGGGATGCATCTCTTCTGGCAAGAGATATTTGGAATTTTTTCCCCTTAGCCTTTGAGTTATACGCGCATCGAGGAGCCATCTCATAAAGATCAATGAATGAACAAACAACTCACTAGTTTCTTTTGTGACTGATGTGTCGAGTTGGCTGTTGCGATTTCGTGTCAAGTTGTTGCTGTCAACATCGAAGTTTTATTGCCGAGTCCCCGTTCGAGTCCAGCAGATACCCTCTCTTCCTGGCTCTAGCTTTAGAATAGATAGCAATCTATCTGATTCTCTTTAAAATAACGACGAACCACGCGTGATGTAATTTCTTCGGGCCAAACCTGTCTCAGATGCCTAACTTGGTGATATCAGCTGGAATGCGTTTTATTCCGCTGAGCGCTCGTAATACGCATCGAGATAGCAACGCATTCCAGTCGCAAATTCGGGACCCGCGATGACGCATTCCGAGATTCTCGAGACTTATGGCTATGGCTTATGTTTACAGTCAGTTCTGTCTTGTGCTCATTTGGGTTGGATTGGATTCTCCTCGCTGGACATCGTGTTATGCTTCTTTTCTCATCAATGTCTACGCGTGTCATTCAACTATATGCGGCGATGAGGAGTTTATCACTTTAATCCCTAATCTTCCTAACCTAGGTTGTAATCCGCTTACGAGACCCAGCATAGACCCAATACGATACATTGAGAGAAACTACGAATGTGTTTCGATACACTAATCACTCCTATGAAGTCGGCTCCCATATCTATATACCACGACACATAAACAATGTCGAATTTCAAATATCCCAGTATTGCAGACATGATGTATACCAGTTACTCCAAAGAACAAGCTACCTCCTCTTCCTCCGGACCTGCCATCTCTACAGGCGCCATAGCAGGTATCGCCGTCGGCGGTGCCGTGGTACTCTTCGCGGCCCTCGCAATCCTGCTCATGAAGCTCGCCAAGCGACAAGACCGACGACGCGCATCATCGGTCTCCCCCTCGGAGTTCCCCGAAATCGCCGCGGAGACCGGGGCCGGCGGCCCTAAACGGCTGCGCAAGAGGAGCATCGTCAGCGAGCAGCATGTAGCTATTACGGTAGACAAGGAGGACGATGAAACTGGGATGGAGGAGAGCAGAAGCAGGCGCTCGAGCCTGCAAGTCTCGCCTGCGAGAACGAGGCCGGGGAGCTTCTCGATGGGGAATGGGAGTGGAGGCGGAAGTGGAAGTAGGAATGGGAGTGCTCGTAACAGCGTGGATACGCAGATGGGAGTTCAGGTGCACAAGACGCGGTCCCCGGAGAAGCAGCGCGGCTACGGCATGTACCAGCACCGCCGCAAGACGTCGTGGATTGACGAGGATGCATTACACGGGCCGACGATCACGTGTCCGCAGAAGACGAAGCAGAAGCATAGGCGCAGGGTGAGCTGGTTCGACGGCGGGTTAGCCCGGTCTCTAAGCCGGCTCTCGACGAGAAGCGGAATTAGCGAGGTCAGTCCCACGCTGCCATACACTGAAGGCAGAGTGGTACAGGAATTAGATGCGCGTGTTGAGAGCCCAGGGACGAGGGACGGTTCGAAGAACGGGCATTCTAACGGATACAACACCGGCCCGCGGTCAAGCCAGCAGCAGCAACAAGTAAAGACTAGCCCCCAGAGAACGTACGGCCCAACCAGCATCAGCAATCCCAATTTGTTGCCCAGCAACATAGCCCAGTCGCCTCCAGATATCGTCCACAACCCCAGGTATAGAGACAGGGTTTCGCTCCAAGCCGCACAGCGGTTAGCGGGCGGAGCACGTCTACCCGCTCCAATCAATATCCCCACACAAGGTCAGGGACAACCGCAGAGACAGCCGATATTAAAGCACAGCGCCACAGACACGGAGTTGACTGAGATCCTACGCATGACCGCCGAGAGACTGCGGGACGGAAACAGGAGCGAGAGACGGAAGACACTAATGATGCCGTATGCCCCCAGAAGACTGGCCAACGGAGGAATCCAAGTAATACGCACAGACTTCAAGTACGAACCTTCGGATAGGGGGGAAATAAGTCCCGCCAAGAGTCACAAGAGCGCGCCGGCGACTATGTCGTATGCGGAATTGGAAGGCAGCACGCCGAAGATCCAATCTCCTCAAAAGCAGATACAAACGCCAAGGCATTCCCGACAACAATCCCACATATCGCGGATGTCACAGGGATCGATACTATCAGAGCCAGACAGTCTCGTTGCTCCTAAGCGAGAGTCGCTCTCGGGAGTGCAGACTGCGTTATCAAGTCCGAGCCGACATGCGAGGTCAACGGGGCCTACCCCTAGTCCGCAAGGGTCGATCCAACAGGCGCGTCCATTTTCGTACGGTAGCTCGATGTCCTCGGCTCTGTCAACGCTATACAGCATGGAGGAAGCATCGATTCGGAGTCAGCCGGTCGGTGACTTAGTATTCGACAGTAGTCCGATAGAAAAGACAAAACGCACCCCCGAGAAAGTTCTTTCTGCGTTCGGCCCGCTTAATCTTAATGCGAATCGACAATCAGACTTAGACGGACGGATCAGTCCCAAACACCAACTTGAGGACGACGATATACCTGCGCCCTTAAGGATCCGCCGAGGCACCTTGGGAGGAACGGTTCCACCCGATAACACACCTGCCTCTCTACCTCCCTCTCATAAGAAGACGCGATCTAGAAGCCCGCTCAAGCGTATATCTTCGTTCGCAGCCCACGCCAAGAATGGCAACGACGACCCGTTCACTGCAGTAGCAATGCCCAGGAATCCTGCTCGCTTGTCCAAGGTCTTCTCTCCATTACCAGCAGATCCAGCCAGCGGAAAAGCCGCGCGGAAGCAGGAGAAACAGGAGAGTCATTACGAGAACACCCCAACACCATCACCCATCCGGAGGACGGCGATGCCTTCGCCACGCTCGATAATCAATTCTCCAAGTTACAAGCGCTCTCCCAGTCCAGCGATCTCCGAAGCCGGATTATCGTCCGTCTACGACAGCTACACGTACAACCACAGCGAGCCGCAGCGCGATAGCTCGGGAGACAGCACCGCGACTATCATCCCCCCGCCCAAGATCATCGGATCCGAGATCTCGCCGGCCAAAGTAGCAAGCAGCATACCAGCCTCATTCCGGGAATCGCGCGTCAGTTTCCGGGTTCCCAACTACGGCTCAGGGAACAGGAGTTCTGTTGAATCGATCCTCTCCCAGCACGAGTCCCTCACACGACCGCAACCGCAACCGCAACCACCGGGCTCGCCGCTGCGTCCTCGCCGCAGCATGCCGTCCGCCGAGTCCATGTCGATCTACTCGCAAGACGAAGACAGCGTGCCGCCGCTGCGTGCGTCGAGCACGCTCAGAGGCAAGAAGAGCGTGCGCATGTCGCACACGATATCGGAGCTGCGGCGCATGAACAGCCAGATCAGCACCATGAGCGACCAGAGCGTGGCCAGCACCACGCTCCCCTTCATGCGAGGCGGCGGGTCCAGTCCCGGAAAGCAGGGCGGAGGCGGGAAGAATTATCTCGCGTTGGGGGGAAGCCTGAGAGATGGTCTGCCGGGTCCACCTAGCGGGATCGGCCATAGGCGGAACAGCAGTGCCCAGAGAGCGCGGAGGGGAACGGTTGTGTTGCAGGGGCTGGACGTGAAGCGTGGAAGCGTAGGGAGAACCAACAGCGTCAGGCATAGTGGACAGCTCGTGACGCAGGCCGCTAAGTTGAAGCGCCAGGAGACGGCGATTAAAAGAACAAGTGTCGAAAGCTTGTACGATGCAGAGGGATTCCTGAAGGGTTAATGGCGGGAAGATGGCCTCGCATCACCACCCGGCGTCCAGAAAACAGCAAAAATTTCCTTTGTTATATGGATAACTTCCTGATACTAATAACCTTCATTCATGTACACCATTTTGACGAGGCCGGATTTCGGCATTTCAACATTATCTTTTCTTAACCTATTGGGATTTATTTTGGTGGGTTTTCAGCATACAATTGGTGTATAAGGAGTTTAATATTGTCCTGCGATCTCGGGTATTGCAATTGGGTTACCGAGTTTCCTAGCTGTCAGCCGATTCCGCGGGAGGCGTGGTGTTGTTGAGTATCTATCATGTTAATACTATGTTAATATATTGTCATTCTGCTTTGAGGCCAAGCAACCGAGCTTACCAGTATAGCAAGCTCTGTTTGATTCTGTATAAACTATTGAGCTGCTGTACAACTGTCTTTGAGAGGCCTCGGGGCTTGGACAAATGTGAATATCCTCAACCAGAAACTTTATACGAGGAAATAAACCGTTATAGGGCTAGGGGCTTAGCTATCGACGTCCAACTCGGTTATTCGGTTCGCGGGCGCTTCGAGTCAACGTCTTCGCCCTTCTCCAAACCGTTGGCGCCGTCCTCCACCTCGTCACGCCCTCGAACACGGCCTGCACCATCTCCAAGCTCGCCACTCACGCCATCTTCTCCGATCCAATTGCCGTCCTCATCAAAGTATTGGTTGACATTGTCGGCAGTGATCCAGCCAGAACTTCCTGGCATCGGAGGTGGCAGTCCACCATTAATATCTCCTCTAAAAGCACCAGGCAGTCCTTCTATAGCCTCGCCTTCGGCACTTCCTTCAAACACGATCTGGTCGAAGTCGTCTCCCTCATCCTCTTCGTCTTCTTCGTCTTGTGGATCAGGGTGAAGATTCGAGCATGCTGAAATTTGATTGAAAAGTGCTGTGGTCCTTTCGCTGTTCAGAGGGTCGATAGTTGACGCCTCTGCAGAAGGTTGCTCTTTTGGCAAGGGCTTGTATGGGATGAGGGTGAGCTCGATTGGATCGAAGGTCTCATCATCGTCTCCACTCGAACTTGAGAACTCGAGTTGCATATAGACTCCAATAAACTTGGAGGAAGCGTCATCAGGCTTCTCTACATGACGGAAGTTCTTGATGGCATGGAGCGTAATAGCTGGGTAAGGGATCTCTATGCCCGTTCCGCTCTTATGAGAGAACAGAGTTAACTTGCTGTGGGTTATGCGTTAGCAAATATTCATCCATACTTGATATTCATTAATGCTTACTTCGATGCAACGAATGCTTCAACATTCTCTTCGCGCAAATGCTTTCCGTAGTTGTTCTCAAGCGCGTAAGACTCAGGTGGACTAGGGCTCAGTGATGCACTGTCATTTTCCGACGGCTTGGAAAAGAAGTACAGGCGCTCATGTTGCTCTGCCGAGACCCAGGCCTTGACATTCTCATCATGGTAATAAAGAACGGGCTTTCCGTCGAAAAAGGTATCCGGCGTCTGAGCCTGGTACTCGCTCAAGGGCTGAAAATCGGTATCCGCCAAAGGGCAAGTCCGGATCACCGTTGGGGGTAACATGGCCTTAACAATGGTCTGCAGCAAATAGGAATAATAAGAATTGAGTGAAAATTCTTATTCAAATCGTCTATTTTTCCTTTATATAAAGCACCTGAGTGGCCCTATTGGCGACGGCAATTGAAAGAAGCCGTTATTCAAGTTCAAAGGTGTTTTGGTGTACAAAGGGCTGGAGCTCTGTGTGTGGTAAAGCCGCCCGGCGAACCTTCGAACGCGATGAAAACCATGATGTCAGCCCCACTTTTGACGGCCGTGCGCTATTTCACGGCGTTATGAGGCGCTATAAATACAGCGCATTACAGTGTATAAACTCCCTACAATGTGAATTTATCCAGTCAAAACACTTGGAAGCCTCACATCCACATCACGTGATATATTTTATTCGTCTTTTATCTGGCCCTGATCTTGCAGAAAGATAGTGACATAAGCATAAGAAAAGCAACAGCGGCGAAGAACTTACAATCGATGGGATGAGTCGAGTGCAACACGTAGCTAATAGACAATTAATAGCAATGTATATGTACCTATGGATTGTATAGGAGTATATTACCATATGAAGTATCACTTAAGATCCCACATCTATTAAACCGTTCATGCGTTCGTGGCATACCTTAGCTATGCCCCGAGTTTTCTCCTAAGAGACATATATGTTCAATTTCTAAGGAATAGGAGGCTTGTAGATATCTACAGTAACATCCCGGGTCTTGATGCCACCCTCTTTATCGTACGAGCTATCAAAGACACTTGCTAACCATTTTATTGCTCGGTCTTGACCATTCACGATCTCCGATATGTGGCCACCAACCGTGTTGCGTTCATACAGGACAGAGACGTTGAACCGCTTGTAGTGCTCCATGTGTGCGTCCGTGTCGGCAATGGGCGTTAGCTCGTCCTCAATCGCCTTATATACAAAGAGTGGAACTTCCGGCGCACCGTGGTAACCGAGCATCCACTCGACCATTTTGATCTTGCGTAAGGCTTGACACGCTTCGAGGTCAGCCTCACCGCCAACAAAGTATTCGAATATGTCCTGGCCAGCATATGTCTGGAAGGCCTGAAACGAATCCATGTCGCGGCCTTTGAGGAAAGCGGTCGCGTTTTGGGGACCTTCGGTCTTGAGGCGACTGCGTAGGTAGGTGTCCACCTCGGGATATTCATTCATAACACCTAGCAATATGAGAACAAGATTGCCCATGTAGGGCGTCTTGTTAG
This sequence comes from Hypoxylon sp. EC38, assembly GCA_002120335.1. Lineage (NCBI taxonomy): Eukaryota > Fungi > Ascomycota > Sordariomycetes > Xylariales > Hypoxylaceae > Hypoxylon > Hypoxylon sp. EC38. The sequence goes on along the minus strand of KZ111238.1, from coordinate 441,883 downwards.
TGACAGTATACAAGGATCCTACATTGCTCACTAGACCACCCAGTGCGGCCCCTACAAAGCCTCTCGCTAGCTCAGGAGCATATTGAACTTGTAATTCGGCGGCTTTCTCTGAAGCGATTGAGCCGCCGCTATATCCCCACATTGCGTATTTGAACTTATCTGCGCTGCTAGGTAATGGAATATCTGGGTGGCCAGCCAGGGAGAGCACAGCACGAATGCCATCGAGTGTCGCATGGCCGGCCTGGACAGAGGCTCCAAAGGCAGCGCGGGGGCCTTCGAAGTCGGGGATGGTGACGAACCAGCCACGGTCAAGCATTATGTCAAACTGCTGATGGCCGGGGGGGATACCGTAATTATTTGGTAGCGGAGGTTCGAAGATACGGTACGAAGGCCCCCGGTCGATGGTAGGTGTATTGTAGGCCATCTGGTAAGAAAGCAGGGCATTATACCCGGAGTGGACGCAGGGCTTCTTGGGGATTACCAGGGATCTGAAGGATCATTAGATGACTAGATGCTTAGGAGAGACAAAACAATACATATGTTCATTATGAACATGGCACAAAAGAATACTCGGGGCACTTGCGTCACTGCCCATGTTGGTTGGTATCGCGAGCCAGTGGTACGGTACAGAATATGATAGGCGGCAGCGGCATTGCTGAAAACGGTGGGTTGGCCTGGGACAGTTCGAATCCGGAGGACGGTGCCCGGAATAGATGCTTCAAAGTCAGCCGGAGCAGTATACCAGGGGTCTTTAGATGGCAACAAGTGATCCGACCCGGTACTTGAAGTGACCTCGACTGTTAATGGAGTCATATTCGAAATATGCCGGAGAGGGTGTACTCAATGCTGCCCAGACGCTGGTATTAGCTTACAGCTCAATTTATACCGTCTTGTACAACCAACAATGAGGGGTTGCTGCATACCATAACAGGAAAACACTATTTCAGCTAATCCTTTTTAGAGCATATAATAATTATTATAGGGTAAATGATTATTATTAAAATAATTATTTTTTAATATATGTATTACTATATTTAATTTATATAATAAGGTATAAGTATAAAAAATTCTTTTCTTAATAAAAATTATTAATATTAAGATATAATTATATAATATTAGGATATAATATACTTTATATTTTAAGTAAAAATAATAAAGTTATTTTTATATTTAAACTTAAATATTATTAATTAATTTAGAACTAATTTCACTTATAATAAGTTATATAGTTAATTTTACTTTATTACTTATATAATAAACTTTATTTATTTAATAATTAATGTAATAATAATTATTTTATATTATTATAATTTTAAAAAAGAAGCTATTTTATAATAAGCTTTTTTTAATAATAATATAAGGTAAGATAATTATTAATAAATTAATATTTTTATTTATATATAATGTTAATAATTATAATAATAATTAGGTTATATAAGGTTATTAAGGGAAAATAATAAGGTTAGGAATAGTTTTAATTAAATTATAAAAATAATAAGTAAACTTAATGCTTTAATTTTTAAATCTTATTTATAATAATATATAAATGGGTTAAAATATTATTTATAATATTAAGAAAAATATTAAAAATTTCCTACTATTATTATTATTACTTATTATAAGTTATATATGGCTTAGTTACTTTTATATGTTTTTTAATATTTAAAAAAGTTAGGATAATAATTGTTTTTTAATAAATATTATAAGTAAAATATTTAACATATTAGTTTTATAAAAACATTTACAACTATTATTATTATAATAATATTTAATATAAGCATTATTTAAATAATTTAGTAAAATAATATAATATTAAAATGTGCTTTTATTTACCTTATAATTATAATATATATATTTTAAAGGTAAAATAATACTAACTATAACCGTATAAGTAGTTAAATTTTTATTAAAACTAATTATTATAATAAAATAAAATTAATTAAAATTTACCTTTATAATTAAAAAATAATGTAAATATAAGTTTAATCTTTTAATAATAATATATTTAATTCTAATAATATTTTTTTAAAGAAATAGTTCACTTTACCTTAAGTTATAATTATTATTAATAAAACTTTTTAATTAAGTATAATAAAGATATTTATACATTTAAGTTATTAAGCATTAAAATAATAACATTATTTATATATATCTTTTTTACCTTAATTAAGATTTAAGCTATATAATAGGTAAAGTTTACATTATTTATTAAATTTAACTTATTATTATTATTACTAAGGAAAAAATTATTAATAAATAGTTTAAATTAAGCTGGGAAATAAGTCTTTTTAATTAAATTTTAATTGAAAATATTTACTTAACTTTAATTAAAATTTAAGCTATTATTAATTAGTTTTATAGCTTTCGAATTAACATTAGCTAAAAGGTTTAAGATTTTATTGTTTTATTTAATAAGGTTAATTTTTTACTTTTAAAGGTTAAAGGTTTAAATAAAACAAAATTTAAACCTAGTTAACATTTTCGAATATATTTTAAAGGTTTTAAATATAATAAAGTTCTTTAAATATTATATTTATAATATAAATTAACGAGTTAATAAATTTTATATATATTATTATAATAATAAAACTTTCTTAAATATATACTTAAAATACTAACCAACCTAAAAAAAGGATTTATAATTAAAAAGTAGGTATTTAAAAAAGGTATTATAAATATAAGTAATAATACATACTTATTATTTAAAAACCTTTAAAAAGTATAAATATATTTTACGGTAAGGATTTATACGTATTCGTTTTAATATAGTTTAAAATTTTAACATATAACTTAAACGTACATATTTATTTTAAGTAACGTACAAATTAACCTTAAATCTTACTAATAAAAATATAAAATCGCGTTTAAATCCACGTTAAAATAAAATTAATAAATAAATATTAACATAAAGTTAAAAGATATATTATATCTTTAATATTAAAAACATAATATAATATTTCCTAATTATAATTTAAATAAAGAATTAATAAGTTAACTTATTAAATCCCATTTACCATATTTATTATTAAAAAATTAAATATTATATAAATAATATTTAATAACAAGGAATAACGTATAAATAAAACATAATAAAAGCTTATAAAATTAATAAACAATAAGAAAAAGTATAAGTAAAAAAGAACAATTCATTTATTAAACTACTTATTTCATTACCTTTTAAATTATTACTTATAACAAATACTTTTATATTTATCTTTACCATACTTATTAATTTAAAGGGATACTTTTAATACCTTATCGTTCTTTTTAATTATATTTAAATTATTTTAAATAAATAAAAATAGCTTAATATTAACCTTTTTAATAACTTTATAAATTTGTTAAATAACTATTTAATTATTAAATAGGTTAATGTTAAAATTACTCTTTAATTATTAAATTATATAATAAATTAAGTAAATATTAAAATTTTTTCCATTTAAATGGGTATTATTATATATTAACTTAGCCTTAAAAATACTATTTTAAATTTTTAAAATTAAAATATTAAAAGTATTACCATTAATATTATATATAATAACTTAATTAACTAATCTTTTTTAAACTATATATAAATATAATAATAATAAGCTTATTTATAATAATAACAACGTTAAAATTAATAGTTTAACCAATATTTTTAAGCCTTTTATAAGTTAATAACTAATTTTATCCTAAAATATTTTAATACTTAATACATTCTTTTAACATAATTACCATATTATTTTTATATTTAAATATATTTATTAACTTAAAAACCAAAGTAATTATAAAGTTATAAAATACCTTATAATAATTTTATATAACCTTTATAAATCCCTTTTATAATAAGGATATTTTATAATATAACTTTTAATAAGTTTACTATAAATCTTAATATTATTAAAGGAAAATAATTATTTAATTTATATCTTAATAAATAATAATACTTTGAAAATTTAAAACAATAAATATTTACTTATTAATACTTAAAAAAATATTAATTTTTTACTTAAATAGGTTAACAAGTTTAATTAAAACCTATTATTTATTATATTAAAAAACTATAAGTATAATACTTAAATTACTTATAATATAATTACTTAAGCTTTAAATAAAATATAATAAAAAACTTTTTATTATAATTATTTAAATAACTCATTACTTTTTCATAATATAAGGATAATATAATTAATTACATACTTATATTATACTAAAATATCCATTAAAAATACCAAATTTTCCAACCTATATATTAATATTATACTAAAATACCCATTAAAAATATTATATTTTTAACAATTTAACTTAAATTAATAAATAAAAATAAGAAAATAAACAAAATAAATTACCATACTTTCCAATAAATTAAATATTACAAACCTTAATATATAAGTTATAAAAAAAGTTTTATATTAACAAATTATTTTAAGAAATAAAGGTTTAATAAATAAAATATAAGATATTTATAATACTTTTAAAATCGTTAAGCACAGCTATAAACATAACCTTATCATTTTAAAATGTTTTAAATATAATTATAAACATAACCTTACCATTTTAAAAAGTTTTACCTTAGCCATTATAATTACTTTTAATAGTTATACTACTTTTATTAATTTAAATATTTTTACTACCTTAACTTATTTAACTATTTCCATTACTATTAAAAAAGATAATTAATTTTATTATATCCTATTTAACTAAGTTATTAAAACGAATAGGTAATATATTTATTAGCTTATAAATAATCCCTAAATTATTTAAGTATTAAAAGTGTTTTAACGAGTAATTATATAACTTTTTAATTACTTTAAAGTTTAATCCATTAAAATTCTTAAAAACTTTTCATAATTTTCTTTTTAACTTATTAATAAATAATTCGCTTTAATAATTATTTATTTTTTTATCATTAAAAGCTAAATATATGTTATAATAATCTTGGAAAAAGTTGATCATTAATTAGGTTTTATTATTATTATTATATTAATTATTATTTATTCCCTCGTTTTAACCTTAAAAATATAAGGCATTATTATTTAAATTATCTTTATAATATTTATTACTATTTTCATTACCATTATTATTACCATTATTATTTACCTTAAATATATTATTATAACTTAAGCATAAATTAAGGAACTTAATTTTATTTAGTTTTTATAAACAAATATTTATTTTATCTTTATCATTAAAATATAAAACATAATTACTTTTCTTATTACTTAATCTTTTTATTATAAGCATATATATAATATAAAATATAAACTATACAAATTAAGTAAAAAAAAACTTATAAAAAATCTAATTAGCTTTATCCCATTAAAAATTATAATATAACAATATTAGTTCCTATAAAAGTTTATATATTATCTTATATACAAAGATTTATATACACATAAATACCTTAATTACCCCATCCTTATTAAGCTTTAAAAATAAAATAAACATACTTTAATTAAAAATTTTATAAATATTTTTACATAATTCTTATATATTTTTTACTAAACTAACTTTAAGATTAATATTTAAACAATATATTATCATTTAATTTTTATTAAATTATATTTAACACACATCGAAAATTATATAAGTTACTTTTACTTAGTTTTAAAATTTACTTAAATAACATATACTTTTATTTTTAAGCTTATATAATTAATCTTTAAAAAGGTTTACCTATAACTTTAACAATTAACTATAAGGATAATGTTAATTTTTAAAGTTTAAAATAATAACATATTTATATTTTTTATAAACTATTAATAGCAAATGTTATTAAAAAAAAGAAAATATAAAATAATAAAATATAACAACTTATAATAAATACTTTTATAAAGCTTAAGTATATAAAAAAATATTATTAAGGTATTTCCTTTTATAATATTATCCTTTAATTTATTAATAATATTTATTTTTTTACTTAAGTTTTTAAATTTAAATAAAAATAGGTATATTTAGGTTATTATAATACTTAGGAAATTACTTTATTAACCATAAAATATGCTTAAAGAATTAATCTTTTAACCATAAAACATGCTTAAAGAATTAATCTTTTAATAATAAAATATGTTTAAAGAACTAATTTTTTAATAATAAAATATACTTGAAAAATTATTTTCTTAAATATAAAATAATTTATGTTAAGATAATTTGGGTTAAAAAAGGTTATTATTTTATAATATTTTAACTTAATTATTATCTTAATAATTTTTAATTATAATATAACATATATAATAAATTAGGTTATAAAGGATATTATTATTATTTATAAATATAAATTTTAACATAAGGTTATATTTTTCGAAATTAAAATAATAAATATTTAAAAAACTAAGGCCACATTTATTTTCATTATTTAGATTTAAAAGAGGCAATATAATTATTAATTTTTAATCCTTATTAAAGTTTTTAATATCGTTTATAAATATTATAATGGATAGAAATTATAAAAGGCTAATAATTAAAGTTATAGTATATTAAAATATTATATATATTATATTAATAATAATTAAAATTAAAGAACTTAATAAAGAAAAAAGATGTATATTTTAAAAAATGTATATAATTTAAGAGATAAAATGTTTAATAAGGGTTTTTTTTATAAGATTGTATAAATATAATAAAATAAAATAAAATTATTAATAAATAAAGAAGAGGCTTAAGGAATATATTAATAATAATTGTTATAAGTAAGATAATATAATTTAATTTTAAAATTAACTTTCCTTTCTTTTAATTTGGTTTATTTTTTTTTAGCTTTATATAAATACTTATATAAATATTGTTTAAAAATTAGTTCCAGATTTTTAATAAAAAATATATAAGATTTTTATAGCTTATATTTAGGATTATATATATCTTAGTATATAAATATATTACCCTTTAAATAATATATATAAAATTAATATAAAATATTTAATAATATATTATTATATTTTAAATTTAAAACCTTATTTATTATAAATAGTTTTTTTATTTTTATAATTAACCTAATTATTTTTTATTTAATATTATACTTAATTTTATATTTAAAAATATTTAAAATAAAGTTATAGCCTTTATTAAAATTTACCTAACTTTTTATTAGCGATATGTGCAAATAATTAAAGTAGTTAATTAATATTTATTACCTAAATTATTTAAAAGAAATCTTACTTTTTTCTCTTTAAATAATTAATAAAGATAAATTATATTATAATATTTTATATTATACTTATTATATTATGGTTAAAAATATTTAAACTAAAGATAAAAGATTAAATATAAATAATTTAAATTATTCATTTCTTTTTAAATCTTTTAAAATATCTTATTTATATTTTAAACTTACCAAAAATTATTTCGTTCCTATTAGATAATACTTTTTTTATTATTTTAAATATTTTTAAAGTTAAAACTTTAATCTTTTTTTAATCTTAATATTAATTTTACTTAAATATATTATATCCTATTATACCTTATTTTAATTATTAAATTTTCCCAAAAGTTTTATTTAAGCCTTAATAAAAAATAATATTTTATTATTTTCTTTATTTTATTATTATAAAATCCTTTATATATAATATATAATAAATATTTTATTATATTATTAAAAATTTAGGTATATTTAAAAAAGCTTATATAATATTTAGGATAACTTAATAATAACTTAAACTTAATAATATGTGTAAATTTATTAAAGGTAAAAAGAATATTGCTATTTATAAATTAATTAATAATAAGGTTTACCTTTAATTTAATATTTATATATTCTTTAATAATAATATTTTTATTTTTTTCCAAAGCTTAATAAAGAGAATAACTAATTTTATTTAATTAATTATATATTAATTCCCTTATTAAAGTTAGAAAATTTTAATATAAAAATTATTAAGTTATTTTATAATATATATTACTTATATATATTTTAAAACCTTTGAGAATTCTTCTTTACCTATTTTGCTTAGGCATTATTCACGAATTTAATTATTTAACTTTTTGCTAATAAAATTAATAAAGATACCAAATATTTTATAAATATTTTAAAAGTTATTAATAAAAAACAAATAAAGATTAATAAATAAATGATAATAAATAACTTATTATAGTTGTTATTTAAAGTAACTAATAATTATAAATAGATTAAATAAAAAGGAAAGAAATATTCTTATAATAAAATTAAAAAAAAAGATTTTAAAAAGCTAAATTTAAATATTTATAATAGTATTATAATTTATTTTATACATAATAATAAAATGGTTTTAGTTAATAATTTTAATAATATTAAGTTTAATAATTATAGATTTAATTATATATTAAAATAATTTAAGTCTTTAGAATCATTTAAATTTTTATAATCATTTAATGATTACTATTTAAAAGATTTAAATTTACCTAATAAAAAGTCTTAAATATTTTATAATGGTAATAAGGAATAAAATTTATATATTAAATATACTTTTATATTTAATTTATAAACTTTTAATTATAATAATATTAATTATGATAATATTAGTTATAATAATATTAACTATAACGGTAATAATACCTTATAGAAAATATCTTCCCTTATTAATATTATGTAAAGGTTTACTTATAAAAGTAAAAATATTTTACCAAAAATATTATTTTTTATTAATAAAATTATTAATTGAAATAATAATTTAAATAAAAAGTAAGGCTTTTTTAAGGCTTTATATAAGATATTTCCTAAGTATATTTTAAATCTTATCTTTAATATAAAAGATTATTATTAATTTTTTATATAATTGTTAAAAATAATAATAAGTTAATCCTATATAATTAATATATCCATTTATTTAGTATTTATGGATAATTTATATAAATAATAATAGTTAAATATGATATAATTTGGTTAAATTAATTTATTATTTAGTGTAAGGGGAATTTGCTTTATAAGGGTAAGCTTAATTAATTAATTATATTAATGATTAAGTTAATAATTAATTAATTTATTTATTTATTTATTAATATATAAATTAATTAACTAGTTAGTTGGTTAATTAGATTATATATTTTATTATATTAAGTAAATTATTATTTAATTATCTATTATATTAAATAGTAATTTTAAAATAAATATTAATACTTTTATTATTAATATAATATATAATATTATTTATTATAATATTAAAATAAGCTAATTATAAATAAAATAATAGATTATTAATAATAGGAAAAGGCTATTATAGGAAAAGGTTATTATAAAAAAAAACCAATATAGAAAAAGATTAATATAAAATTAAAGTATTAATAATAATTAGCTTAGTATAAATTAATTCCTTATAAATATTAAATGGTTGGATTTTTTAATTTATTAATAGTTAAATAATTATTATCTTTTTTATTAATATTTTTATAATTAATATTTTTATTATTTAAATTTGGAATATTTCTCCTATTATAAAACTAATTTAACTATTTGAATTTCCTTTAAACTTTATTTAATAATTAATATAATAACCTTTTTAAGTATTAGGAATTTGGCGAAATTATAGATTAATTAAATACTTTAATATAATATTACCTTAACATTTAATAACATAATAAGTAAAGCAAATCTATTAGGATTTTAAAACTTTATTATAGTAAGTTTTAAATCCATCTTAACTAAAAGGTAAGGTAAATCCATATTAAAAATGTTGATTTTTATATAAAAAGGTAATAAATAAAATTAACTTAATATAGTTATTTTATTTGTAATTATTTTTATAAAAATTGTTTAGGTATATATTTAAGATAATATAATCTTATTTAAAGCCATTTTAGCTAATATTATTTTTGTATATGTTTAAAATAATATAATTTTATTTAAGGCTATTTTAGTTAATATTATTTTAATGTATATTTAAAATTATATAATTTTACTTAAAATTATATTAATTAATATTGCCTTTATTTGTAACATTTTTATATATATTATTTTATTAAAAGTATAAATAGGCCATAACTTTAAAAAGGTTGCCTTTATATTTCCTTTTATTAAAAAATATTATAATAAATAATAAAGGTAATAGGAAGTTATTAAATTAGAAACTTTTATATAAGGCCTAATATTTTTACTTTTTATTACTTAAAAAGAAATTAGATATATTTTATTTAATACCTTAAAATAAGACCTAAATAAAGTAATTTAATTTAATATATTAAAAGTATTTAATTTTATAAACTTTATTAAATATCGTGTGTAACACTTTTTATAAAGGAAAATCTTTACTTCACATAATATACTTTAAAAATTTAATAAATTATTTAATATTTAAATTAAGCTTTATTTTTATCTTTATAATTATATATAGCTTATTAGAAAACATGTTAAATAGTTATTAAAAATATTAAAAAAGAAGTTGTTACTTATTAATAAAGATTTTATTATAATTAATAACTTTAATAGTTATAAGATTATAAATATATTTAAACATATTTAAATTTAAGTAATTTTTAATTTATTAATAAAAGAATATTAAATTTATAATTTATTAATTTATCTTATTTAAATAATCCTTTATAAGGTTATAAATAAATAATTATAAAGTGTTAGCATATTTTTAATATGGTAATAAATTTACCCATATAAAATCGTTTAAATAAAAAGTTATGTTTAATATATTAAAATAAATTTAAAATATATTAATAAAATATTTTAAATTATTAAAATAAGAGATTTATTTTAAGGTATTATATATGAATAATTTAGGGGATAATATTATTGTTATAAAAGGTTAGGAAATACTTATATAATTTATAGTTGTAATAAATCTTAATGTTAATTAGTTTTTAGTTAATATAGTAATAGTTATAACTTATTCTTAGTTTTTATAAGTAGTTAAACTTTTTTTTAAAATTTAATATTATAATAATATTGGCTTAAATTAAAAGGATAAATTTAACCGCAAATAGTTCTTTAATAAATTAAAGTGCTTTCTTTTTTATATTTAAATCTTTTATAAATATTTATATTATAAACATTTTTAATTATATACTTATATTAGAAGTTGGTAATATTTAAAAGTTTAAAAAGTTAATAAAAGAATAGGACATAAATAATTATATAAATGATTATGTAAATAACTATATAAATGATTATTTAAGCGGTTGCTTTATATTAATTTAAATATTTAATTATTTAAAACTAGGATGTTAATATTTAATGTTAATTAAAGCTTATATCCTTATTAATATATTTTTTTAAATTAAATATTATATTAATAGTATAACTTATAAGATTTTTATATGTTATATGCTAATTAGCTTTTAGTAAAGGAAGGCTATAAATATAACAACTATGATTATTATTACTAATAAATTTTAATAATTAATTTGTTATATTAAAATCTTTTATGGGATAAATATTTTTTAATTTAATATACTTTAATAAACTATAAATATATATATAAAATAAACATATTTTAGGGTAAATTAAGATTAAAATTTGGTAATTTATTAATATAATATTAAGTTATTATAAATAAAGATTTAAGATAAAATAAACTAAAGGTTTTTTATATAATTCTTAATCTTATTAATTAAAATATATTAATTAATTATCCCTCCTCCATTTAACTAGTTTTATTATTAATTATTAAAAATATTAAATGTTACTTAATATAACACTTTTATCTTATCATTAATACTAAACTAATATATAGCCATTACTAAAGAAAAATCTTTTTCTTTTATTTTATTAATTTTATTTTTTTTTTATTATTTCCTTTATATTTTCTTTTATAATTATTCCTTAAATATAATAATAAGAATTTTAAATTATTACATTTTTTATTTTAATATATATGCGTAATAATATACCACTTAATAAAAGAAATAAACTTTATAACTTAAAATTTATATTAAAATATCCCCATTATATATTCCTAATGTAACAAAATATTTAACTAGTAAATAAAAAAGGTAGTTAATAAATTTCTTTTAAAAACCTATTCTTTATAAAAAATAATTATAAAATCCCTTAAGCTTTAAATATTTTTAATAATAAAAGCTTAATTAATATTCTTTTTAATAATAAGATAAAAAAAGTAGGAAAAACTATTAGTAAAAATAATATTAAGGAAATAATTAATAATAAAGTTTAAAACGAAAATAAAAATAATAGTTAGCTTTTATTATTTACTTAAAATTTTATTATATAATATTATTTTTTAATAAATTTTAACTATTATATATGCTTATTAATAATAATATTTAACCTTAATATAATATGCTATAATAATATAAAGAATAATTTTTAATATACCTTATATTTAACCTTAAATTTAATTAAAGTTATTAATGTTATTATATATAAAAAAATAGTTAATAATAACATCTTATTTATTTTAATATTTTTTAATAATAATAATAATAAAAATAATAAAGATATAAATATAAAGCTTATTAATAATTTCACTAAATTAATTAATAAATCTTCTACTTTATAATCTAATATAATTACTAATAAAGTTATATTAACTTTAATTTATAATTTAATAGCTTATAATAATAATAAATAATCTAATATAAATATATTATACCTATTATTAATATGTTAAAATACAACAATTTAAACATTAAAATTTAAAAAAATACTTATTATATTTGTAAATCTTACCAGCCTTAATTGTTAAAAATAAACATTTTTATAAAATATCTTCCTATTCTTTTAAAATAAAAATAATAACTAATTAAAAGATATTTTAAATTTTTTAAACTAATTATTAATATTAATTAATTGGTTTTATAAATAATTATCTTTTTTAAATATATAATAAATAGAAATTTAACTAAATATAACTAAGATATTAACTAAATCTTAAGCTTATAAAGTTAAATATTAAGAAAATTAAATATTATAAGCTTAAAGGAGGAAGTTAAATAATAAATAATATAAATTAAAGAAACTTATATTTATAATTATTATAAAGCTTATCTTCTTTAATCCTTTAACATTTATTAAAGCATTATTATTATTTAATATTTTTAAAAATCTTTATATTAGTTTAATTATTTTTATTAATAAGCTTATAAAGTTATATTATATATATTATTAATTAAGGTTAATTTATACATTTAATAGCCATTATATTCATTTAAAATCCAATATAATTTTATACTTAAATGATTTTATTTATTATTACTATAACATAATAACTTATTTTTATTTCGAAATTAAAAATAATATAAATAATATTATACACTTTTATATTAAATAAATATATAGCTTTAAATAAAATATATATATAAATTCTTATATTTATTAAAGTAAGGAAATATTAATATTATAAATATAAAAGTGTTTAATATTTAATAATAATAATAAATGGACTAATAATATTATTTTAAATCTATTATAAAAGTAAAATAAGCTTATTATTTAATTAAGTATTATGTATATCCTTAAAACGTATATATATTTTTTATTAAATATATATTATAATTATAGGTTTAATAAAATTTTCAAAAATTTAATTCTTACTAACTTAAGTAAAAGAAATTTGAAAGGACAAAATAAAGATAATATATATTAGCTTAAATATAAAAATCTTATATATTTAATTAAAAATTAAGAAAATAAATATTATTATATTTACTGCATAATTATTATAAATTAAAAAATTATTAACGAAAATATTAATAATAAATTCCTTACTAAACTTATTAAAATTATTATCCCTTTTTATTATATTTATTTAATTTATAATAAGCTTAAAATTAATATATATAATTATAATAAATTTAAATTTAAATAAGATTAATAATATCTTAATATAAAGCTTATTATAATTATATTATATTTTAACTTTATTAATAAATTTAAGATATTTTCTAATTTATATAAATTATTAATAAATAATTATATTATTTTAGTTAACTTTTTTATTATTAAATACTTTTAATTGAATAGTATATTTCTATTAATATTAGATTTTTATAAATCTAATTTTATAAATATTATTAAGTCTTTTAAGATTTTTAAAATCCTTAATTAAGATATAAATATAAATATTTAAGGTATTAAAATTATAATTTATATCTTTATATTATACTTTATAAGTAATATATTATAATAAGTTAAGAATTATAGCTTTAAAAGTCCTTATATATTTAAGTTTTATTACTATTATTATATTATATATAAAAATAAGCCTAATAAATTTATACTTATATTAGATTTTAATATTATTATATATAAGTAATTTTATTCTTAAATTAAACAAATATAAAACTATATAATTAATAATTTAATTAATAAAAGTTTAAAAGATATTTATAACTCCTAATAAAATATAATAAATGCTTATTTGCTATTTTAATTTATATTTCTAATGTTTAATTTTATTTTCTTATATTTATTTAATCTTATATATTTAAAGTATAATAACTTATTTAATCTTATATATTTCCTTTTTTGTAATAATATCTTAATAAATATAATAATAATAATATACTTTTATAATTTATAAATATAGCTATTTCTTTTTAATAAATATTACTTATAATTATTTAAATATTATTTAATAAGTTATAATATGTTTAAATATGCTATATAATTTATTATTATACTAATATTCTTTTATAATTAGCTTAAGCCTAAGTATATTAAACCTATTTTTTATAAAAAAACAAATATAAATGATAATAATTTAGTTAATATTATTATTAAAATATATACTATAATTATAAAAAGTAATATTATTTTTATAAGAATTAAGGCTTTAAAAACTAATTATAATAATATAAAAGTTATAGTAAAAAAGGTAAAAGTATTATTTAATTAGCTTTATATTTTTATATTTAAATTGTTAATTTTATAATTAAGTTTAATTATATTTATTTAATTTTATTTTCTTAAAGTATAAGTTTTTAATATCCTTAATAATAATTTTATTAATAGAAAGTTAAAATAATTTATTTAATATATAAATGATATAAGTTAATTAAATATTTATATTATTATATATTATATAAATTTTATAAAGGAATATAATTTAATAATTAATTATAATATATTAATTAATAAGAATAAATATAAATATATTAACTATTTAAAATCAATGATATTTATATATAATTAAATATATATTTAATAATTATATATAAATACTTTAAGCAATATATATATGAAATAAATTATTTTAATATTAAGTATATTTTATTAATAAAATTTAATATTTAGTTTATAATTTGTTTAATTTTTTAAAATGTATTCTTTATATAAGATTTTAAGCTTATTATAAAGTTATAAAAATTATATTAAAAATATCCTAACTTATTTAAAAGTATATTATCTTATTTAAATAAAAATAAGCTAGTTAATTTAAAAATAAAAGATGTAAAATTAGATATAATAGTATATTTTAATAATAAATATATTAACTTAGTTATTATTAATTATATATTAAAGAAATAAGCTTAATAAGTAATTTATTTTATATGTAATAGAAATTATTTTCTTATAAAAGCTAAGGGTTTATTTACTTTATTTATTTTTAATTTTTAATTAGTTTATTATTAAAATTATAGCTTTTTTAATTATTATTACCTTATAATATAGAAAGTATATAGTTAAATTTAATGGGCTTGGAAAATTAAGTTTAATAAGTTATAAGAATTATATAATATTATAAATATAATAATAATTTATAAATAAAGTTAATATTATTTATATTTAAATATAATATTTTTAAAAATCACTTTATTTTTAATTAAAGCGATTATATTTAATATTAAGGATTAAGTAATTTTACTTATATTAATTATATTTTCTTATTTATTATATATAATATATAATATATTTTTATTATTATTATACCTTTATATTATATTAATATTTAAAATAAATTATTAAACTTAAAAATTATATATAAATTTAATAATAAATTGCTTATTATTAAAGTTATTATAATTAAACTAATAAAGTTATATTTAGTTCTTATTAATAATATTAAGATTATTTATATAAATTAAAATATAAAATGGTTATAAAGGTATTAATAAATAATTATTATTAATTTTATATAGTTTTCCTTTATATTTTTTAATAAGGTTAAATTATAATTTAAAATATTATAATATAAATATTACTTCTAATAATAAATTACTTATATTATATTTATACCTTAAAATAACTATTGTTTTAATAATAATTATAATTTATTAAAATAATTATTATAATAAAAATAATTATTATAAGTTAAATAATTATTATTAATTAAATGATAATTATTAGTTAAATAATTATTACAAAGTAAATAATATGTTTTTAACCTAAGAATTGTTATAAGGATTATGATTTATTGTATAAAAAATCATTATTTGTAACCACCCTTTGCCGCTACGGTATAGTGTTGTAGTTAGGGCTGACAGCCAGAGAAAGACAGGGACCTAGCAGCTTATGTAGCACTCCAACGGCGCACTCGGGATTGAGGCTTACCAAGCGATCCTCGCATTTCTCGCCGAGCTAAGGCTGCAAGAAAGGATTTCGGAGCCGGATGTCACCTTTCGGCTTTCATCAGGTTTGTGCCGTACACCTACCTCTTAATGGGTTGCATCGTGGCTAATAGTAGGTCAAAGTCGTAGTTAGTGGGTTGAAGAATTGTGAGTTTTGACTGCCGAATTCTGGCCAAAACACCTTATGTTAATTAGGTACTTCAGGTTGTATATACAACAGGAAGCACAATCTTCAGGGACGATGGTACCGCGCCGGTGACTAGGACTAACACACAAGTAATGTACGTTATAACCCAAGGAGACAGAATCGGGATGCAACCGGGAGCGTCCCAAGTGCGGTAGCTGTCACACGGCTAGTGTATCATGGGACAACTTTAGGCTTTACGCACTCAAATTAATGCGTTCAGGATTGCCCGAGGGTCGCCAAGATACCAACTATCCGTTATACATGTTTAGTGACGCCCCAAGCCCGCATTTCTGCTAAACACGGACACCTTGTTACCGGTTCTAACGTCGAGGCCGGCTTACATGTCTCGCCCAGTATCTTCTCAGCCAAAGAGTTAGCGGAACTAGGCAACGACAACTTTAGCATTCCCTCCCTGCCTGAACCTGTACCGTAAGATTATACCAACGCCTCATCACACAGGGGCATCGACACTACTACTCGTCTATGATTAGATAACTTAGTGTGCGCCGGCCCAGATCAATTCTACGTTAATCGAGTATATATCCTTTGGTCCAATGGTCCCAATACTTCTCTTAATTACATCAAGATGCGCTCGAAACGATGGACGATCATGATCCCGACTTGGGGAAAATCTAGGCATAGCTCTTGTTTGTAAATTATGAGTCCATAAAGTATCCCACATCGATGAGTTACTATGACTGCTCCAGGTCTCTCACATGTACATACATACCTTTGTACCTGGTACACTACGATTATCAATACCTTCAGATAATAGCAGGTGGAGAGGTATCCATAGTTACCCGGACCGGGCAGCGGGGTGGGAACTTATCGCCCTAAACCTTTATCTTATCGATATGGCTTCAGCGCCACTCATATTATGCCAGCTGCCTGAGACAGTATATCACCTCCCCAACCAACACCATCGAGTCCAGTCAGCAACTGGAACCAGCAATTCGGGATACACATGTCAAACGCCGGTTTGAGGCTCCTCCGAGGAAGAAGGCTTCCTTTACCATATCAGATCTAGCACCATTTTCAATGCGCACTCGCCAAAATGGTCACAATGCGCGATGACCGTAAGCAACCCTCAATCCCCTCCCCTAAACCCCCCCATCCATCTGCGCCCCGGCCATCACTAACACTACATACCACAGGCACCCACCCCCTCCTAGCCCAAGTCCCCCTAACCGTCTCCCCCTTCGTCAGCCTCCCCACAGCCGCCACCCTGCCCTACACCTACAAAGCCATGCCGTCGACGCTTCCCCCGCCCGCGAGCGGCATAACCGGCGCCAGCGACGAGAAGGTCAAGTACGTAGTCGCGACGTCGGGCCACGCCGCGCACCCGGACGACATCGTCGCGTCGTGCAAGGCGCTGCAGGCGCACCTCGCCCGCATGCAGGAGGACTCGGAGCGCATCCTGCGCGAGCTCGAGGACCGCATCCGCGCGCGCGAACTGGCCGAGAAGAGGCGCGTCGCGCCCGGGTGGCTGGATAGCGAGGCGAGGTTGCTGGAGCCGGAGCGACGGCCGGGTTCTGGGTCAGGGTCAGGGTCGGGATCTGCGGTTGGGTTGGCAGAGGCGGATGTCGCGGGGCAGTTTGGCGAGATGAGGATTGCGGATCGGAGGGGAGGGGAGGGCGGTGCGGTGATTAGTGAGATGGCGGTTGATCAGGGCGAGGAGCTGGATCGTGCGTTTGGTGGCTTGAGTCGAGGTGAGGCGAGGCGAGGGACGTGATGTAAGATTGAAGAGTGGCATTTACGATTTATGCGCACCTCACGTCGTTGCGTATGTTGACTTGCATATGGGAGCTTAGCATACGGTTGGGGCGTTTCGGAAGGTGATCGAGGATTATAGTCTTGCCGGAGTTGAATTAATCATGTTCCATTATATAACATCAAGATAACTGCATATATTTCGATGAACATACTTTAAGCATTCCATACACTGTAGTATACGGTTCGTGACCTATTATGAGGACCCCTTGACATTGAATGCCCCCTTTGAATAACCATTGGAGTAACCAGCCCTGAAATATATGCAGCTAAGTCTTAATCTAAATTATAGATATTACAACGGGGGAGGTCCAGCCTCCCCATCAGGTTCATTTATACGAGTGCAATTTCCACCCATCTTGTAGATTGTCCCATTTTCCCTTCTCCTCCTATACCCTATTCCAACAAAGTTATATAAATCACTCTTCAACTCTGGGTCTCTGAGAATTCGAGCCCTCAAGCTCCTCCTCGGCTTTCCTCTTCTTCCCGGCATCCCCGAGTTCTTTAGCACCATCCGAGTCCGGTACATTCTTGAGCATGACCAGCTCATTGTACAGATCCTCCCCTAATAGCGCCTTTACCTCCTCGCATCGGAGACCTTTAACACGGGCTTCATAGATGGAAAGTTTGACCTTGTAGTCTTCCATATCCTTCTGGAACTCTTTCCCTAGCTTAGTCACAACCAACCCGTGTGGTGAACGCGATTTGTCAGTTCTGCATTGGAAGAGCTCAGGTGGCAATAGATTTTCTAGGTGTCGTCGCCTCTTCTCAGCCATACGAAACACATGTTTTTGTGCTCCGCTGTCCTTAAGGAAGGCATTGAGTTCATTGCAGTCCTGGCACGGCTCACCGCACTGTCTGGGCTTGTGTGCCCAGCCTCGAGGAGCATTTGGAGGTTTTGGCGGATTGGCAACGAGTATGGTGCGAAGGAGGGTCATATACATATTTTTGACGGATTTCAGTGGCGGGACGTGGTGTTTTCGCAACACCACTGTTAAAGATTCCAAGAACTGCTGAATTACGACGAAGCAAGGCAAGCTCTTGGTCTTTGGCTTCGGGCAGGATTGATGTATGTTAGTACAACTCACGTCGAGCAGTTGAGTCGCCTGCTGAGTTAATCCCATATCGAAGGCCTGATCAATGACTTCTAGGACTCCTCTGGCCAATGACGCCTCTGTGCTCTTAATTCCGTGAGCTACAGTCGACCCACCAGGGTACGGGAAGTCCCCTATTTGTAAAGCAATCTTCTCTATGCTACCCTCTAGAATGCACTGAAAAGTATCCGTGGCGTTTCTGAGCATTTTAGTGTTGCGCTTATCATATACGGCTCGGAGTAATGCACAAATAAGCTGCTTGGAACCACGGCTCGCTAGTATTGGCGTGAACCTGATTGATAGAAGAAAAATTAGTCTCTTGTTATAAACCATAGTTCACCATAATTTTTGAAAATGGCAGCACGTACCAGTCCCTCAACCACGATATGTCGCTGGATCGTGTAAAAAGTACACAGATTAAAAAGTCATGATCATCCGAGGTCAATGAGCTTTTCAACTCGACCATCTTCGCTGGAACTGGAGTCTTCCACTCTTCAAATGATGGCCTCAGATCTTTTAGGTCATTATCTTGGAATAAAGAGTCCAAGTAATTCAATGTTTTCTGGAAGGTTGTCAAGGAAAGCTCAGAAGTCCCCGTAACCAAGTCACTAAGCCTGCACGTGGGTTAACGTAGGATCATAATATCTGGAATAAGTAATAACATACCAAATGTCCCAATCTAGGGTTTGATGGGGATCCTTCAAATGCCTTTCTTTCGCGAGCCGAACTATAGTTTTTAGTACTTGGTGTCGAGTATCTGTACTTTTTAGACAAGCACGAATAGCCCGCCGGTATAGCGTCTTGCTCTCCCATTTAATAGCCATGGCTAGAATGTCAGATAAGAAAATACCGTCTAGAGAGTTCTTCAGAGTTTTTCCAAGCATTTCTACCAGAGAGTCCCGAAGAGGTTGGTTGTCTGACCCGTCACTTAAAGTCTGTTTGATGAGACTCAGTATGGCATGGGGTTTAGGCCGATCAAGAAAAGAATGGAGTTTGTGCACAGGTACTATAAGGACGACCTAAATAGGTGGCAAAAATCAGAAGCGCCGAAGAATTAGATATTGACCATAGAGAACTCACCGTGTCATGATAGCGAAGAGTTGACGGCATACTTTCGTTACCGGTAAAATCACCTTCATCTTCACTGTCAGCGTCTCGGTCCCATAAATCTATGCCAAGAATATCTTCCTCATCTATCTCCTTGTTATCGCAGACAGTTTGCCCATCGCAAGTCTTCACTTCTTCGAGCTCCGTTTCGTCTGCTTCGGCATCGGCATAGTATGAATCTCCACTTTCCGTTCGAGTCATCCTAGCAAGAAAGATTATGAAGCCACAGTCTAAGCCAACTTCATGTAGACTCTGGCACACGGCTCTGTCCCGGCCTTTGAGGTTACTCAAGGACAAACTGGATTGCGTATACTTGTGTTCAAGCATATATACGAGCTTCCCCTTGTACGGGAATGCCGATTTCCACTTAGTGAGGACTGCGCGAAGATTGGCCAATTGCTTACCGACCAGTCCCGCAGACATCCGAGCGCTACCCTTATGAATGATATTGTAAGTCAGTACTAGACGGTACCCAGACTTAAGAGGTTTGACCTCATGAGTGACATCGGAGAACCAGGCGAGACTCGATAGGCCGAAGTCAGATGCTTTATCGGTATCGAAGACGTAGCTCTTGCCGCCGTGGGACAAATGGACGCTCCCGCCCTCATGCTTCGAGGGAAGGCAAATGACCAGCGTTCCGATCATACCTGGAACCTTTTCAGAGTCTTTATGACGCTTGAAAAATGAGCCCTCATCGTATAATAACAGTTTATAGGGCTCCGCTTTCACTTCCGACATAGCTAAACTTCGCGAAGCATCGTCTAATAACAAGCTAATGTAAGCTTCCCAATCAGGATTTGCACACCTGAATTGGCTATGATCCAGCTCCCAGGTCTTGCGTACTGAGATATCGACTACCGTCTACAGCAACTAGAGTTAGTGATACGATTTTCCGGAACTCTTCAGCGGCACCCTCAGATGAGACATATTTCATATCCCCACAGTTGCCAAACAAAAATAGAACCAACTACCACCGAAAAATCACAGCCAAGAAGAAGAGGTAGTTACTGAAGCACGTACCTCATCGCCCTTGCCAAAGGGAGCTTGTCTACATACACTCCTGATCGTCTCAGCATCGCGCGGCACCAAAGGCAATGGGATCAGTGTGTCGGCAACCATCAATCCAGGATTGACATAGGACCCATGTTGATTCGATGTAGCAACACGACCGGCAGTTTGAATCTTATCGAGACATTTCAGCAGTTCCCTCTTAAGTTGGTCAAGGGTATCCCCAACGAACTTGTCGTCACTGCCAGAGTCGTCTGAAATCTCGATCGGGGTTCCAGAAGCGCCGTTCATGGCTAGTCTGTTACTATGTTAATTACTACTCTGACTGAGACCGGTATGCTAACATAGCAAGAACTACACTAGGAAGAATAAGTAAGTGGTATGGAGGAGACGCGTGAAGATCCCGCTGAAGACGCGTTTGAGGGTCCACGCACGGGAGCATGCTCCCCTTACCCTAGCAGCCCTATCCTAGTCTGTGGGTCTCGTTAGCGGCTGTTAGGGGCGTGGGGATTTCCACTTTTAGCAGGTAATCTACCGTAGGGACTTCTCTCCTTCACAAACGGACATAGAGCAGACAATCTACTTGTTCATCTTAATGTTTATATTAAAATGAATAATTCGCATATTTGTTGGCGAATCTATCAAATCCCGAAGCCTATACACTGCGATGGACTTGCGGCGGCCGGTAAGACGAGACGAAGGCACAAAATCACGGCAAATTCAGACGCTTAAAAGGAGTCTCTCAAGCAGCCCCGGGGATCGTTCCCCTGGGAACCTAGTAGCTCGAAGTTGCCATTCATTAGTATACGAATTTACTAGAAAATAGGTTAGCATTAGCCTCAAAAAGGTGTAGGAGCGACATACCCCATCAAACAATTCATTATTTCTGCAGAATAAGTCGCTATGCAGGGCTCTGCTGACGGTTCTTGATGTTGCCCGCTGAGCGCCCAATCACACTCAGAAGCTGATTATCATAGGGCTGTCCTAAGCCAGACTCTCGAGGAACGTTTTACTCTCACAGATGACTCCCTGAAGCCTCAAGGCCTCTCTCGCAGGGTACCACCCGAGTGGTCAAAGAACCATTGCTCAAGAGAATCGGGACGTTTCCGCTTTTCCTTCTTCGGCTCTTCCTCGCCACTGTCCTCCTCTTCCGCCTTCGCTTTCCACTTAGTCAAGCCATTCTTGAGTAATTCCTTGCCCCTAGTTGGGAAACTTAGGCTCCTAATAATCTTGCTATCTGTTGATTGGGGTGTGCTAGATCGTCCACTCTCGCTACTCTTCGACTTTGACTCCTAATCATGAGTTAGTGGAGAAGCCTATATATATTGCCCAGATGTCGGCTTACCCTCCGGGCCAGTTTAACAATATCCGGGATTCTGTCCTTGACTCGACCCCATAGTTGTTGTCTCCTCATTAGCGTCCTGGTAACTTTGGCGAGTTTGGGATCTTTGGCTTCTTTGCTGCCATCCTGCTTGTCAGGAGGATGGACCTTATCAGCCTCTATAGTATCTTGTTGCATCTCGGCAAGTGCCTTCGCCTTCAAGAGGATTTTATTTGCTGACCTTTGAAGTCGAGACGGAATGACAGGTTGATCCATTACATTAGGATAGAGGCTAGAGATCTCGGCCAGGAAGTGATATTCCTGTATTCTCAATTGTAGGGTGGGACAACGGGGCGGTAAATCGATCCTGATGTGGTCTTGGCGTGAATGGTAAATAAACCCATAGAAATGTGAGAGTTAGTTCTGCAAAATCCAGGTTTAAGGTTAAAAGGACCATATTCATTCGTCAATGGGATGTTTGCTTAACAAAGCCGTCAGGACCACATAGGTAGACGTGTCATGCACAGGCGTTGCTGTGAGTAGCTTCAAACCATGCTAACCTTACAGTTGATCCAATCAGAAAAGATGCTTACAGATCATTGGCCAGTGAATCCGTTTGAAGTAATGTCATGGTACAATACTCTTAGTAATCTGATGGCATAGAGTAGGAGTCAATTGTAGTTAGTTGCGTGACTGTGACTACTCAGACACGGCCAATTCTAACTGCACGTAGTCTTAACTTAGGATCATATGTCCGGCGTGGGCATCTCCGCTTAACGAGTATTCACAGGCACTGTACTAATCAGATAACATGAATCTTGAGGAGCATGATTGTGACCTAACCTACAGAGACCTATAACCTTGCCAAAGTCTGTTAGTTGGCGTCCTCGCCCAGACCATCTGAGTAATACTCGAAACTCTGCGGAGTATCGATACTGGATCCAGCCCCAACATCTGGATCTACCTCAGTGGTGGTAGTCTGTATGCTCTTGCCCTGATCACCTTTCAACAGTCTTGTCATTTGCCGAGCCCATTCCCAAGGTCGCGCCTTGCCTCCAGGTAGTCCGTTGAAGTACTCCCAACCCATCACACCTCCGAATTTCGAGAACTGACGATGTAGCAGTGCTAATGTTGGCCCCAAGGTTTCGAAGGGCACGAAACCAGGCCCGTTCTCAGGCGTTGTCACAAGGCCGACGACGACCTTCTCCGGTGGCCAACCTCTCGCGACGCACATCTCGTACATGACAGGGTTGCTAGCATCGCCCCATCCGCAATAAAACTGAGCATTGTACCAAGCGATTTGCTTACCGCGCATTACCTCGAGCGCCTCGTAGTCGAAGCCGCTCAGATTGCGCGTGGGGTCAAGAAGAGCCGCCGCGACGGGAGCGAGAGTGATGATGAAGTCGGGCCCGAAGTCTGCTCTCAGCCTATCGATAAGGCGCACGATACCCCCGAGCGACATTTCCTCTTCGACGTCTAAGTCAAGGCCGTTGAGGTCTCTTTCCTTGATAAGGTCGTAGAGCGGGCCGTAGTACTTCTCAAACGTCGCCTGGTCCTGGTCTAATCGCATGTAGGAGCCCTTTGCCGCGCCGCCCAACATGCCAAGGACCTTGATATCGCTGGCTTGGGCGATGCGCATCTCCGCCCACATTGTGGTATATCGCGGGTCCGAGGGGGCGTGGTCATTGAGTGTCAATCCATTTGGATCCTCGTTGATGTGGATCGCTGCTACAATCAAGTGCGTGAGCGAAATATCAGGCTGTGTAATCAAGGGTAGTATTGAGATAAGATTGCCATCACGGTCGTGGATAGTTTGGTAGTACAAGATGATGCGAGGGGTTGCCCGCGCCGAAGGGGACGCCATGGTGATTTAAACGAGACTTAAGGAAGGAAAGAGAAATCCAATACTCCACAATGAGAGTGAAAATTAGGGATGGAAATATAGGATATGTCGCAACCCCTGCTTCAACGTGCTCAGCCTCATCGACCTCGTGGTGAGGTGGTAGGAAAGGAAAGCTGGGTCTGACAGCCAAAAATTGGGGGGTGACGACTGTCGAAATAAGCTCGCTCGCAGGATTGGGTTGGCTGCTGACTGTTGGTCCTTCCACCGCAGACAATATTAATTTATTGACATCACAGCCTAGTTTATATTCAGAGTCTATCGCAATTATTGGAATCAATATTTTCTCCTTTTATTTGAACCTATTACTTTTATCGTTGTAACAATTTCTCTTAGATAAGTGTCTCTACTTTGCCTACACTTACCCTATCGAAGGCGCCCCCAAACTCAGCCAGATATGTCACAGATACGAAATTCGTAGTTTATTAATATTGAGGAAGATGTTAATCTTCAATTATTTCTGTCATTGTGTGTATACACCTAGGAGGTACATTTGCTCACAGCTCTAATCTGAGAGGTATTGTATCAACGTCGTAGTTCCTGGTAATCTCAACAACCATGAGTACCTTGTGGTGCTAAAATATCCAAAATCGAGTACATGATTCTCAGGGAGTATGATCTTTCTTCGTCTCAAAGGGACAATCATATTCTTTTAAGTCGTAACCTCTTAGCGACAAGGGAAGAAACTATCCTCTGGTAAAACACCTATTTGTACGATTCTCCGGCTTACGTATTATTGATATGGGTTTTCATACACTATAGATGCAAGCCGGCCATGATTATCACTTAGTATTAATACGTAATGTTATGAAGTTAAGGCAAAACTTAGTAGTAGCGGGTTGCCCATTTTCGGAGAGCGTTTTCAAGGCAGACGGTTTTCGATTTGGGTACATTGATATATCAGTCGAAAGCCTATGAGAGTGAATTTCTACTATATGTATATGAGGTAAGTACATGTATGCGCAAAGACATATCCGGTGCTTCAAGCCTCATTGGTAACATTGAAGTGGTACCTATAAAACGGGAATTGCAAAAATGCCTACCCTTTTATCGTGAATTTATATTATGGAGACAGCTTTTCAGTTAGCAGGTTTATCATATGTTCGGGTCTCTCTTGATGCTCGTATGTAGAGGTTGTCAAGTATAGCTTACTAAGTCAGTTGACTTTCACGTTGCACAAAGAATAAAAAGGGGCTACGGGCTCCATCAGTACCTGGACTATAGACACATTCCATCTTAAATGTCTCATCGATATAGCGTACTCTTAACAACAAGAGTCAAGTATAAATACAAGAGAAGGGATGGAACAGCAATAAAGATGGACTCTTTAATGGCAAAGCTGTGTCTATCATGTAGATTCCTAAGCCAATTCAAATTTGCGAGACTTCTACACACATTGGTCGTGTACACTATAATCTATTGATTAATTGCTGCCCTATATAGCCCGGAATGTCGATGCCGAGTCGGGGCGTATCGGAGCTAGCCGAAGTCGGAAGATTGTGTCGGTCTTTGAACGTTGAGCGAACGATAACGTCATCAGCCCATAGCATTACCACCCATCCATTTTGGAGTATAGGGCATGGAGGCCTATATTTTAACTAGGTAGTTTTGAACTATAAAGTACATAAGTTTAGACGAGTTTCTTTTGAAAAATACTCAAAATATTGTGAGAGACTCATGAACTATTCTAGAAGAGACTGGGGTACGCAGGATACGCTAATGTGTCCAATATCCATTTTCTATAATAACAATCAATGCTTGGTCCCCATATTGAGGGTCGTGAATAAGGGTCTAGGCCCATTGTTCACTTGCATGGGCTGGACCCACTGAAGAAAAAGTCTGGCAATTGCGCCCTGTAAGCCGTAGCACGAAATGGATAGGGTAGGTAATTTTAGCAAACGAAGCGAACCCCGTAGTACCTCTTACTTTATCTCTTCTTGTTTGTCGATGAAGCTTCGGTCCGTTGACGCGCGCAACTCCGGAGTCTATGATATACTTCATTCGTATTCTTCATTGGACCGCGTTTTTGAATGCCATCTCGCCTAATTCAATTCACTCCTCATGCATAGCAGCATAGATCTCACTCCTAAAGGGTTAAATCCTTACTCGACTCTCTTGACGTCATGAAGTTCGCGAAAGAACTTGAACAAGACCTTGTGCCAGGTAAGTCTAATATGAAATCACCTACATATTTCCTGGCGCCTCAGGCGAGCTTCTTGAATATGTAACTTATGTTGGATTTCTCACGGCGGTGAAAGCGTAAGCGAAACATCGAATGCTGACCTAAGAACCAGAATGGAGAGTCAAATATTTGAATTATAAGGCCGGCAAGAAGTATATCAAATCTATCTCGAGAGCAATCAATAGAGTACATGGGACCCCAATAGGCCTTACAAGAAGAGGTGATTATCCGCCGATTGAAGAAACACCTCGTCCGACTCAATTTTCTCGTCAACAAAATGGTGACCGCGAAGTACCTGCAGTAGATGAGATTGAGTCCCTACGAGCAAGCCCCGCACCCATCGGGCATGCGAATAGGGGAGCTCGTGACACCACCAAGGCTCAACCAACACCAATCCCCGCGCGAACGGAGCGTCAATCATTGGCGACATCGCCGGGAAATGAAGGGCAGTATGGAAGTTTTGTGCCAACGCCGCCATCAGTTGCGGAGAGTTGGAATGTCTTCGAGCTGCCAGGCCCTGCATTGGGTGATCCCGCAATCCCAACAGATCAGCCGTCTTCTCGGCCCACGGATACGCTTCGGAAGTCTATCAGCCGGCAATCTGTGATTCGTAGTATGCGTAGTATGTCCATGGGCGCCGTTCCTACTACGGCCGGTTCTCAACCTGCTCCTCAACTTCGTCCCGCTCCTACGTTTCCACAGACCCCATCACCTGGCAAACTGCGGCGTATGTTCTCGACAACAGGTCATCATATATCCCAGCAGCTTACGAGGACCGAGAGTGCTAGGTTCAGTTTTGGCTTGCGAGCTGTTGATCTGGTGAGATTGCGTGAAAAGGAGTTTTTCGACTTCCTGGACAGTGAATTGGACAAAGTGGAGACCTTCTACCGCCAGAAAGAAGAGCAAGCTGGCCAGCGTCTAGCAGAACTACGGGAGCAGTTGCATGAGATGCGCAACCGACGTAATCGAGAATTGGCTGAGCTGAAGCAGCGCAAGGAGAGAGGCGAAACCGGGGATAATCACGATAGTAAAGGGGTGTCATCTGGTGCTAATGGCTCTCTTAACTGGGTTGACCCGATCAAGTCTAGGATATTCAAGCCTGGCCCCAACTCGAAAGCCTTTTCCAAGTTGCACTTCACCCCAGTACTGGGCGCAAGAGGAGCGGATTCCAGAAGAGATTACATACGGAGACCAGACAGTCATGACGTACCATATAGAACAGCGAAACGAAAGTTGAAGTTGGCATTGCAAGAGTTCTACAGAGGCTTAGAACTGCTCCAGTCGTACGCACAACTTAATCGGACCGCCTTTCGAAAGCTCAATAAGAAGTACGACAAGGCCGTGAATGCTCGACCGCCTTACCGATACATGAACGAGAAAGTTAATAAGTCGTGGTTCGTGAACAGCAACATCGTGGACGAATATCTTCATGAAGTTGAAGATCTATACGCGAGATATTTTGAAAAAGGCAATCGTAAGATCGCCACGGGGAAGCTCCATCGGTTGAATAGGCGACCAGGAGACGAGTCTGCCATCGCATTTCGAAACGGTCTCTTCATCGGCACAGGGACTGTCTTTACTCTTCAGGGTCTCGTATATGGCTCTCAACTCTTATTCGACCCGGATCCAGTCGTGCAAACACAGACTAGCTATCTTATGCAGATATACGCCGGCTATTTTCTGATGCTATTCCTCATGTTTCTCTTCTGCCTCGACTGTTACGTTTGGACGTGTAACAAGATCAACTATCCGTTCATATTCGAGTTTGACACGAGGAATAGCTTGGACTGGAGACAATTATCAAGCTTTCCGAGTTTCTTCTTATTACTTTTCGGAATATTCTTCTGGGTAAACTTCACCAGATACGGCTCCGATGAGTTGTATTTATATTATCCAGTAATATTAATAGGCATCACACTCTTGATTCTTTTACTACCAGCACCGGTTCTATGGCATAGGAGCCGCCAATGGCTGGTGTATTCTCATGTAAGTCACTTGTCCGAAAATCTATAGCCTAGGTCTGACCTCTTCAAGTACCGTTTATTCTTCGCAGGATTATACCCCGTCGAGTTTCGGGACTTCTTTCTCGGCGACATGTACTGCTCCCTGACTTACGCTACCTCAGTAAGTGAAGACAACCACCGAATCATGAACTATTTTATTAGCTAACATTGAAATAAGAATATTGAACTTTTCTTCTGTCTCTATGCGCATTATTGGAATAATCCCGTCCAATGTAACTCGAATAATTCCCGCCTACTGGGATTTTTCTCGGCGCTTCCACCAATATGGCGTGCGCTACAGTGCATTCGTCGTTATCGCGATACCGGAAACGTCTTCCCGCATCTCGTCAACGGCGGCAAGTACGGCATGACCATCATGTCGTCTGTGACGCTATCGCTATATCGTATGAGAGCCACTCAGTCCAATCTCGGACTGTTCGTCACTTTCTCGACCATGAACGGCATTTACACCTGTAAGTTTTGCGATTAGCTCGCTGTCCCTATCGTCTTGCGTGTTGATCTTTAGTCTAACACGAAATCTGTAGCAATCTGGGATCTGTTTATGGATTTCTCCTTCTTCCAGCCCGAAACGCGCCACCGATTTCTGCGCGATATCCTCGGGCTCAAGCGTCGGTGGATGTACTATGTTATCATGGTACTAGACCCTATCCTCCGCTTCGGCTGGGTATTCTATGCCATCTTCACGCACAATAAGCAGCATAGCACCCTCGTTTCATTTCTCGTCGCCTTGGCAGAAGTCACCCGCCGTGGCATGTGGGCATTGTTCCGTGTCGAGAACGAGCACTGCGGTAACGTCGCCCAGTACAAGGCTAGTCGCGACATTCCCTTGCCCTACCCTCTACACAACCACGAACCGCTTGTCGAGCGCGTGAGCACGGATGAGGAAGAACAACGGCAGGCTAAAGCACCCCCGCCCCCACGCATACCTAGTAACGTACTGCCTGTCGAAGGAGCAACCGCAAGCTCAATCGATATCAGCACGGCAGGTGCCTCTGCCCTCGGCCGCGAACAATCCGGCGCCCAGGCACAGCCTCAAGCGCAGGAGCAAACAGAGGGAGGCACAATGCGGTGGCGTCGCAGACCCGAGGTCCTGCGCGCACGGTCCATCCGTGGCATCATGGCCGACGCGCACAGGCAGGATTTTGAGAAGCGGCGGCGGCCGCTTGAGCCCGCGCCCTCGGAAAACGAGGCTGATTTGGTAGAAGAAGACGTGCCGAGCGAGGAGGACGAAGAAGATGACGACGATGATGATACGGGAAGTATCATGGATGAGCGCATGGAAGCTAGACGATCTGAAGGGTTGACTAAAGCTGAGACTGGGAGGACTAGCGAGTGAGCGTTAGGATTTTAGAGGGTGAATTCAGGTTGGGTTTGAATAGAAATAGGATTAGACAGGCTTGGGTAATTTATAATCTGCGATGTTTGGCTCGGATGAGGATTCTACTAGGAGCGATATTCGGTGCATTTTGTTTCATGACGTTGAGAGCAGAGGTGAATAAATGACATACTATGGTATCCAGAAGCAAATTTGGAACCGTAATGTCAACACAACACATCCTCACCGACTACGCTCCTAAGCCTCAAGAGAACACTCACAAATCCTATCTACATCCAAATCAAAACTCATCTGGCGAAGAACGTACCTACCCCCTATCTCCTCATCCCCTAATCCTCTCAAACCGCACAAACAGCCCATCCGCCGGCCTCAACGTCAAACTCGGATTCGCCAACTTCACTCCTCGACCAACCTTCTCCTCACCCCCCGTCAACAACTCCCCATCCTCCCCATCATTTCCATCCCTCCTATTCCTCTCGATCCCAAGGAACCGAAACCTCGGCACCAGCTCCACGAGCACGGCCTTGACGACCACGATGGCGAAGTTGCGCCCCGGACACGTGCGCGGGCCCTGCAGGAACGCTTCGAAGGCGAAGGGCGAGGCCGCGTCCCCCGTTAGCCGGTCCCAGCGATCTGGGTCGAAGGCGCTGGCGTCGGGACCCCAGATCGAGGGACGCTGGTGTGTGAGGGGGATGATGAGGTCGATTTGCGTGCCCTTTGGTATGGGCGTGTTTTCGATTATTAGGTCTCGGGTTGCTTCGCGTTGGGCCATGTACGCTGTGGTGGGTTAGTTGGTAGGTTCGGGGGTTCGGGGGTGTTTGGGGCGTTAGTAGGGGAAAGGAGGAGTTGGGGGGGGGGGGGGGGGGGAACGTACATGGAGGAAAGACACGGAGGATCTCGCGGAGGAAGTTGTGGAGAAATGGTAGCCCGAATATCGAGTCGTAGTCGGGCTCCGGGTTTGTCTTTAATAGGGAATTAATCTCGGATCGTAGCCGATCTTGTATAGAAGGGTTCGTTGCGAGAATATACAGACACCATGATATAGTAGTCGCCGAGCTTTCATGACCTAGAAATGACAAATGGTGAGTTGTTTATATAATCTCATAGCTGATACAAAGGTAGTGAGAGTCTAACCTGCAGATGTGAAATTCAGAAGCTAGAGAAACATAAGATTGTCAGCGTTGCTCTAATAGGATGGGAAATACTGGGTCTTTCTCACATGGCCGATGATATCGTCTACAGTCCAAACTTCCTTCCCTGTCTCCTGCCGGCGTAATTCAGCTTCTTCCAGCATGTACGTCAAAAGATCTCTCGACTCTCCCATTTCCTTCGTGTATGTCCCGTCTGCTAAGTCTGCTGTGCGCTTCTGGATGATATCCCGCAGCATCTTTCTTAGGTCGGTTGTAGCCTGGATAAATTTATGATTCGCCTCTAAGGGAACAATGCCTCGGATCGGTATGAAAGCATTAACAACCGAAATTAACTGGCCTACAGCTCCTTGGTGAAGGATCCGGCTATAGAGCTCCTGGAAACCCAGTGGATACATCGATGATAAGGTCTCTAACTCAATTCCTAGAACTGTTACACCGATAGTATCCATAGTTGACTTAGATAAAATCTCAATCGCTATAGAAAGAGTTAATCATAAGATAGTCAGGATCTCTACGGACGCATTCAGTCTGTAGCGTACCTTCCACGGCGGCGTGAGGTTTGTCCCCCAGTATATCTTCGAAAACCGCTGATATGTCCTTCGCTTTTTCTCGAAATACGGGCAGAAGCTTCCTCATGCTCGGGACCGAGAAGGGCCCTGCTAACAATCTTCGCTCGCGCTTATGATGCTCTCCTTCTGCGAATAACAACCCCACGCCGGTGATCTCGCCGACTAGCCGCGCAAAGAACGGCGGTTTGACAAAATCATACACGTAGGTCTGCAGAACAGCCTTATGCGCAGCCAAGCTGTTCACAAGAAGAACCTCTTTGCCTGCGAATGAGACGTACCTGATGAATGGTGCGTCGGGCCATTTACGCATCCATTCTAATTGAACACTAACGGGGCTCTCGGCTTTGAATTTCTTCACTTCTTGTCCGAGGATAAGGTTATGATCCTGGAAGTTTGGTTAGAGCGATGCAATGCTATCCATAGAACTTGTAGATATCATTCATACCTTTGGTCCTGGTAGATGCCTGAGTGGCGAGAAGAAATTGGGATATAGTACAACACGGTAAATTTTGAGTAAAACATATTGCACGAGAAGCCCGACGAAGAACTTCTTCAAGTTTGATAACTCGTAAAGTTCCCTACCAGGGCTGAGCGCGATTAGTTCTAGCGTTGTCAGTCCGGCGCAGATGATGATATCCATTTCGAAGTTACAGGAATGTATGAGAGCCAACCCGAAGGGTAAATAGAAAAAAAATTCACATATAAATAAGGATGAAATTGTTACTATATAGATAGTAACGCCATGCTCAGCTCACATGTTACTATTAAATTAGAGCAGGGAATAAGCGGTGTCTGTGGTCGAGTTCCCCGATAAGATTGGCCA
Organism: Hypoxylon sp. EC38; assembly: GCA_002120335.1. NCBI lineage: Eukaryota > Fungi > Ascomycota > Sordariomycetes > Xylariales > Hypoxylaceae > Hypoxylon > Hypoxylon sp. EC38. The sequence goes on along the minus strand of KZ111238.1, from coordinate 408,986 downwards.
TCTTGAAAGGCACATGGAATCGCCAATATTATGCGATACTCTAAGGTGGATTCTCTGGAGTAATGGCAGAAGAATGCGAGAGCTAGAGCTGACCTATTCAAGGCAAGCTAGCCACATAATAGATGTTGATATCCACTAGATACCGTAAGCACCTTTTTTCTTGGTGCGATTCGTTGCCTCGCTACTTGGCTGATTTGGTTATCTTGGGGTTGAATGGAACATCAAGGGCTGCAGAAGACGATGGTCTCTAACCACACTGGATAAGATGTTTTTCTATTCTTGAGGTGGATCCCAAGCGAAGTAAAAAGAATCTTAGGTACCTATATTCTCTGTAAGATGAGGAAACAAAAGAGTTCGATACTACACTTCAAGACCTATCACTTAAACGTGAAAATCTGAATCAGTGATGGCGTCAGCCAGAATTCGGGTATGAACGGCATCGCCATTAGATACTAGAAGTAGCGGTGTCTGTGTACTGTAATGTAGCTCGTATAGAGTAGGCTGCCAAATCTGTAAATAGCCCTTATGTATGTATTGGCTTGATAATCCATGTGAACGACGCTTTCAAGATGATAGTAGTCTAGAGAACCTGAACTTGAGTGATCGGAGCATCCACGGCGGCAGGACGGGAAAATACCGACCTGCCCCGCATTATCTAACGGGCTAGAGAGCCAGTCGGCTTACTCCATTCGTCCCAACTCTTGTCGGCGGCTTCTTGTTTAGCAAGAACGAAAATTTTCACCACAGCTGCATAGCGATGAATGGTGAGATGGCCGAGTTGGTCTATGGCGCTAGGTTAAGGTCTCAATCTTAACAAAGATTTCCTAGTGGAGAAATCCGCGTGGGTTCGAATCCCACTCTCATCAATAATTTTTTGCTGTTTACATTGACCATCAGTCCCATTGTTATTTGTCTTTTTATTCTTTTTATTTCCCCTTCAAACTTATCATTCTCTCCTGTAACTTGACACAGTGCTACTTGCCGAGATACAAATTATTTCTGCGACAACCGTTTAACCTGTGGTGTAGTAGCTACGTCTGAGGAAATAGATGGGTTTGCTGACCATACTTTAGGTACATTACCAAAATTTTGTAGTTCTTTTCCTCTATTTTCTCGAGCTAGTCGCTCCTGTTCTACATACTTGATTCACGATTAAGACACTATCTCTTCCATCAACAACTAGGACAACGGTGAGATGGCCGAGTTGGTTATGGCGTGAGGTTAAGGTCACCTTAGCATTCTAATGCATCTAGCATCTATGTAATTCCTCATGGAGCAATCCGCGTGGGTTCAAGTCCCACTCTCATCATCATTCATACCTATGTTTCTGTTCTTAAACAATTTTTTTTTTTTGCTTTTTGTGACATTAATACCCGCGGAATGATCAATTTGAAGTTGAAATTAAGCTCACGGCCTTTCTACTAAAGCTCGAAGAAATAGTAAAGAACGATGTCGCCCGCTCCTAGGCATATTTGTTGCTGGTAGTCATTTCTTCTTTCTATGCCGAGAATTCGATCTCTATTTGGGAATCATGTTCCTGCGCACGAGAACCCTAGGTGGGGTCGGCAAGTACCTAACCCCCCCTGTAACGGCATCCAGCTGGTGGATCTTAGGGGCTATGATCTAGGTCATCTGCAAGGGGTAGTAGCAGCTGATAACGTCTTATCAGTCGCAATCACGGATTGCTTTAGCTGGTGCGATTCCGGCTATGTTGACTTCATCCCCAACCTCTTCCCTAGGCTGCCTAGTTCACCTAAGCCACCTTTCTACTCTTCTGATTCTTCTATTTAAGTGACAATCAGCATCCGGTTACAATCCATCATCTAGGAATCTACGAGTTTGAGCATGACACGACACACTTCCGATTTCTTGCGTCAGCGCAGCTCCAACTTGTCTCTCCGAAGCGCGGCAGCGGTGAACTCTGTAACCATGTCTCGATTGTCAAGTTTCGCCAACCCTGCCGACTTCGAAAATGGACAGGCCATATCCGACCCTGAAAAGGCATTTATCGTAAGCGACTTGGCTCGCTCTAGTGGACCGTTGACCCTTTGCGATTCTTGTAGCCGAGATATCCCAGACCATCGCATCGGATCCCGCCCCTTCACACGCGTCGAAGACCGAAACTCGTGTTCCGTGTGCCATGTCCTCTTGACGAAGCCCGAGGCTTTTACCGAACCATTCTGCAAATTCTTGCAGGAGAACCCGACCGTATTCCACGCTGTTGGCTATTTCAAAGACAAAATGACGTCGCTTGGCTATAAGGAGGTTGGTGTTCCTAGTTGCTACTCTCGAGATGGATTGAGCTAACCATCGCCCCTAAGCTTCCTGCACGGGACGATTGGTCTGGCAAACTCGAGGCTGGCGCCAAGTATTTCGTGACTCGAAACGGGAGCTCTGTTATTGCTTTCACGGTTGGAAAAGCGTATAAACCTGGCAACGGTGTGGCTATGGTTGCAGGCCACATTGATGCCTTAACAGCGAGGCTGAAACCCGTTAGTAATAAGCCGACCAAGCACGGATACATTCAGCTAGGCGTCGCTCCCTATGCAGGAGCTCTGAATGAGACCTGGTGGGATCGCGATCTTAGCATTGGAGGTAGAGTTATTGTACGGGATGAGTCGGGAAAGACTTCAAGCAAGCTTGTCAAGCTTGACTGGCCCAGTAAGCATGTCTCATGCGAAGCGAAAATGGATTTTCTAGCTAATTGAATACAGTTGCTCGTATACCGACTCTGGCTCCCCATTTTGGAGTCGGTATGATGGGTCAGAATAACAAGGAGACCGAGGCAGTGCCAATTATTGGACTCGACAATTCTGACATTTCATCCTCGGGCGCTAAGCCAATTGAGCCCCTTGGTACACCTGGATCGTTCGCGGCCACTCAACCACCGAGACTCGTCCAATTAATCTCAAAACAACTGGGCATCAAAGACTATTCGCAAATTGTGAATTGGGAACTAGAGCTGTTCGATCTTCAACCTGCGACCGTAGGTGGAATGGACAAGGAGTTCATCTTTGCTGGAAGAATTGATGATAAACTGTGCAGTTGGTCTGCGCTCCAGGGACTTCTGGCCTCGGAGACAAACGATGATGATGGAGTTATAAAATTAGTTGCTCTCTTTGATGATGAAGAGATTGGCTCTTTACTTCGCCAAGGTGCAAGGGGCAATTTCCTACCATTTACCATCGAGAGAGCCGTCGAGGCGCTATGCGGAGCGACGGACAAGACATTTGGCCCTGGTGTTGTAGGCCAAACATACGCTCGATCTTTCCTCGTGTCTGCCGACGTCACTCATGCCGTAAACCCGAACTTCCTCGGTCGCTACCTAGAAGATCATACGCCTCGTCTGAACGTTGGAATTTCCATCGCTGCAGACAGTAACGGCCACATGACTACGGATGCGGTGTCGACGGCTATTGTCACCAGAGTTTGTGAGTTAAGCGACTGCACACCACAAGTTTTCCAGATCCGAAACGACTCCCGAAGCGGTGGCACAGTCGGGCCTATGTTGAGCAGTGCTATGGGTGTAAAAGCCATTGATGCGGGAATGGCCCAACTCAGCATGCACTCGATTCGTGCTACATGCGGATCTCTCGATCCCGGCCTGGGTGTCAAATTCTTCAAGGGATTCCTTGATAAATGGGAAAAGGTCGACGCGGAGTGGCAATGAGATTAACGCCTACCTGCGAACTTATTATTGCTAGAGTGTACAAATATGCATGCCAACATCTGTCGGGTTGGCTTCGGCGAGCCCATTGATTGGATCTCTTAAGTTGCCAGAATCCGGTTGTTTAGAGCGGATGATTTCTCCATAGACGTAGTAATATGTACACATATCGTTCAGAATGAATTAGGCATATGTCCACGCGATATCTTATGATGGTGTACCTGGATAACGTAAGCAATATCTGGGGAAATTTATTGCCACCTGCAGGAACTGAGAAGCCATTCAGAACGGGATCCCCTTCACATGCTAAATGCAGAATGATGCAATCAAGGACCCGCCATGGGGGGAACATTGAGTTTTGATCGGTGCGCTACGTGCGACCTAGCTCGATTATAGACTTATTTTCGGAAACCCATTGTGAATAAGCACGAGATACTGTCGTGTGATCAATATTGATTCAAAATATGTAAACCACATATATGGGAATTTCTTGAAGGCATTACTTGTTGCATAACCCAGTTAGCTATTGATGGAACCCGCCTCAAGGCTTCGTATATCTGGGAGAGATTCACAAGTAAAATGATGACGTGTTTCGGAGCTAAAGCAGTTGAAATGACGGGGAATTGTAGGTTGCTATTGGCTCGTTCCTTTTATTTTTTTGCCAATGCGTATCGGTCACGATGTCTACTTCCAGTACTTCCCGTACTTCCCGTACGCCCACTTAATCTTTGTGCTTCTACAATTTACATACTTTATAGACTGTTTTAATAAGGCAAACATTCGCCTGGGTATTTTGTGAAACATTCTCACGGCTTCTGATTAGACCTTCGTTTCTGTACATTTGTGGAAGCAACCTTGGAGCCAAGTGACGAGGCTGTGTTCGGTCAACTAATAATTCTCTCCTTCTCCTAGCGCCGGCGAACTCTTGAGGTTAATTCTTTGATCTTCAAGAACGACTTTTTGGAAAATAAACATCTTCATACGTATTACCAATAATAGATCTCCCTGAGCCACTCGTTTCTACGGTATCGGAGGCGCGAATCGTCGACCCGGCAGACCCGGTTCTGACCTTGCTACGAAACATTTCATCCGAGTACCAACAAAGACAATATTGAATGCTAGTAATAATCCATGGCGCAGCCAGCAAATCCTTCGAGCACCGACAAGTGGAGCTCCTTGCTCTCACGGTTGAACCCAGTCCCGGGTTTTGCAGACTACACTGGTCCCTACAAAGTCGGCACCGTCGACGTTGAGATCCCTGTCTCGGAGCTCGAGTCTCCAGCCCCGGCACCGCCCAATGCCGCCGACATTGAGACAATCCAGTTCCGGATATTCTATCCCGCACATCCGGATGCTCAGGGAAAGCGCATAACGTGGCTACCGGCCCCGCAGCGGGAGCATCTGTCTGCGTACGTCCAGTTCTTGGGGGTTGGGCAACTACTGGCTAATGCTGTTTCGTGAGTCGATGTGCACACTGGATCTAGTGCTCGTATTAATGTTTATATATAGCTTCTTACCGAGACATCTACACTACACCACGATACCCGTCGTTAAGAATGCCATGGTACTCGAACCCAACACCCCGAACAAGCGATGGCCGACTGCCATCTTCTCACACGGCTTAGGCGGTAGCAGAAATGCATATTCGCAGATAGTAGGGTCGCTCGCGTCTCACGGCGTCGTGGTCATATGTCCAGAACATAGAGATGGAAGTGCTGTTGCGTCTTTCATCCGTATCCCTTCTCAACAGAACAGGTACTTCGTGCGTAACACCCGCCGTATGGTCCCGTATAACCGAATCAGTCATGATCCCTCTGACGAAGTATACGCCCTACGCAACGACCAATTGCGTATACGACTATGGGAGATGGGCCTGATACACGAGGCTATACTAGGAATTGATAAAGGTGTGGCATTGACAAACCTAAACAAGAGCACGCCGTCTCTCGCCCATTTCGTGGGAAAACTACACGTCCACGAGCCGGGTAGCATCATTTTTGCTGGCCACAGCTTTGGTTCGGCTACTATGGTCCAGTTCCTTAAGTCCGTCTTCTACGCCGGTCGCCCCGAGCTGGAGAATATGGAGGACCAACTATACGTGCCGTCCCGCGAGTCTTCGATCTACAGACAGATCACGCCGCAGAACGTCACCATCCTACTCGACATGTGGTGCATGCCACTCCTCGCCCCGACCACCAAGCCGCTCCGAGACCTCCCCCTCCCCGTCTACGCCGAACCGCATCCTTCCCCCTCGTCCTCTTCCTCCTCCCAATCCACAGACCCATCAAGCCGGCCCAACCCCCCGCAACCCTCCCCGGCGGCAACGCCCTCCTCGCCATCGAATCCGCCGACTTCTTCAACTGGAAAGAGCACCTCCACGCGACCTCCCTCCTCCTCTCGCCCGATCCCTCCGCACCCACCGTCCAGGCGGCCGCGTTCTACGAGGACATCGCGTCGGGCGTAAGGCTTCCGGAGCCGCACTTCTTCTACGTGGAGCGGTCGGCGCACCTCTCGCAGTCCGACTTCGGCGTCCTGTTCCCTTGGCTCATGTTCAAGATCTACAGGTCCGAGGAGCCGGAGCGCGCGTTGAGGCTCAACCGTCGCGCTATTCTGCAGGTGCTCAGGAAGAACGGCGTGCCTGTTGCGAGGACTTGGAGGGGCGATTTGGTGGATGGGGTGGAGGGGTTGAGGGGGGAAGATTGTGGGGGCTGGAGGGCGGTGGGGGATGGGGATGGGGATGGGGGTAGGAGGGGTGATGGTGATGATGTTGGGGATGGCGGAACGGGACGTGGTGATGCCGAAGTAAGGGATGGGGATCCGGATGATGGAATCCACAATGATACGGCGATCCTGGACCGTAGCGGGGATAGTGTTGTGGAGGCGTGGCACTTCATCGATATCGTGGGGATGGGCGAAGTGACCGTTGACGATGGTCGTAGTGATGCTGTAGTCACGATAGGTGACCAGGCGGTAGAAGCACGGGAATCGGAGATGGCAGGTGTGATCGAGCCTGATGCGACTCAGAACGCGACGGCCAGGAACACTTAGAAGCTGTGCTCAAGGCTCTGGCGTCGGATCAAGTCCTTGAGAAGTACTTTCGCTTCTAAGAAGTAAGGTATGAGGATCAGGTCAAGGTAGAGGTTATATCGGGGTAAGGAAGAGGAATGGAAAAGGGATAAGTGGGTTAGACAATCCCGAGCAATGGTTTAGCATGAGGCGTCTCGAGAGAGGGAAAAAGTAAGCGGCGTAAAGGAATCCAGGGACCGGATATGCATTGGTTGACGGTATTTTGTATTAGTATGGTAGCGTTGGTTTCTGAATTTGATGGCTCGTCTGCCGGTTATGTGTTATGAATTGGGCTTTTCGACTTTGAACATGATGAAGTAGAAATTCTTTGGCGGTAACGCTGAGGTGGTATTCCAACCACCCTTTTATTAAGGCTAGTATTGTAGAGGCCAAGTAAGGGGTGTTTACTCTAGATGCTATGGTACGAAATCCTCGTGTAATATTACCTCTTTCTTATTAAATCCACGTGGCTTTTCGTCGCCATTTCTAGGCTTCTGTGGTGTATCCTAACCTTGCGATCTATAATGGGTGAACTGTAAGTCTAGCTGCGGATATAACCATCACTGATCACGGTTAACCTCACTGCTGCCCACTCTCCTTGCTATCTTTTTGCCGATGATAAATTCATATCTATGGGGCTCTGAAGATTGGAATAGAGTTGTTGCCAGAGAACATGATTACAGCGAAGAGCTACGCACCTAATATTGAAATAAAGTTAGAAGAACATTGCTCATATCGTATTGGATATAGTGAAATCAAGACCAAACTCCTTATCATGCCCGGCTCATTCGTCGGGATTCTCGTAGCCTCGCCGCCGTCTCGCGTCTCGTATGCTCGAACCATCCACACCAACGCTGACTTCGTGAGCTGAGGTCTCCCCTGTCACTACGCGTTTCCGCCTCTCGCCTTCTTTATAGACCCAGTCTACGTCAAACCCGTGTTCTCCCAATATTTCCTCCCATATATGTTGCCCGTGCTGTTTATACAACCAGTTTGAAGCAGTCATGCCTTTATAGGTATCGAAGATGCAGTCTGGGCGCCGAGTAATTTCTTTCGATATTACATATTCTAGGAATTTCAGGCAGTCGGCCACCATGGGATGCACGTAATGGCCTCGGTAGGGGACCGATAGGGCAGGCGTAGCCTCGTTTGCTATGAGCGACTCCTCATAGACATCGCGCATCCAGCAATATATGCAAGAGGCAGCGTATGCTACAGGTATATTCATAGTATCCGCTGAGCCCTCGCTGCCTATTCGTAGCTGTATTGTTGCACCAAGCATTGTTATCTTGTCAAATAGACCCGCCTCATGTTTGTTTTCGATCTTCTGAGGTAACCAAGCTGTAAAACCCCTTATGAGCGTCTCTAGAAAGCTCCCTTCTCCTGGAATATTAAAGTCCAAGTCTACCAATTGGCATATTGAATACCAGTCTTCAAAGCTCTGCGCAATGCCTTTTAATAAGGGTTTCCTCCGGGGATACATGTACCTGAAGGAAAGTAAAAAAAAATCTAAGCAAAACCTCATTTTGCCAGAAGCCATCCACTTCAACTCCGCTTAAACCTAATAAATAGTGAAATACGTCTCTGCCTTGTGGATTGCCACATAAAACATTGGGAAACATCGCCATTTCTATAGGACTAAAGCCACGACTAGATTTAAACTCGTTGGCATTTGTTTTAGTGATGTAGGGATGCTTGGCTTATAACACGTTACCTATCACGCGCATTGATGTCGGCACCACTGTGCACTAGTGCCTTACAGATATCCAAATGGCCGTACACCACTGCAACCTACCGTAACGAGAACATATAAGCTATGAGAATGATTCTAAAGGAGGTGAAATTATTTCGTGCATATAATTAATTCTAATTGGGAACAATAATTCTTTAAAATAAGAATAATTTCTTTAAATTTTTTTTATTTTTTTAATTTACTTTTTAATTTATATATTATTTTTTATTATTACCTTTTTATTATTACCTTTTTATTATTACTTTTTTATTATTACCTTTTTATTATTACTTTTTTATTATTACCTTTTTATTATTACCTTTTAATTATTACTTTAATTTTTTTTTACTTTACGTGTGATTCGAACCGTTAACCTTAAAATATTTAATATACGAACTTTACCATTATACTAATATATATTTATTAAAAATTAAGCAACTATTTTAATATATAAGGTTATTTTTTAAATATTATTTTTAAATATTTAATATCTTTACGAAAATAAATCGTAAAATTATATAATTACTAACATTTTAATTTACTTTAAATAAAGTTTTATATAATAATTTTTATAAATTTATTTAATTAATATTTATATAATTAAATAACTTTTTTAATTTTTTATTTTTATTTTTTATTTTTTTATTTTTTTATTTAATAATATAAATATTATAAATTAAATTAAAATTAAAGTTATAACTTATTATTATATTAATAATATTTAAACTATTAATTTTTAAAAAATATAATAAATTTATAAAATAATTAAAAATAATATTTAATTTTATTTATTTTATTTATTTTATTTATTTTATTTATTTTATTTATTTTATTTATTTTATTTATTTTATTTATTTTATTTATTTTATTTATTTTATTTTATTTTATTTTATTTTATTTTATTTTATTTTATTTTATTTTATTTTATTTTATTTTATTTTATTTTATTTTATTTTATTTTATTTAAAAATATATAAAGAATAATTTTTTTTATAAAATAATTCTTTAAAAAAGAATTATTTTTTTAAATTTTATATAAAAAATATTATTTTTAAAAATAATAAAAATATTTTAAAGAATAATTTCTTTTTAATAAAATAATTCTTTATTAAAGAATTATTCTTTTAATTTTTTTAATTTTTTTTAAAGAATCATTCTTTTAAAAAATATTTTTTTTTCAAACTTATTCTTCATAAGTACCCCACCACCAAATTTAAGTGATACGGTACTTCTAAAGGTGAGAATTATTCTATACAAAATAATAATACCACGTTTAAAATTATTCTTATTATATAAGGTTTCCCGCTATGGTAGGCTTGCTCAGCATAATCTTAATATCGACTGTCAGTTTTAATATCTATACTTACATGGAGCAACGTCCAGCCGAAAAATTCTCGGTCCGAAGTTGAAATAAGCCTATTGGACAGCATGCATTGTATGCCAGAGATATCGTTGCTACATATAGCACGCCAAACCTCATGTTCTTCATCGAGAACACGATACGCTTTTAGTCTGAGGCCGAAGTCCGGACTGCCTCTCGCATCGCTTCTCTTCTCGTAGGTTATCGAGAGGCCGGTGGAAAACCAACGCGGCGACGGACTGAATTGTGTTATAAGCTCGTATATCCTTGTCGGATGTCCAGAGATACTAAAGTGGACTCTATCTCGGATTATGAAAAACAATATTCCCAATTTAGTTTCCATCCGCCAACGTTTCTGGTAGAGCATTGTGATGCTGTTCTTGTCCATCTCGCGAGGAGCTTGCCTATCCAAAATGGTGGAATTCTGCTGCTCCAAAGAACTTCGCAGTTCAAAGTCGTGCTGGTCTGTTTCATTTTCAATGTCATATACTGCACCTCTATGATCTCGTTCGGTATTCGTGTTGCGATATTGCATCTCGTCTAGCGCAGGGAGGGCGTTTTTTAAGAAGTTATCCATTTCAGATCGAGCCGTGCTGCGGAATTCCTTCTTCGCTCCTTCAACGATCTTATCTGCGTACTCTTCGAAAAGGGGTCGGAGCGCAATCCGCAACGAAGAGCTAGAGCCGCTATCTAAAGGAAGCTGTTGGGTCATATTAGCATGAAAAGTCGAGTTCTCCACCCTGACTTGAGCTAGAGACTCGAAAGTACTTGACTGTTGAGTCTGGATTGTCTGTACGCCGACATTCAGACTTGTCATTGACATATTCAGATCATCTAGCTTATCAAGCAGCATGGACTGATTCGAAGCGGCTTGCTGTGCTGTCCGAGTATGGAATTGAGAGTTCTCAGTCCGCACTTCGTCGACAGAGCTCAGTAATTTGGAATGTTGAGCGTTGAGCTTGGCATCAAGGTTAAGCCTCGTCTCATTGATTGAAGAGCCTATATCGTCGAGCTTGTCCAATATTGCTTGGATGTCGTCCTTGTTCGACTGCTGTGCCTGCTGATCAAGTTGCGTTTTCCTTGTTTGGAATGCATAGTAAAGGATGAGTTCGTTTTTGAAGTGCTCTAGCCTGTTGGAAATGTCCTCGATCTCTTTTTTATTCCATATCGCCTTGAAAGCCGTCTTGACCCGTTTGGTCCGATTGTTACCCTGGTTGGGTTGAATGCTGCAGGCATCGAGCTTTATTAGAAGGCTCTTGGCGAGTTCACAACATTTGTCGGCTACTGGTTGGAGAGCCTAGTCAAGAATTTGGTGTTAGTAACTGTGGATACCTAGTAGAAGATATAGTTATCGCAATTGTACATACCTGTTCTTCCCGTGAAGCTGTTGTGGAGGCTTGAGAGATCGCCTTAACGGAATCGCTGATGCTCTGGGCGAGGGTTTCCAGATGCGTCGTAAGCACTTGATGGTCTCTGTTTTCTGACGAGGCTGCGTTATTTCGGAGTTCGTTCGATATGCTAATTAATTTGGCTGCAAAGTCTACGAACTGAACGACATTCGCTGCGAGCCCTAAAGCTACGAGGGTTTCCATTGTTACTGTCTATGCGTGCTTTGGCGGCAGCGAGAAGTAAAGCATGAGGGGGAATAGTTACTCTCATCTGGGGGCTCCGATGTCATATCTACCTTGGTGATATAATTCCCATGCACCGCCTCTGCCACCACTTGATGGCAATGAGAAGCCTAACACGGAGCCTTGGAACGATATTATGCTGTGGTACACTACAAAAGAAGTAGACGAGCCAATTAGGTAAGATATAATCTGCCCCGCAGCCAGTTGTCCTCGCGGTGAGGGTGGTATTGGTGATCATAGCCATCGGCGAATGCATCAGCAAGGCTTACACTTCCAAGTATTTCTCCCAATACCCTAAGGAGGTAGTTAATCCATTTGGCACAGCCATGATTTGGACTTTAGTGTGCCCCCAGGCGGCTCTCGTTACGTGAGAGGCCGAAAGAATTGTTTTCGATTCCCTAATTCGCCTTGAACTGATTGTGATCTACCAAGGGTTTGTGTTGCCATCTCTTTTTGTTAGAATGAACTAGCATCTCAATACTTGGTTCGCCTTCTCCCCTCAACTAATCTTGAAGCTTTAGAACCCGACGACGAGATCGACGTCCTTGCGAAGCTTGTTCATAGAAGCTTGAGCGAAGGTAGGTCGAAGCCGCGGGGACGTCTCGGCGCATGAGATCGTACGGCTGAAGTTGCCCTACAAACCGCCGGGGAATCTTAGTGCCGTGAACAATTCCCGGAATGCCAGGGTGCTAGGCTCTTGTCCTAATGCTTGTTTGCGTCGCTCAATTGACCCGAATTGCTTGTTGGGTCATAGATCTACCAGAAGCTCAGACTGAACGGAGACATGACAAGGGAGAAAGTAGTTAGGATAACCCAAACGAGCGAGTTTTACGCAACGAAGATCAGACTCGTTAAGTCGGGGCGGATAAAAAGTCTTGGCGGGGGATCTACTCACTGAGACGCTGCCAAGATCCTCGGAGCCTAGGTACTTCAACATCCAGGTCGGTGATCTGAAATCGGAAAGCTTGCGAAAGCATCTCGCTGCTTAATAGGTAACCTTGCATATGATGTAAGGGAAATAAGGAGCTGTAGTATAAGCACCTAATTACCAACCACTCATACTCTTAATTTCTGTAGGAGCCATCGTATAATGATTGATTTCCGGTGGAGGATGACTTACGTCTTTTAGTTAACACATACCTGTATAGCCCGCTAAAACCGGAAAGGTGAGGCGCTTCCAGCCGCAAAACAGAGCCGACTAGGGTCCGGAGCTGGCACGTCCCGGGGGTCCTTAGCTTCAATCCAGTAGCCCTCGTTTCAGGGTTCCTGGTCGGAAACCGAAAACCGAGAACAGCCCATCAACAAGACCAAACCCCCTTCGGTCTCTCCAACACATAACATCTGGTAAAGTGACGGACGTCAAACACCAGATATGAGTGGGAACAGCCGTTTCCGTCAAGGTGACTAGGATGTTAAACGGGAAAGGGTTACGAGTGTTTACGAGGTTCGACTTTGCAACCGTCTTCCACACCTAGTTCTTCGTATTATGTTCTTCAGAAACGCATTTCACGTAAAGTGTTTTAATCCTCGTAGTTTGTTGAGCAAACAATTCTTTTCATTCTCTTTCTCTTTCTCTTCTTCTCTTCTCCCCTTACTTCCCTTCCATTTTGTCACGACCCTTTAATTCCCACTAGTATTTTCAATTCAACTCTAAGAGCCGGAAGTGAGGGTTGCCGTTCAATAGTGGAAAACAGTTCACATCTCCACTTGACCGTCTCCAACCAGCTTACACGACTTACACTTACACGAACGAACTGGCGGCTGCTAATAAAGACTTACGGCTTCAATGCCAAATAGGTGGAGGGATTGAGGCCAGGACTGCTTTGGGTTATTCGCGTGGATCGTGATTCGAAGAGTCGCCTAGTTTGACTGTTGACCATAGTGGTCTACTCCAATTCACCTCGAAAGAAGCACGATCTATTCCATCGAAAAAGTTCAATACCCATGGTAGAAACCGAGTTCTCCGAGGGTTGCGGCCACATTCTTTTTATTCCTTTATCCTAATACCCTCTTCACTTCCTCTCTTACCTTCTCATTTTCCCTCTTTCTCGGCTACGATGCCTTCCATGATAGAAGATGCGAGTCCTTATACCAATTCTACAATAGTTACGGACGTACTGCCCAGCCAAGTCCTGGGCGGTAGTCGCTTAAGCTATTATATTGCCTTCAGTGCGATATTAATTTGTATATGGCTATTCCAACCTGACAAACAGAGATGTGGCGTCTCGGCGCCATTCTACAAGGCCTCCAGGTTAAAATGGATGTTCAGCGCTGATACGCTAGTGAAGGATAGCTACTCAAAGGTTCATATAGGTCCTCTGGAATGAAGCCTTTCCATGTAATACTAATCCTTCCCTAGTTCCGGGATACTGTATATCAGATCAAGACGACGGAGGGTGTGAGAACCATCATTCCGGCGTCGCTAGTCGGTGAGCTGAAAGGCCTTCCCGAGGATACCCTGAGCGCAAGGACGGCTGTGAGGGAGGTTCGTTTATAAGGGGAAATAGTCTCACATAAGGCGGTATACTAAAGATTTCGAATAGGCTATGCTAAGCGAGTACACTAATCTCTGTGCCGGACAACACACTGATACGCTTTCCTTGCTCCTCAAATGCAAGATGACGGGGCAATTGGCGCGGATGACACCGCAGCTCAAGGAGGAACTCGAATACATTCTTGCAACAGAATTTCCCGAGTGTGAAGGTAGACCGCACAAACGGTGTTGCTTAAAACGACTACCCAACTAATCAATATAATAGAATGGACCCCGTTCAAAATCCAACCCTTCATGATCCGAACAATCGCCCGTCTAAGCGGGCGCATCTTCGTCGGGCCGACGCTCAACCGGGTGGAGGAGTGGATGGACGTGAGTATCAACTTCGCGGTTACTGCCTTTATCGCAGTCATCAAGCTGCAATTCTTCCCGCCGTGGATGCGGCCCGCGGCACAGTACCTGGTCTCGGAACTACGCACCATCCGGAGAGATCTGGAGAAGGCGGAGGCTATGCTCACTCCGATAATCGAGGAGCGCATCCGCGATGGCGAGACCCCTGGTTACGAGAAACCGGATGACTTCGTCCAGTGGTTGTTGGATGCTCTACCGGAGAACCAGAAGAGGGATTATTATATACAGGGCAAGTTGCAGTTACTTCTAAGCGCGGCGTCGATACACACGACGAGTAATCTGACGACGGACTGTATTTACGATTTGGCCGTGCATCAGGATATGCAAGAGATCCTACGGGAAGAAGCGCGCGAGATGCTGGAGGACGACGAAGCTTGGGGCAGGAAGGACAGCATGGGCCGGTTGAAGAAGCTGGATAGTTTCATCAGGGAATCTCAAAGACTGTCCGGTAACGTCAGTAAGTACATGCTGAGAAACGACACATATCGTTAATATCTTGATTCGTATTGAGACTTACATTTTATCCAGCATCCTTCATTCGCAAAGTAATGAAGCCAATCGACCTATCCGACGGCACCCATCTGCCCGCGGGTACCAACCTCCTAGCACCAATGGCCGGCGTCGCCGTCGACTCGCGGTACTACCCGGACCCGGAAGTCTTCGACGGGCTGCGATTCTGGAAGCTGCGGCAACAACAACAACAACAACAACAACATTCCACCAGCTCCTCCATATCAGCCACCTCTACCCCCTCACCTTCACCTTCACCCCCTCTAGACGAGCAAGCGACCCCCAGCCCGAACGGAGGAAAGTGGCAATTCACCAGCATCAACGACACGGCCATGAACTTCGGGCTCGGCAAGCACGCGTGTCCGGGGCGCTTCTTCGCCGGCTGCGAGATCAAGATGATACTCGCGCATCTGCTGCTCAACTACGACATCAAGCTGAAGGACGGCGAGGGGAGGCCGTCGCCGAATATGTTCATGATGACCAAGAGCCCGAGCACGACCGCGGAGATCTTGTTTCGGAGAAGATCTCGTTCTTGATATTTCTAAAGTACCTAAATATGAAGAGCGAAGATGAGCTGCTTGCCTAGGTAAAGAAGGATGACCGATACGACAGAGAAGAGGAAACGGGGGCAGATGCAACTGGTCCCGGGGCCAGGAGCTACCGGGGCCGTTACTGAGGTAGGTAGCTAGCAGCCCCTTTTTAAAAGGTGGAAAGACGATGAAGGATGATGAAAGGCGCGGGAGTGGCACAGGATCTGCATATATCAATACCCTGTTTATATACTACCTATACATGTATATTCAATCCAGCGTTAGAGCTGTGGGGGGCTACCGGATCGTAAGATCACCATACAAGGCGTTCGGGGGTTGGCTAAATTGATTGGGTTCACATGGAGCATATGGAAATGTATATATCGGTTGGGAATAGGCGGGCTATATCATCATAGGAGATCGTATCTCCTTAGGTAGATACCCAAACATTGCTAGCGAATATGGGTTTGAACTGAGATAGGACTTCCTCAATCATGGTGTACTCGCCATAGTGTATTGAAAACGTTGACCATCCTGTCATCGAGCATACGCCTCCGTGATTATGACCTTCATGCACTCTTTGAACCGAGGGAGACAGAATAAAATGCAATTTTGAACAATGCTTTCATTACCAGAAAAGAATAGGGTATCTCTAGACTCGCTGCGCTCGCTAACATGAGTGACGTACTAAATAGGTAATCACCACCTCGCGACAAAACTTTCCCAGGCTCCCGCGTTCTCTCAAGTTGTGCCATCATTAGATATCATGACTCGTCGCATCTTATCTCCAACCATATCACTTCACTCATCAGCACGTCGCGTAACCTCCCAAATCATAAAATTTCGCTTCCAGAGCCCTCCTCTCGCCACGAGATCCGACACCGACTAGAGCGATCGTGAAATTGCAATAGCCAGCCATTGCCGCGGAGCAGTAAAGTAAGATCCAGCCTCCCTCCCCAAAAAAGAAATATGTCCAATAATCCGACTCCTCAATGCTCTTAATCAAGAGTACTAGAAGTCTCCTTGGAGGCCGGTCCCGCGACAATGAGCAATAAAGTATTAAATAGTAATATATGCATAGCCAAGAAAGGCGAATAATATGCAAGTAAGTTGTCGGCGTGTATATTCAGAAATGAAGTAATTGTTCGTTGGGGTCCCCGTCAAGGGCACAACGAGTTGTTGGAGCCGTACTGTTTTCCCGATCTCCCGTTTATATGCAATGACTTCGAGTCGTTTGGTCCCTGCCCTTCTCTGATAAATATAGAAGTAGATATTCGTGGGCTTGCGCCCTCTTTAGATCTTGTTTGGAAAGATTTCTTGCGATGCTATTGTAATTTTGGTTTCCTGCGCCATGATTGGAATTGAAATGATGGAAGGGGTGAAAGGTCTAAGGGGTGTGTGCATGGTATACATGATGATCAAAATCGGGAATTCCAGTGGGTGAAGGGGATTGGTGGGTAGGGAACTATCGGGGGTTTGAAACCAAGTCGCCATCATCGTTGTCGCCGTCGAAGGTATCAGGAATCATAGGATACTAAGACCATCATGCGTAGGGTGTATGTCATATACTTGCAACTCTTCCCCTTGCTTCGGGCATCCTCGCGTGGCATACCATGAGTTTGAGGCTTGTTCCCCACTCCTCACACTCAGCTAGCAAAGACTTGTCGTTCCAAATGCTGGTAGGCATTCCAGTTGAAGTCTCATAGCATCGGTTATACCACCACCGGCCGACTTTCGAGACCATTTTCGTGATATTTTCGTCGCCCATCTCGGTCTTATCGTTCATCATCTCCGCCAGACTTCGTTCGTCTTTTTTCCTTTTACCCTTAGCGCCTCCAGAGGAGCTGGTGATAGCACTCGCCACGGGAACCCCAACACGGCAGCTCTTGACATCAACAAATCCTTTTTTGCCGAGCAAGCGGAGGATAAGGTCCGCAGTACTGCTAAGGTTATAGTCTGGATTGCGAGCGCTGATGCGTTCTTTCAAGCGACGCACAGCACGCCGAGTATTGCTGCCCATGTTATTTAAGTCCACATCGAGAATGGACAGCTCGATGTATCCACCAGGCTTAAGAACGCGACGCGCTTCCGAAACGATATTACGGTAATGGGATTCCGGAGCTGCAGAGGGGAACCGGAATACGACCGCCGTGAAGCTATCTGGCCCGAAAGGAAACTTGTCCATATGCGAGACAAACTGGATCTGGTGATGGTTAGGTGGCGAAAGGGGGAACGAGGGAGTCGTCTGTTGCTCTGGAGTTAATGGTGCACGGGGAGATAAGTTGAAGAAAGTCGCAGCGGGATATGTCTCTGCGGCATAAAAGGACCAGTCATCATTGCCAAGGCCATCAATGACGAGAATGGATTGACGTTTGAGCGAGCCGACATCGTTGATGAGATCTTCACGGACTGGGCTAAATAGCACATGGCCGAAGGTAAGCCATTTGCTAACAGTCATTGATCCCACGCGAAGATTGACCTGCGAAAGTGGCGTTTCTTCGCTATTGCTACTGCTACTTGAACCTCTCTTAGTTTTCGCACTTTTGCTTGAAGAAGAGCTGCCTCGTTGAGAAGTAACACGGGCCTTATTAGAATCTCTCTTGGTGCTATCGCGATCACCGTATCCAGATACAAACTCCGAAACGGAAAATGGCGTGGCTGGTGGATCGGAATTGAACCTGAAAGCAGCGTTGATTCTAGCCGTCATATCAGCGCTATAATGGCTTGAAGATGTAGCAGCCTTTCCGGTCTCAATAGAATCGCGAATGTCCTTGGCGGGATGGGTACTGATAGTAGGCGATTCAAGAGGCTTGTTCGATTTCTTCGCCAGCCTGGACTCGTACGTTTCCAGATGGAAAGGGGCACCGCGGGAAGAAGTTGCCGACGGCGGAGCCTCGCCTAAGAAGTCATTATATTCATCCCAGATTTCATCCTCGGTAAGCGGAGCATTGGGTGTTAGGGGTAATGCCGTACGGTTAGAGACATTCACTAACTCTGAATTACCAGACCCGGAACTGGTCGTGCACTCTGAGTCCTTCCGGGACGGAAAAGAAAGGAACTCTTTTCCGACCCCAAGGCCAATAGATTGATCTCCAGCGGATGACTCTTGAGTAGAGGAAGTACAGTCACCCGTCGTTGTTAATGGCTCCGGCCGAGTGCGCTCTGGAGACAAGGACCTAGTTGGACTTGGGCCTTTCGCAACCGAATCCCTGTCGATTCGACTTAAATCGGGAGGTGGTAACTGGAGGCTAACTCGATGGAAAGGGCGGGAAAAACTTTTCGGAGAGGTCTGTTCCGGACGAGTAGTGACGACTTTAGGTATCCTGCCGACTTGAGGAAGTCTGCTCGGGCGGATTTTAGAATTAGTTGGTGTTGGGTTTGTAGCCGTGCTCTGCCGTTTCGACATCGGGGCTTTCTGCGGTTTTGTAGGACGAGCAACCCCTCGCGTTGGCTCAGGTGCCGGCTCATGGGGCTGTATTTGGGGAACAGGAGACATTTCTAGAGCCTGGCCACTCTCGGACATTTTTCGGTCATGTTCGTCTGTAGGCATGAAAGGGACAAGAACCTCTGCTTCCCTCAAGATGTCACACACATCTTGATCCTCAGTTTCATCTTGTTCAGACGAGTCCATCATCGTATAGAATGCCACAGGCTTACTCGAAACAGGATTCACTGCTGCAGATACGCTCGCCTCAACTTTCTTGCGGTCTTTAGATGGCTGACTGTGAGACCTGCTGAACAAGTTCCATTTACGAGGCGATTTAACTCGCTTTGTTAGCTTCTTTGGTGCAGCCTTCGCCTCGGCTTGAGCATGGACGGCCCCTGGTCGAGAATCTGGAAGAGAGTCGTCGGATAAGATAGTGGTCTCTATACTTCCCACTGATGGAGAAGTCATTCCCTTAGTGACGATGGGCTTTGGGATATTTAAAGGAGCACGAGTAGGCGAACGGAGCCGCTGTGTTGACCTTCGAAGAGCAATTGTAGGCTTCATCGAAACTGCTTCGGAATCGCTGCTCTCAGAAGGGCGGCGAGGCCGGGTTGAATCTCGAGGGAAGGCTGAAGGCCATAACGTTTGTCTTGTTTCTTCTCGCGAAGACTCAGACACGGTCGAGTTGTTACGAGAACCGATGCCTGGACGGCCCGAAACAACACTCTGGTTGCTTTCGGTTCGTGCTAATTCGAAGCTTGTGTTTCGATTTTCCACAATTTCGCCACCAGCAATTATCACAGGATTCATTCGTTCTAGAAAGAAGGGGTCAGTCGAGTGAAGGCTTGCGAGGCTGTCGGATGAGGGAACGGGTCCTGGTAATCCACGCGGGGGGTTCGCTGCGCTACTACTACGCCTTCTAACTGAGCCAATCCTGCCGTATCCTTCGTGGCCAGTCCCAGCAGCTGGTCCTTTTCGAGTCGGCTTATCCTTCTTTTCGACCTGTGGTACTTCTGGGACCGTCTTGGTACGCCGTCCAAAGAGGGGAAATCTTGTCTTAAATGTTGTGGCTGGGCTAGGTGTCCTTGTGGCCTTACGGCTTTCTGGTTGGCTTGAATGAGCGCTTTTCTGGATACCTGACCGTGGCGCCGGTGTAGGTTCTCGGGTCACGGACCCTTTCGATGTCATGGAGCGATCTTGAACCGAGGGCGTTGTTGACCTTGGCAATGAACTAGGTGCAATCTGGCCGCTTTGACGTCTATCGGTTAGACTCGTCGAAGAGAGATTACTATGGATCACGGGGATTGGGCCACCGAATTGGGAATAAAGGTCTGGTGTCCCATCTCTACTGGGTCGCAAGGGGGGTGTTGGGCGAGTTTGGGGTGACGTTACGCCTCTCTGAGATCTCTCATGTGATGACATGGGTACCTTAGTTGGGGACAGTGACCTTATCATAGGCTGAGTGGGTACCCGAGGGACGTGAGATGACGATTCGCTTTCACTTCTTTCTTTCTTGAACTTTTGGGATGATTTCCTGGGAGGCGGGTTTGGTGGTGCTGGTGATAGTCCTCGACGTGGCTTCTTCTCTTTCTTGTCGTCAGGTCGCACTGTGGAATTCGACGACGACGACGTCAGTGCTTCCCGAACGGCGGCAAGGCCATGAGGGTCGGCGCCAAAGGTTTCTCCTTCATTGGATATACTACCAGCTCTCCTCCGGGTCACTGGCGGTCTAGTCTCGGCTGGACTTGCTTGCCTCCCTCTAGAGACGGGAAGGCGATTCGGCACAAATAACCCGGGAGATTGCGACGACATTGAGGTTGGAGTTGTGTCCCTGCTATAAGGGCTAGGCCCAGGTGATTCAGAAAATCTGGTAGAAGGGCTAGCACTAAAAGTGCTAAGCTGACTGTGGCTACTCCCGCCGGAGAAGAGCGGTGTCGGCGGTGGGAGGTTTTCGGTTGCCAGTTTGAATGGAACATCTATGTTCGGTCCATCTCTTGGAAGAGGAGGCTCAATATCCCGATAACGGTCCAACTCCGGATAGATCCTAGAAGGATGTCCGGCCATCCGAGGTAACTCGAGCTTCTGCGCTGTTCGGATCTCAACGGGGCTAGCGGTGATGCTCCGATCCGAGTAGGAGGCGCTAGGGTCCAAGGACGTTTGCGACCTTGGTATCGAAGATGACGAATCGGTCCTCCCCGAAGTCGAACGAGACTGGGTTTGCACGTTTGGCCGTTCTTGAGATAGGTTAGACTTTTTCCGACGTAGGACGGTGCGAGGTGTCTTATTTAGGTCACTTCGTCCACGGGTAGCTGCTGTCGAGGACGCCGGTACA
This sequence comes from Hypoxylon sp. EC38, assembly GCA_002120335.1. NCBI lineage: Eukaryota > Fungi > Ascomycota > Sordariomycetes > Xylariales > Hypoxylaceae > Hypoxylon > Hypoxylon sp. EC38. The sequence continues at coordinate 387,826 of KZ111238.1, read as the reverse complement.
TTTGATTGCGCAGAGTTGATCGACCACGACTGTGTTTCATGGGTCAGAGGAGGTTTTGCAGAGGACTTCTGGCCGGGAAGTTTCCTAACAGAAGCATTCTGAGGTATCCGACTTTGCTGTGTCCTTGGTTGTGGGATTGAAGGGAGCCCAAGGCGGGCATTGTCAACCTCCTTGCGGGCGATTTGACTTAGCGACGGCGGAAAATCTTGCCTTGACGTCTCCATTATTCCTCCCCTTCTTTTCGATCGTGAATCATCGCCCGACCTAGTCCGAGACTCCGAGCGAGGGCGGATAGACGCCATGTCTACTACTAGTGTCTTCGGAGTGAAGCTCAATATTCAACCATTTCAAGACTAGGCGTCCATATTAACTACCAAATTGTGTGCAAGGTCCGAAGGTGATCCTGGATGGGTGGTCAGCGGCGAGACCCATAAAACATATTAACGAGAACAACCTAGTAGATGCTATTGCGATTGGGCTTCCAATATTACAACCCTTCAATTAGGTGCTGACTGACCACACCATTCTACTGAAACGATGGGACGTAACAAAATGAGAGCTTCTAGACCGCTTAATGATAAGTAAAGGCGGCAATATTCCACGAAGGCCTAGTTAATATTATGAGTCCCTATTCTCTGGAGATATCAGATCAAGGAACTGGACGAGATCCGAGGGTGGCTGAAGAGGATCGAAGTTGCAATCGACTAGCGCAGGAGCGGGTGTACGAAGAGATATTACTGCAGTGAAAAATTAAATAAGAAGTAAGTATACAAGCCTCCGGGACGAGGAAAAAAAATTGCAGACGCCGTAAACGAAGGTCGAAGAGATCCGGGTTCGGGCGGATCTAAGTCGATTTCTTGGTGACGGGTGGGGGGCAACGTTGCCGGCGTGGAAGTCGACTTAACTAAATTAGATACCCTGGGGAACAGTGTGGTAGTACAAAGCTTGCGGGGGATTCGCAGGCGTTTAGGAAGCGTTAGCGGCGCCGTCTTTCTTTCAACGGGCAACCTGCTGCGAAGTAATCCTCATGCGAATGCCGTCGTCGGAGATCTGGCCGACCTGGCCCTTTATGGTACTCAAGCAACTAACTCTTCGAATATTCGCCTCGGCTGTGAAATAGATGGGGGTACAAAAAGAGAAATTCTTATGAACTTCTAAAAATAAGAGTAAAAAAGAGACGATATGAGAGGTAATGTATCAGAGAGGCAAAGAGGTATATAAGAACGATACTTGCAATTGTTAGCTCGCACCTTGCATGTTCGCAAGTCGATGATGTACCCAAGGGTCTGGACAGGGGTAACGGTACGTAGACCAAAAAAAAAAGTCCTTCTAGACGAGTGTGGCGTAGAACCCCGGTCGACAGCCAAGATGCGACCATCTTGGGGTTCAGAATGGAATCGCCGAGTGTGCGGTCTGGTTGGCAGCGGCCATTGTGGATTGGAACGTTAGAGCTCCAATCTATAAACAAGGCTTAAGCAGATATCTAACAGGGGTATTGAGGCACTATGTAGTGCTAACGTCAGTGAAGATAGAGACAGACGCTGAGTCACCGACGGCGCCGCGAAGATAGATAGGTCAATTATATTAATATCCTTGGAATATGTCAGTTTGCCGCATGGAGCGACTCCGCCAGGCGCCGGGGGAATTGACCAATTTCCTTCGTCTCTTATTCGCATCGCGTTCAGTCGACCATCCGACTGCGGACAATATGCGCGTGAGCGAGCAAGAGGAACGGGGCCAGTCATGCTTGTAAACTGGTCTTGGATTGTGCATATCCTGATGTCCTATGAGAAGAGCGCTGTAGGCTCTCCACGACATTATTCGCCAAAAAGCATCCTTGACGTTTGGAGAGCTTTTCCTGGTTGGGTTTGACCCAGGTATAATCCGAAGCCTTCCAGAGCCTACCTCCCACTCAATTCTACATGTAGATGGGGTCATACGACGCTACCGGTATCCGGTATCTTCGCACCTGCAAATACTCGACCGGACTCTGCTACTAGGCCGGGACTTGCAGGATTAGGACATGGAATAATGCGATATGTTGACAATTTAGCGGTCAAATAGGAATTCACAAATTATTTTTGTTGCGGAGAACAAAAATTGGGCGTCGGGGATAAACGACGGTAAATCTAGGATTAAAAATCTACATGGATGTAGGTACATGCATGCTGCAGTGGCTGGTGCTGCCCGGTCGCATCGGGTACTTGCGGGCGAGAGGCAGCCTGTCAAGCTCCTTCTACCATGTAAAATCGCATTATCGGACAACTACCAATGCTGCTGAATGACAACTGGCAGTGGCGATGAATTTACTCTGAGTTGTTAATCAAGTTGTTGCTTGCCAACAGCAAGGTATCCCTGACTTCCATAGGAAGGTTCGCCCCCTAAATGCCACGGTTGGTTTCTACATACAATGTACAGAACAGTGGAGGATACATGTACCGTACATGTGGGCAAGAACGTTGAAGCTGATATGTACCTCCAGTTCTATGTCTCTCATAGGATGCGTCCGCTTTTCTAAGCGCTTAACGGCCGAGACTGAAGTCTATCAACTCCAACTCCTCTTTGAGACCTTTTAATAATACGCATTTGTATTACAGCATCGTATCTCAAGAATTAATCCACTGTCGTCATCGCATTGATCAGATTTATCACCTGTCGCAATGCAAAGGCAGGTGAGCTTGCTATGTTTCAGACGGTTAGCTTCGCAATTCTTGCAGAACCCCCCATGGTTCCATCACAGCGTGATGGCGCCTGCATGTCTCACTTCTGTGCTCTCCGAAGACGCTTGAAATCGTGGACCGGCTTCAACGATCTTGGTTCAGCCGAGCTAAGGCACTGGTACCCTTGTACCTCCACTTTATAGGCGCTTGTCAAGTCTCAATGATTAAGGCGAGCCTCACTGTTCTATAGATACTCGTCTTTGATCACGAGCATAGGTATTTGATTCTTCTGTTACGAGCAAGGTTTAATCTGGTTACTATGTATGAGATCATCATTCGGATTTTACGGGATATATCAGATATTACTTCAACACACAACCAACATGTCTCAGATTGATACACTTGCAGCACCTGTTACTTAACAAGCAATGTACGTTTAAGGGTTGACTGTGTAGCAACGTAAGATATCCAACCAGCAACAACACTACTACATCGGCAAACACTGTGGGAAAATACGGACGTATGTACAATGACTGACTGACTACATAGGCAGGCTAGGTAAACCCTGAATATCTTGCGCTCGGAGCTAACAGGGGTCTTAGTGGCCGTGGATTCGACGGTATAGTAAAATCCGCCGATGAATTTTCTGATTGGTTACTACCCGTCGATTTTTTGTCCAATGAGGCCGCCGTAGTTGCTTTCGACAAATCTGCCCTTGGCGAAGCGAGGGTTTTATCTGCATGTCTCTCCTTATCCGGGCGGGTTCCGTTGCAGTCGTTCGGCCTCGATGCCCCCATTGAGATTGTGCTCATGGCCTCGGTGAGGCTTATTCGCATACAGACTGGCGTCGATCGTGCAGACGGCCTCGCATGCGAGATGGAGACGGGAATAGCGATTCCTTGCCCTCAGTTAACGTCCACCCTTCAACGCTCGACAAATCCAGAGCATGTATATCTGAAGTCCAGGACAACCCTTCATTCGTACCTTTCGGAACCTGCCAGTCCGGCAATCATTCCATTGCCTATTAACAACTAGATTGGAGAATAGCGTTCTCCCTAAATCCTCCAACGATCCTAGAATAGATCATCCTAACGCTAGCTTTAGCTCGAAGTGACGGTCTCTCATCACTTAACCAACCAGGCGCACCTTAGTTGGTTATCAAATACGATGAGCAATCTAATCGAGAAGGACGAGCAAATCCCCCTCGTAGTAAGGGATATTCATTGGAAATTCCAACAAGGTTTCTAATATCTGGCTGGTCGAATGCCACCTATTTCCTACAGCGCAAACATCGACAGTCGTAAGCAATACAAGCTGAAAGTTGCATACCCTGAGGCAAACATAATGCATTAGCATGGGAAGCAGTGTTGCGTCAACGTCATAAACTTCCAGGTTGCTGAAGAGTTAGGAGCTTCGTTGTACACAGGTCCGGCCATTCGGGTCCACTAGCCTCTGTGGCGAGTGCCGAACATGCACTCCGCCACAGTCGCATCTTAAGCGATAAACCAGTTTTCATGATATTAAGACGCCCCAACCGAAACCCAACATGGCTATGTTGTTAGCGTTATGTCAACGTGGCAGCCTCATTCTCCAGAAACACACTGGTTTTTCTGGGATCATCGACTAAGAAATCAGGAAGAAACTGAAGGCAAAATTTACGACTCACTCTGTAGAAACTAGGTACGCTGTATTGGTGAGCCGCGACATCGAAATAGTACACTACATATGTAGAAAGAGGGTCAAGATCTTCGAAAGCTACGGAATGATCCTCCTTGGCAGTTAGCAGGCAGGGCCCCAAAACCAATCATTGGGCGCTTGTCTCGCGGCAAGCAGGGTCCTCTTCAGGCGAACAGGGGTCTTCTGTAGAACGATTGGATCGTACAAGTGAGACAAACAGGACCAAGACTTTGGTCTTTTGGTATCTTCCAAATAACGTGACAAGAAGATGGTGTGAAAGGATCTCTTCTCGGTCAAATTGGTGCCGCGACTCCAAATCTTTCTCAACAACACTCATCAATACTCAAGTTTGTCGCCACCTGCTGTCCGTAAATGGATTATTTATTTATTTATCATTCTCCAGTTCTCTTTTCTCTTCTGGTTCTAAAATCACCCGTGAGTGGTTGAGTACGTGGCGTAGTCAACGCAGTGACGAAGAATGCGGGATTAGCGCGCTTCTATCTGCCTAGATAATGCTGTTGGCGGTAACATGCATTCGTACAACCAACATCAAGAAACCTATAGAGATTGGAAAGACATCACGAAGGTTTCTCCCTAATACTGCCGAACGTTACAGCGTGCGGTCTTCGATGCACCGAAGGCCAGTTAACGTATGCGGATAAGCATGCATGTCTTAGACATCTAGATTCGCCCTGATTGCCCACAGGTTCCGCTGTCGATCAGCAACAAACTAGAGTTTGATGCCTCGTCAGCTGGTGCCTAGGTTCAATATGTATGTACCCATCCTGGTCAGCCGGTATCTCTACATCGCAAACAGACAAGAATAGCGATTTTCTAGACCTCCAATAAGCGCGAGCTGCGCCGGGAAGCGCTTCTACTAGCGCGGGTTACTCCTTTTGGCCAGTTCGGGTTGACCAACAACTGACCGTCTACCCAAACGAACAAGTACCCCAGAATGGAAACCAGCTCAAGCTTACAAGTGGATTGAAGTTTTGACAAATGGTCGTCTCTAGCAACACATTGCCCTATTATTGGACCTCTTAGCCCCGACAAGAATGAGATCTACTTGATATTCATCCCCTTCATACGCGGTATTGTGATAGGCCATAGGACCCGGCCGTGGCTTTTTAGTGTATCCGGGACTACATACTGAATCCTCTCACCGGTGCAGCAGGTCGGGCTTGGATCTCCCGTCCCTTGATAGGTTCCTTAGTCGGGCCCTTTACGCCTCTTATGAACGCGAAAATTGATCATCTGACTTCGCGAACCAGTCAGTATTGGCATGATATTGGAACGATTGAATGTCATATGACCTTACTCTGCAGTATATTCAACTTCTTGGCTCTAAAGAGAAGCCTTATGATGTAATTATCGTCTGGTGGCTTAGCTGAGGTTAACTACTCGGTCGTCAGCTCATTTCCCGGACATTACCCTACTTGGTCAATCTGATAGCAATCACGCATATTAACCTGGCCCAGGAACGATTATTAGCAAATAGTCTTTCCCAAACTAAAAGTTCACACGAATCCAACACCAGGGCACATGGTCCAGTCGAACCGATCTAGAACGTTGAAGATCCAGAGTCTCCAAGACGATGCTCAAAATATGAAGTGGCCCAGGACCTCCCAACGGAACCAGTCATATAGCCTAGATCTTGGTGAGAAGACATAAGCATTGTTTTTGGTTCACCCCCTGAAATATACCGTACCTAGCAGGCAAACAATGAAGAGCACGACCAACATATTCGACACTATTATGGACAATAGCATCGATGCCAACGTCAGCATAGATCACTCGGTCTGGACCAAATTTTTATCCCTGCTTCTCTAAGGTTTCACAGCAGTCAGGCTTTCGTCCGAGTATGAGCCTATTTAATGTGAGAGCGTTATAACATGATAGGAGTCCTCATATTTTCGAACTCTGGGTTGCCCATATCTCAACACGATATGTGTGTCTCAAGGTATAAGTCAACATTCGCTCTGATGATTGTAAACGTATCTGTGCTAGACCTCAGTGTTCCCTACCTAGGTAGGCTGCTAACTTTGCAATTATAAACTTAATTAATTGGACGTGATATCGTAGGTAGTAAACAGGACTGTTATATTGTAGATACATTTGGACACATTCTCTCCTCTTATAATGGACCCGTCATAATCGGCCGATAATATGCTGTGCGATTTAGTTTCCAAATCGGTATCTGCGAATTCGTGGCTAATGTCGCAATCAGTGTGAAACACCGCGGTACCAGGATCGCTATGCCTGCAAAAGATACTACCCTGCCAGCCCTGCACACATACCCAAAGTAGGTGCCTTGTTCCTTAAGAACCTGGAGTTAGCAGTTTCTGGAAATTCCCTCTTTATGTGCAACGGGCGGAACATTTCGATGATTCCGTCTAGAGTGAGGCTTGCAGGCGGGGAGGGGGCCGACACGCGTGTCTCGGACAAAGGCAAGCGGCCGTCGATTTGAGCTTTCGCTCGAGACGGTGAGCCAACGGTGAAGATTTGCCGGCTTACATGCTAGACAGCTGCTTTGTTCAATGCTACAAACATAGCAACATCAAACGCAGCTAACTCTACATTCCTATAAATGCATTGCGACGAAAGCCGAGCATTCCGACTTAGGGGACGAAACACAGCTCAGCATCAAAAACATCCGAGAATCCGGGAGGTCTATACAAATCTCACAAGCCTCCGAATCAAAACTTACAAGAGCACATCAACTGAGAATCAATCGCCGAGCAACGGACCTCGCAATGTGCAAAGAGGTCTGGTACCTATACGACTGTAACCTCCGCAAGAGCCCGCCCAAGAGGCACTTAGTCTTCGACCACTACGCGGCATGCGATTTCTGGAAGACTAGTCATGCTGACGCAGATGATGAGGACGGCAGTATAGACTGCGTCTTCTACAACGAGACAGAAGCCCATGTGACTGTCGAGAAGACCGGCGAGAGATGTCCGCATTGTGCAAACACCGGTGGTTCTCCCGACTCGTCCGATTAGGTCGGGCTGCTCAATAATTGGTGGAATGGTTCCTGATACATGTTAGTTTTCGAGCGAGGGCGTTTTGTTTGGTAGAGTGGTGACCTCGTGGTCTATGGGGCAGATATGGAAAGATAGCATTGATTTACTACATGTTGAATTAGAATTGCTTTATTAAGACTATCTCTACCTCCCTAGGAATAAACTTATCATCATGGGCCTGCCACTATCGAGTACCGTAATCATAATACTCGGATAGTAAGGTAAGATTTTCTTCTAATATTTAGAGGTATGTATATGTCGTTAGAGGAAGGTGTATAATCCTACCAGATAAGTGCCCTAGGTATTTTCAACTTTGCTTTAATGATAAGTCATCTGCCTATTATTTATTGAAAAAAAAAACATATCTGCGTACGGTTTGGTTTAGACTACCGTATTCAGGGGGTAAATAATGCATGCTACCAAGAGAGGCGTGGTTTCCTAAGGCTAGACGTGCTAACTATGGCTTTGGGATACTGTATTTTGAGATATTATAGTCGAGATATGCTTGCCTCATTAGGTGCCAAGCTTGTCGTTTTAAAAGTCATTCGGAGTTAGTTCTAGGTTAGTGTAGTGGCCACTGTCATAAGTATGTGGTTTTTACTATGTTCAAGAACTACCTCTTTCAACACTAACTGCATGCCCAGTCGGGAATTTTATCACGCCCTACCCATATGAGACATGTTGAGCCGGGTGTTAGTAGTGTGGGAAATCCAGGTTTTCCTTCGTCTCCTAAACTAGGCTAGCAGCCCCTGAGACACTTCTCTTATATCACACAATTCAAATGCCATTAGAAGCCATTCGCACTCATCATGTAGATTTAATACCTGTCTATATCTCAGAGACCCCATCCAACCCCGCCTACGAACTCCTCTAGCACGTAATTGAAATAATATATAGGTAGGTAAAGATCAAAGGACGAAACTGTTATTCATTAGAGCAAGCCACAGCTAACTCGTTCCATAACACTAGAAATAGAACATGCGGTTGACATACACAACTTTCCGGCGAGATAGAATATACTGTTGATAACTGGTAACACTAGAACAATATAGTCGGGTTTCCAACTTTGTACATGAAAACCGATTCCTCAAAATTGCATCAACTATGACCGTTTGATGACGGCAAGTCGGAAAATACCGTCGTCTTTAACTTATAATACTTTGCGGTTTGAGCTCGTCGGTGGTGTGGGGTCCCGACACACCGGAACGTATGTGGCTCGACGGCTGACTGTCTCATCCGCGGCATTACTAAGAACCAGAATCCTCGAGCGCCCTTCACAACTTCCCATTAGGAATTGATATGAACATGCCGTCGCAGCTTGCGCATTCTCGATCTTTTCTATCCTTGACAACAACATGCATGTACATCTTCCTGCCTTCAATTCGATCCAGCGAAGCCGTCACCACCACAATCTGGGGTGTCGGTATCGGCCTCCGGTATTTGACATTCATGGACGCCGTAACCGCTGGAGTAAACCGTTTGGAATTTGGTGGGATGAAACCATCGGCTCTGGCTTGTCTGTTGAGGATATGGTTCTGGTAAAGCAGTGAACCCATAGCCTCGTCCATGAGTGCACAAGTTAATCCGCCGTGCACAGTGCCGTTGAACCCGTGTAGTCCGTCGCGAAGCTCTAGGATGAGCGATGCGGATGTTATGATGACTGGTAGATGGGGGAACGTGGCAGTTGGGTGGCGGAAGGGGTCTTCGTAAACACCGATGAGATGCGGGATAGCCCTTTCGCTATCTAGCAAATAATTGAAAAAGGTGTCTTGTGAGACAAACGTGTCTTTGGCTATAGGAGCATCTTGACGCGATGCTGGTAGAAATGGAACAATGCCAGGTGTCTGAAGGATGCTTACACCTTGTGATGTGAAGTAATCTAGGTGACTTTTGAGCGATTCCGATAGTTGGCTATTAGTGGACATAATGCCAGTAATTCTCAATTTGGGAGAACTCAGGTATTAGGAGATAGGTAGTGAGACAGAGCACAGTAGTCTATGAGGGACCGGGTGGCTGAATATCAATGGCAACAGACTCTTGCCCTTGCAGCAGTGGCGGGCGAATCAGAGGCCTGTTTGATTTTATTCTGGGGTTGCCGAGGCATCTCGTAGCTATGCGTATGTCATCAGGTAAGTTTAACAAAGGCTATTAATATCCAGGTTTTCACGAGAGAATTAGTCGCCCTTAAATAAGTTGGAACTATAAGCTCGTGATAAGCAAATATACATAAGAAAAGCGCCCGTAGCTTAGCTATTATCGGCTGAGATATCACAATACAGCTCGAAAATGTTGGTAGAACATAGATTAGACAAGTATGAAATCTCTCTCTTGGCCTTTCATTGCTGCCATAGCAGCCCCTTTCATAATGCCACGGATATCTGAGTAAGTTAAACTTGTTAGCTATCAGCATACGAACTAGAAGTATGAACTTACAAGTTTCCCCTGCAAGTTTAAAACACTGATCTTCTTGGCGCAATAAGAACGGGACTTTAGCCCCCAGGAATATGCACACTTTGTCGTTGATCTCAACCGAAGATGGACTCCTTCCTAGTAAACCTCGTTGAGTGATGAAGATTGTGCTTGTGACTTCGTCAAGTCGAAAGACCTTTTGTATAGCTGAATCAGAAACATTCTCTTCATCATCCGAGTCTCCATCTTCATTGAATAATTCCGGACTCTGAGCATCAACAGTCGGAACACTTGCGCCTTCCTCTAGACCTTCGAACTGCTTGTGGAATTCATCAATTATGTAGCTCTTATGACGCCCATACAGTTCAGTCTTTTCACAAGCCTTTTTGAACGCATCTCCAGTGGCATAAACGCTGGACAATTTGCCTTCTTTCCAAAGGCCTATTACTTTCTCTGTCCAGTCATTGGTTGAGATGCCTATAATCTGCGCCACGGTGTCGAATTCAACCCCTTTAACACATAATCGCTTGCCATCTTCGAGGATATATGCTTCAGTCTACGTATTCGCTGCTGCCGCCAAGGAAGTGGGTGTATGCATCTGCATATCAAGAAGTAGGGAGCGTATATGAATCCCCTCTGTTTTGAGTGACGCGTAGGACCAGTCAGGCAGCCATGTCGGCCATTGGGAGTTTTCAACCAAATTACCTGCGCATTCGGCCCAACCTCGATCACACGCACTCAAGATATCCAGGTTGTTTTCCTGAGACAAGACTTCCCGAAAGGCCTCCAGGTATACCTCTTCTTTCCCCTTCTTATAATTTGGAATGAGTGACTGTACATCCGCGATTCCTAACATGCCGTAGACATAGTCCAACTCATTGGTAGCAAGTCGATACCTCACGTTTATCAACGCTTCTTGAAACCTCACCTTTGAGGATCTCATACGGATAGATTCGATCATCATGGAGTATGCCTTGATATATTTGTCAAGGTTTATTGAAAAGGTGTTCCTCGGTATGACTTGATCATGTATCTTTAGGAGATCGTCGAATAACTTCATGGTGAATATATGCGGTCCCCACATGAAGAAGCCATCGTGAGACAAAATGAACTCCTGAGTTATCCAGACGCGCCTCCAAAATGGTGAGTCCAATAGATAGGACAAGGCCTCGACGAGTACGAATCTATTTACCCCGTGATTATAAGCGTCAAAAGCATTCTGGTTATGTTCCTGGCCAAGTTCACGCAAGGTATCGTAGATTGCCCCGAATTCGGCCATTGCTCTCGCCGGGGTTTTCTTGTATTGAATCTTAAACCCATCCACAAACTCAGCCTTGTCGTCCGGGACTCCCAACCAATATATCACCTGCGAACATTCGGCATAAATGCGCCTCATCTTGAGGATTTCTCGGGATTTCTCGTCATCATCGTCTTGGTTGATGCAAATCGCATCAATCCATAACGGGACGGGTGCCATCGCGTCCCTGATATGCCTAAGGGCTTCATATAGTCCTGGGCCCACCATCTTTTCTCTATTGTTGATGTATATTTTCCGTTCCGGTTCAACGGGACCCCACACGTATGATAACGCCACAAAAGGGTGCTTTTTGTTGTTTAGATCTTCTGTTGCTTGAAGGTTGAGCCGCCCCATGTAACAGTGAATATCATCACTGCCATCGGCTTGGGAGCAATTCGGAAGGAGCAACAAGATCCGTACTTCATCAGGCTCAAGCCGACCGGTGTCGTATTTGAAATCTCCGCTCTGCTCCGTAGAAAGAGGTCCGTCCCGGATAACAAGTTTAATCATTTCCATCTTATCAGGGGGAATTTTAGTCCTTGGTCCAATGGACGTATACTAGTCGAGCTTTAATTCTAAAAATATAGGTAAAGAGAGGCAATTGATTGTTAGCACCTAGGTAAATGGTGATAGAGTTGATATGTAAGGCTTAATCACACATCCATGACATCTAAAGAGGTGATCTATATGTAGTTCCAGCATAAGTCAGTTCCGACATTGAAAGGAGCTGAGATTGGGCAACTGGGGAACCTACCAACTATGCACGAGCATACATGTCACGGCCCTGGGACAGGTCAAAGTCAAACTGCTATGACCGATGAGCAGTGTATGCTAGCCTCGCCAAAAGTCAAAGGTTTCGCTCTTAGCAGCAAAGCGTGATACAAATTCAACGTCGACGGCATTAGCCCTGTTGTCTGGAATGATCATCTTCTGGGTAACCTTGTAATACAGGAACAAGAAAAGGAAATGCTTCTTGCCCTCGTTTCACACGCTTCGGAGAAAGGGGCTGGCAGGTTTGATGATTTCATGGAAGGTAAAGGTACGTTTGATTTCACCATCTATTACCATTAGTACTACTCTTCTATTCTTTATTAGTATGGCTCGCAAAGTATAATAGGTACCTAGTTTTAACTGACAAGTCCTTAAATTAGGAAAGGGGCTGATAATACTTCTTGCCGGACCTCCTGGTGTGAAGTTTTCCAATCAGAATACTTTATACCTGAGTAAATATCTTCTAACGATGAATTTAGTTGCGGAGGAGCTTAAGAAGCCATTATATAGAGTCGGGGCCGGCGACCTTGGCACCAGGGCTTCAGCAGTGGAATCCTCTTTGAAAGATGCATTCGATCGATGTTCCCACTGGAATGCCGTGTTGCTCATTGACGAAGCCGACGTCTTCCTGGAACGACGGTCAAGCGACGGGCTGGATAGGAATGAACTAGTATCAAGTAGGTCTCAATGATTTAGATGCAGTAGTATCAGGGCTGATTTTAGAATATTACCAAGGAACCCTTATCCTTACTACTAATAGAACCCACGGCATAGATCCAGCCTTCGAATCTCGGATTGACATCATTCTAACCTACGACCATCTGAGCCAAGACTCTAGAAATCAAATCTGGATTAATTTCATCAAAACACTATAGGAGGACTCCGTGGACCTAAACTCCAGCGATTTCGGCATTCTCTCGCGATGGGTAATAAATGGGAGGCAGATCAAAAGTGCTGTCAAGACTGCTCATGTGCTAGCGATCAAGAAACGGAGTCCACTAAGACTTGAGCACCTAGAGTTAGTGCTTAATGTACGGAAAAGGGACTCAAAGCTCATTGATAGCCAAGAAACATCGATTCAGGTGGCCTTGGAATAAGAAATGAGGCATCTTATCTTGCTACAATACTGGTTTCCTTCAAAGCAATTCAATCTACCACTTACATAGATGTGTCTATATAGCCCGATAGTAAATCCAGCTTACCGAAGGCTTGGTTTAGAAATGTTCAAGAAGCCATCGTCGTGTTGTGCGATGGACTAAATCCCAAGATCTGCCAAATTCCCACCTTTATTAATAGGGGTGTGCTGTAATTATAGGGAATGTAGCGCCTAATTCTCACTACAGGTAGCTGTAGTGAGCTTTAGTGCCAAAGTGCTATAACCAATACTGGAGTGCAATGAAAGTGGGTGAATTGATCGGCGCTAAAGCTCACTATAAAAGAGGCCTTAACGGCTAAATGGCCTATATTTATAGTGGACGTGTTTAGAGATTTAATTGGTTAAATCTGTCGCTATAAATTACAGGAGATCATGCGCTATAACCCCACAGCCAGTAGCCACAACCGCACCTTTCGCTCCGCCTTTCCAAGACCAACACTTTCGATACCTGTAGCCAAGGGAGACGATGGTGTTAATGACGCTAGTTTTACGGCCTTAGTGGAAACTTAAAGATATAAACATACCTGAGTATTACGAGGGCTGTTATGATTAATCATGATTGATTTCTCGTGCCGATTATGGTGGCAGTTGTCCATGATTTGGAAGCTTGGGGACGTAGGAACGAGGTAGCTGCCCTACCTAAGCGTGGTGATCTCTCGTTCTTAATAACAATTCCCGAATAGCACCCCATAAAGCAAAATATCATGGTAAGTAGAGTTACACAATGATCCTTGGGTAATGTCAGATTATTATGGTGCCCTGAGGGTGCCCTTACGTCCAGTGTGTTGGTACGAATCCAACGCTTACTAAGGCAGTAACCTTTGTTTCCATATTTAGAGGAATCTCCTCATCTCGCCCTGTCTTGTTTATCCAAAGTGAATAGGACTTTTCATAACTCTACCTTGTTAGAAAGTACCTACCCGTAGCCTATCTTGAACGATGGCTTCAGAAGAATTATTCAAGAATATCCCCCCTTTCCCTGACGATGTGCCTACGGCTTCCATGTCAACCATACTGCTAGAAGATTTGCGTTCCGGAGAAGAGAACACCGCCAACGATATCCTGAAAGCGTGCCAATAATTGGGCTTCTTTTTGCTCGATTTACGCGGAGACGACACTGGCAAGGTGTTGGTACAAGAGATTGATCATCTCTTTAGTCTATGCAAAGACTTGATGAGCGTGCCTGCAGAAGTAAAAATGAAATATCAGCATGATATTACAAGGACGTTTCTCGGGTAAGCTGGATCCCAACCTTCAGCCCTCCACATAACCATGCCATCCCACACTCCTCTCTTCTCCTTTCCCATATGTTTTCTACCTTATACTTATATTTCCTATACTCCCTGAACATCGTGCAACCTTGGTCTCTTATGCCATCAAGTTTCAAACCACTCGGCCAAGCGAAAACGGAAACAAATGTGCCAGACCGTTATGAGTCTTTCAACATCTCCCAAGACGGTCTCATGGGAAACCAGTCATTGCAGGAACTACCACTGGTGGTACACCCATGCCTCCCTATAATCGTTTCGTATCTGAAGCACTGCCAAGATATCGTCGCACTCATCAATTCAACTATCGCGACACAGCTTGGTTTGCCCGCGGATACGTTTACGTCATTGCAGTCCCCTACACAGCTCTCCGGCATCATCATCCGCTTTCTCAAAGCCCTGGCTAGCCCGAAGACCGAGGACCTCAGAACAGCCCTCATCCACCATACCGATTTCGGAACCATAACTCTACTGGCAAATGTAGTCGGCGGTCTACAGATACTTTCGCCCGGGGCATCCCCGGCGGATGAGAGCGCATGGCTCTGGGTAAAGCCGCAACCCGGTTGTTTGATCGTGAATCTAGGCGATGCGATGGTTCAGTGGACCGGTGGCAAGCTTCGCAGCAAACATGCATCGGGTCCGACACGCGCCGGGCGACCAGCGTTACGTTGATAAATATAGCGTGGTGTACCTAGTGCGGCCGGAGCGGAACGCAAGTATGAAGAGATTGCTCGATGTCGGCGGGCTTGATGACGGAAAGGATGACAATCTGAGTGCATGGGAATGGGAGGTTAAAAAAGCTATGGCTATGGCAAGACCTGACTTCGTTTCTGAGAGTAAAGGCGGAGGGGGGTAGCTGGTTGTATCAAGGCCGTACTGCCGAGTGGCCACGGACCCAGCCTTTGATCAAGCCGAGTATCTCTCGTTAGCATGAACAGATCCACCGTTTGGAATCTCAAGTTTGATGGAATAAGCAGTCATGTGGGAACAATGGTGTGCGGGATGCCATTTTCGAGTACCAAACCTCCGGTCCTCGGTTCTTCTATGCAGTGTAGGCATCATTCGGAGCAAAACAGTCACGGTCTCTATAAAATACCTACACAACATCAGTTTTGGTCCAATACCATTAAATCACATCAAGGAAGAAAAAAAAGGATAAATCTATTGAAGGGGAAAACAGCTACAAAATACTCCAACTATGGAACGGAAACGAGGGAGATGTTCTATAAGTGGAAATTAGTCTGATTACGGCCTATATAGTAACTCGATATGTAGGTACTTTAGTAAATGGCCTCTGACAGTTAATACGTTCTCATCGAATTTGCGCATAATCGAGTGTCAGACTGGTGATGGCATGGGAGCCCACCGAAGAGACTTTCGACTCGTTGATACCTCTTTCTCCTTGCAGGCGTGACTGGACTTAACACCGCTATTATCTTGCATGTGGTAGGAAGAAAGTGCCTAATGACTGAGGCGAGACTATATCCTAATAAATCCCTACACAGCAACTAATCCTGGATCTGAAGTGTAACGATAGAGATAATTAGATGACACTGGTTAATTTGGATTGGTTCATATATCGTAGTAAATAGTAAAAAGTTAATGAGGAAGGACGCAGCAATAAAACCCCTTGACATAAAGCAAGTAATCAAATAACATTTCCAAAGTGAACTCAGAAACCCATAGTGATGCAAGCGTCGGAGTGGGCTTTTACAGAAATGCCATATCTCTATTGCATTTCTGTTACGTACTTACAGACCATGATATACGTGTAGCATCAACCGAGGCCAGGGGACTCGAAACAAACGTTCGGTTCCATCAATTAATTCCGCATCCAGTCGTTTCTCCTATCAGTAAGCGATGACTTAGGACGTCTCGAACTCGGTCCCTTCATCTATCGTTCGTTTCCGCGTGGCAGATTGTCACGGGGGCTCTAGGGGTCTGTAGGGATTTCCTATTTAGCTCGTCGTCTAATATATGCCAGCGGTGATAAGTGAGGGGGAACAGTGCATATCGAGATATATGCGCGACCTGTCAAGCTCGCCAAATAACGAAGGCATCACCGGCCTCGGAATCAACGGACTAGAAAGTCTCTGGGGTATATGGGGGCCAAGAGTGCGGAGTCGACTCCAGATCGTCGTGAAAAGCAGCGCAATCCCACACAACCCCAAAGAGCCCAGTAGAAACATCTGCCGGGCTTGGCGTATTGTATAATATATATGACACTTCTTAGGGCGGCCGCCTGGACATGATCGCGTATTTTGGCAGCAGGGTCCCTGACGATTGCTGGATATGTAGGTATGGAGGACGGGTTGAATGCGGAGGGTTGCAGTCGGCCAACTATCCAGGTACGACAACCCCAGCCGGCTAAACTTGAGATTAAGAGGGTATACTCTTTTCGATAACGATAAGATGCCAAGAAGTGGTGTCACCCATCGCATCTACGACATCCCTAAGCTATCGTGGTCAAGCTCCATGCAGGCTTCAACGGAGGAGTGAATATGTAACATACACATGCAGATGGATAAATGAAAAGAGGCAGTGTGGGGGAGGGGAAAGTTACATCAGACTCTCCGAGTTTATGGAAGATAGTGCTCCGACGACGTCTTCATCGTCATTGCTTGCCTATAAAGTGAGAAGAATCCAGGAGCTGGGGAGTGAGAAGAATAGGGAGGGAACTTCGAACGACTGTCCTTGTTTCTATCGACCTTGACGACCCCCATTTCATACACCCCTTGACTGCTGTGCAGCTAAACAAGAAACGAACCATCATCATGGCCATCTCAAACGAAGTCCCCAAGACCGTGGAGTGGAACGGGAAGAAGGTCCCGGTCTACCCCATGGAGATCATCGACTTCTCGAAGCTGCTCTCTCAGGAGCCTGTCGAGATTGAGAGGCTGGTTCGTTGCTGCCAGGACGAGGGTTACTTCTACCTTGACCTTCGAGGAATCGACGGCCGCAGGATGCTCGAGGACCAGCAGGACACGCTGAAGCTCATGTACCGCTTCTTTGATGCGCCCCTCGAGGCCAAGAACGAGTTCGGTCTCGTCGCTCCGCATCTCGGGTGAGTGATACCTAACAGACAAATTAGCAATAGTCCAAGCTTTACTAACAACCGAGAAAAACAGCTACGAGCCCATCGGATCCCGAACCGGTGTCCTGGAGAACACCAAGGACGGGTACGAGATGATCAAGGTATCCCGCGACGAGATCCAAAAGGACAGCCCGCACCTTCCAGCCGTCATCAAGAACAGCCCGGACATGAAAGTTCTCGAGCACGCCATCGCAGGCGCCAACATCGCCACCAAGACGATCTTGGCGGCGCTGTCCACGGGTCTCGGCCTCACGGGCGCCGCGCGCTTCGAGAACTCTCACCGCAACGACCGACCCAGCACCAGCACGCTCGCCATGATGCACTACATCCCGTCGGATCCGACGGCCAAGAACATCGGGCACCAGAAGCACACGGACATCAGCTCCCTGACCTTCCTCTTCGCCGAGCAGTGGGGTCTGCAAGTGCGCCCTCCGGGATCCAAAGAATTCGGATTCGTAGAGCCGAAGGAGGGCATGGCCGTGATCAACGTAGGCGACTCGCTGCGCTTCGCCAGCGGACACACGATGCAGTCGTGCATCCACCGCGTCGTCCCACTCGACCCGACGGAGCACCGGTACTCGATCGCGTACTTCCTGCGCGCCGAGAACGACACCATGTTCACGGACAGCGAGGGCCGGCTGATCACGGCGGGGCAGTGGCACGACGAGAAGTTCTTCGCCTTCACCAGCCCGCCCGAGATCCAGGCGCTGGCCCCGAGCTCCATGATCCTCGGAGGCATGACGGAGGAGGACGAGGCGGCTGAGGCCGACAACGTCCAGACTAAGGACGCTCCTAGCCCCGTCGTTGGCGCGACGAACTTGAATGAGGGCGTCCAGGTGTACTAAACGTGTCGTCGTGTTTTGACGTGGTGCCCCTGGCTTTATCAAGAGGAGAAGGGGTTAAGAGAAGAAGATGGGTTGATAACCTAGGTACCTACTGACGGTCGTTATCCTCAAGGGCTTATGAAAATGGCATCCTTGTCTCTCGCTGTGTATTGGATCGGTATATCTTCTAGATCGCGCCATACATAAGGTGGATAGATGGAAGAAATGAACATACTCTATTAGTATTATATGAGATAGTCATGAATAGGACTTTTTCTTTTGTCGTTATGACAAGTTCGGCCTAAACACTCTAGTTATTTCGCAGCATTGCTCGTAGGTGGTCATTGGTCAATCTCGCTAGATAGCAAGCAAAATGGAAACAACAGAAAAATGCGCGATAAGATGGCACGATAATCATACGTAGTAGAGAGCGGTCGGATACAGGAGTCTTTCTTGGCTCATTACAATACCTACCTACGATTCGTACACCCTATTTCGTGAACATCATACAAGAACAACAACTCGACGACCACACCGGCTCAATGAATCCCCATCCCCTCAACACCACGAGTAAGGTTTTCAATATCATCTGCCCGCTGCACTCCCTCGGCAGGCGTGTGGTCAGCACCGCCAACAGGGGCTCCGCATTCCGGGCACATAGCCCTCTCCATAGGCATCCCACACTCGCCGACCGTAAAAGGGTGTCCGTTCTGACAAGTGTACCAGTGACCCGTTCCCCGAAATTCGCGCGCCATAGCCTGGTATACAGCGCGCATCTCCTTTGCAGAGACTGCCGCGTAGAATACATTATCGCGAAACCCTTTCTCCACAGCTTCGATCTCGGCAATCATGCCCTCGGTTTGGCTGCTGTACTTCTCGACTAGTTTGCGAGCAGTGATGAGATGTTCTGAGGCATCATTCTTGAATTTCTCTGCACGCTCCTTCGTAGCATCACTCGAAGCGTCCTCGTTGTATATAATAAACGCCCGACTAAATGCGCAAAATTGCGCATAGTAGACATGGGCCTCCGTTTCTTGGCGAGGATGCTTTGTCGTCATGGCACGCTCCGCTAGAGTCCTACAATCCTCCAGCTGCTTAGTAAAGCTCAGTTGAAGCTTGCTACGAGACGCACGCACTTCCTCCCATACTGTCATGAAGTCAGAGATAATGGCGATGTCGCATCTCAGAGAAAGAGAGCACGCTTGGAGATGCGCCTTATTCTGGATCATTGTCTCGTCAAAAGCGAAGGCTCCCTGGAGTTTTCGTTGTAGAGTAGCATGTTGAACGAAGTCTTTGACGCGCTGAAAAGGCTGTTCCTCTCTTCTTACTTGTCCGATGAAGTCGTTGATTCGCTTCCAGAGCACCAGAGCTTCCTTATATCTGTCACTACCTAACCACTCGCGGATCAGATGAAGTGGCCTTAAACGTCCAGTTGGAAAATTCTTCTTCTTGGGCTGAGAAGGTTGCGGCTGAGAAGGTTGCGGCGCAGCAGGAGGCATCGGCACCTTTGAGATGCGCTCCTGTACATCGAGCAAGGTATTTGCAAGTTTTGCGTACTCAATATTAGACCAAGCTATGAATTTCTTTGTTGCCTCATCGAGCATGGCTCGGCGGACGATTCGCCCATATCTGGCAATATTACGTAGTGATCCACGACAGGTTGGACAGACCTTGACCTCGTCCATTGAGAAGGGTTGGGAGGCGTTAACAAGGGCGGTTGGATGTCCCTCAGCCGACATTTTGTAATGAGCCTTCATATCCATTACACCGTCCATGTTGGTCATGGTTTTGAAGTGGCCGCAATCCGGGAATATACAAGGATCCTCGTCCAGATCGATTTCACGGTATTCCATGCACATTATGAAGTCGACTTCGAGCGACTTTATCTCTTCAGCGCAACAAGTTTGGCAGAACTTCTTGTCGGGGCATGTCTCGCCACATACAGATGGGCACCGATGTCCACAGCTCAACATCTGCTCACACCTCTTTGAACAAGGCACCCAGTTGCAAGGAGCGGCGCAAGGCATGTCGCACTGTGTGTGGGGACATCTCGACTCGCAGGTCTGCTCAGCGCAAGGTACACAAGGTTCATGGCACTTCTTGCCGCACTTGGAATGGCTGCAGTGAACTTCGCAGGGTGCCGGGCATAAGGGGCATGGGGCCTCGCCATGGCATACTTGACTGCAGTTGTGACGACAAGTCGTATACTTCCGGCCACATTCTTGCTTGCAAATTCCGTGGTTGGTCTGGGCAATTTTGCCCTCTTTTCTTTCCTTGCACATATAGCATAGGCTCCGACAAGAATGGCCACACGGCTGGGGATCAAGGCACGGCTTTACACATTTATACGCATCAGTATCCACATCTATATGACAAGGAACTTCAACTGTGTGTTTGCAACCTGGCACGGTCTTCTTAACCACTCGTTGGCAAACAATAGTGGAGGGGTCTTGCGCCTGCCAACAGGGCGCTGAGGAAATCTTGTGACCACAAGCAAGAGTAATGTCGAGGCCTTGTAGATACTCGTCGCATTTAACCTTGCAAGGGTCACCACAGAGTCGCCGACATGGGTGCTGGCATCCCTTTTTGAGTCTAGGACAAGGCTCTAGACACTTGACGGCGCTGTGGAGAGTCTCGGAATGGCATCTGTTGATACACGAATGTCCACATAATAGGCGCCTATCACAGCGAAGAATACAGCCTCCTTCGGGTGCAACACGCAAGAAATCGTCTGCTTTAGACACCAAAAGCGGTTGAACGGGATTGGGATGACGCGGACCTGCGATAATGAGTGTTAGCATCTGGCATTCTTAAGAACTGAAGACAGCTCACATTTTAGCTCGAGCGCATTTCCTAAGTTTCCATTCTTTGCAAGGATTTCCAACACCTTGGCCCACATAGCCACATGTTTATAGGTGTTGGCGTTACCGATCAGATACATGCCGTGTTGAGCTCGAGATAGCAGCACGTTGATACGATTTGACGTGTTCAGAAATCCGCATCTATTTGCATTATTACTCCGTACGAGTGAGATAACCACGACTTTGGCCTCCTCGCCCTGAAAATTGTCCACAGTAGCTAATCGAATGCTCTTAAGTAGGGTCTTCTTGACGACAAGGGGCTTGTTCGGTTGAGAGACTGCAGTCTCATCCGTCGATTTATCTGCATCGATAGCCTCAAGTTCTTCGAGATCTCTCTCATTGACCGAGATCTCAAATAGCCTGCTCATCTCACGGCGAAGTCGATGCAGTTGTCCTAGGTAAGGCGTAATGACAGCGATATCTTCTGCTTCATACGATCCCTGTCTGACCAAGTGTTGTACAAGTGCTATAGTCATTTCAATCTCAAAGCTATTCGTATGCGAGGTTGTCGTCGGATCTGGCTGAGCTACTTGGTCCTCAAGCGACTCATGGTGTAACCAGAAAAGACGTCTCTTCATACCGCAGACTTCCGGATACTGAGCCACAACACCGCCGTCTTCAAGCGAAGGGTATAATGTCGACCGAATCAGCTCCGATACACTTGGGTGCATTCGTCTCTGAGTTTCCAGCGTATCATATGGTAGTCTAAGGTCGTCATCGTAGAGTGGGCTAATCAGACGCTCGAATAGCGACACATCCAGAGAATACTGAGCCCCTTGGTGACTCGTGCTCTGAAGTTCGTAGTTTACGATCTGAGGTCTCAATTGCAGATGGTCACCGATGAGAATAGCATGTTCGACTGACGGGAGGAGAGCGGTAAGAGTGTGTGCTTCGAGGACTTCACCTGCCTCCTCGCAAAGCATGACTTTGCATCTTAGCTTTTGGAGGAGATCAATGTTCCTTGCTAAGCCGGTAGTAGTAGCCCCGACGACCTCTGCTGCATGAAGGCATCGCAGGTCGACATCGCGAGACACCTTTTCAAGTTCGTTCCTGGCATGTTCGTAGCCCTTGTATTTCTGTATGATATCAGCTATGAGCGGATCGCGTATCTCCTTCAGCCAAATGTTGAAAACTCTCGACCTCTCAAAATTAGTCAGGCTCCAGGGATCTGTGCCCTGCAAATCATTAATATCTCGTGGAGGGGAATTGGCCTGTGAACCACTGCGAAGCCATTGCTTGAGAAGTTGGCCAGGTTTAGGCCGTTGTTGCCTTTGTTGTTCCCATCCGTCCTCGTCTTCTAGGCCAAATAGTGCTTTGTAATGCTGAGGATGAGAGTTCTCAAGATAACTTCGTATTGCGCTTGGCTCTTGGCAGGATGCAAGTTCCTTGATGATTTTTGTTATTGAGAGTTCAAGTTCATCACGATTTGATCTCTCTTTCCAGAGGGCTGCCCTTTCGGCCTTGGTACGCTCAGCACCTTGGGCTACAACCCTAAGATTGAGATTCTCTAGTTCTTCTGACTTGGACCTTGATCCGATTCGAACGATCTTTACGCCATCACGCTTCAAATGCACTAACAATTGATCCAGTGCGTGATTGGTATAACATACGCAGAGAATTGGTCCGAGCTTGGCCTGGTTCTTGTTTGCCAGGAGTGCTTTAATGATCTTCTCCCCCGTGAAACCTACAATTTACGTTAGCGATACTATTGTCTTGTAGCTTCTTGTTTTTCGTCAAAGTCTTATGTCCTTAGGAATATGTTGGTTTTGGAAGGTAAAGGGCAATACGTACTTTTTCCAGTGCCCGGTGGACCTTGGATCAAAGCCAGCCTTCTTGATAATGTATTCAGAAGAGCACTGGATTGAGTTGGATCAAGAGTAGAATGATCGGAGAGGACCTGGGGGTCCAGTGGTGTACGGGGTGAATGTTGTACGGTTGTCTTGTCTTTGGTAAGACAGCTTAGGTTGAAGGTAAAACCCGGCTTGGTTGTATAATGAGGAGGGCCTACCATCGTCGTATTTTGTTCCACCTTCCGTTCAGTTGGCGCAAGTAAATCATCAAAAGGTACATTGGATTTTCTTGCCATTTGTTGGAGAGCCATGAGGGTGTGCTGGAACGACGCAAGAAGAACCCGAGGAAATTCCACGAGGCATCGTTGAATTTTGGGACCAATATTCTGAAACCAACGGAGTACTTGGCCGATATCGCCCGGACAAGCCTCAGCAAGATGCAAGCGCACATAAGAAAATTCTGCATGATCAGCGAGGGATGGCTTCATTGAAGACTCCTCACTTGAATCACCCTGTACGCCAGCGTCTCTTCTACGTTCATCTGCCACGATAGTACCATCACCAACCACACAAAACAATACGGAGCCTCTCTCAGAGAGAATACAGACAAGAGCGCCGGGCTGAAGCCTCTTAGAGTTGCCCCACCAATCTCGACGTTGTTGGATGCTCTTCTTCGATGTAGGTTGATGGAATTGAACGAGTAATTCCAAGCCTAATCTTTTGTTGAAGTATATATCAACGACCGAAGCTTGTTCATATGCGTACGTGCGAAGAGTGCTTTTGTGCTGATTATTTTTATGCCCGGGATTTCGCATAGCATCGAGCTGTAGGCTAACAGCATCTCGGAGTTGGCCTATAGTATCTTCTCGCAGCAGACGGAACTCTCTATCCAGGCGTCCCTTAATTCCAGATAAATGGAACGAGGATGGGTCGGTCGTGGGTAAATATTCGCTACGCGTAGAGGTAATTTCTTCGCGAGTAGGTAGAATTCTGATGTCGCAGATGTCCTCATGATCGTTATCATGCCGCGGCCCATCCGCCGAGAGTCTTCCTGGCAAATCTCTCTGCAGTACGAATTCGGCTCGTGTCACTGGCACTTTCTTTCCTTCCTTGGCTTCAGCTAAGGCATCGCCGACTCCAAGACGTCGCTGGAGGTACTGTAGGGATTTCTGAGCCTGCAACTTGGAAAATTCATTGGGTGAATGTCTAGCAGCCTTGAGAATGGGTACGAATCGCTCAACAATCTGACCGAAATTATCGTTGACAATATTGCTTGTGTTGCAGTCGATCATCGTCGCTAGGACTGAGAGTGAAAGCTCACAGACAGATATTCCATACTCATCGTCTTTGGTTGCGGGCATAATGGATGGATATTGAAGTAAGTCGAGAATAAAGTCAAACAGCGTTCTCATCCGTCTACCACCAATTCCCTGGATAAAGTTACAGATGGCAGCTACTTCTTGCTCAAGTACATTGGAATCAATGACTCGAGTGTGGGTGAGAATTTGGAACATGGGCTGTACCTGGCTTCGCCAGAGGCGAACTCTGGTAGGTCTGTCTGTGGCTTCTAGGATATCTCGATCGATGAGATTCTTGATGAACCCAAGGCCATCATTTTGAGCCATAAGTTTTATTGTCTCCTGTGAAGCCCCGACGTCTCCTTCCATTAGCTCAAGAGCGAGCTTAAAAAAGCGATCGCATGCCTGGCGAGCTATGGTGGTCGATCGAGTGGAACGTGGGTTTGAGTGGCCTTGATTAAGCAGCCGCTTCCATTCTCGAAGGCGGTCTTCCACTGGACCCTGTCGCCCTTGATTGCTGTTGCGCGATGGCTGAGATGATGTTGAAGACGCCGGGCTGTCATGGGAGAACTTGCATTGGTCCCCATATTTGCATTTACCATGCCGCAGAAAGAAGTTGCATGGATTGGGCTTTGGGGCGCGCCTTTTACTGTAGAGTATGTCAGCTACACAGAGGAATGCTAAGGAAGCAGATATAAGGACTATTCCAAAAGCTATAATATTATCAAGTACTGTGGTAATATGAAGATATCCTCACCGATCCATAGCGACTGTATGTGTATACGTCAGTAGGCTGGTACAACAGTGGAATGTTGTGACAGGCCCTAATCTATGAAATTAACAGAAAAATCGGATGGATAGAAGATTTCCGAGCAAAGCGGTTTGTTGACTTAAGCATGAAGTGGCCGGAAGCATGAAAATGGACCAAAAAAACAATATTACAACTCCTAGGAGACAGGTTCAAAATAAGAAAGAGCTACGTGGGGACAGTTCGAGGCAGCCTGCTCGTTGGAGTGGTGACCGCAAGGCATACTTGGGTCGCCAGGCGGCCACGCTCGCAGACAAGGGGCCTGGTACCAACATAGGTGGTCCTTTGTGAAAGGGCCCCGACAGCTGTGCAGTTTCTGGACGCGGGAAATCCCACTGAATACTGCAGATTAAAAGTCAGTAATTTGCTACCACCTTCGATGAAAAATAGGGTTTGTGTAACTGAACAAACGGCGGGTGATAGGACGTCAATTGAGCGCAGTCAGCAGTGAATGGTCGACTGTTAAGCGACTGAGATATAGCCACCCGATGAGTGGAACGAATCGTAGGGGGAAAAAAGAAAAAAGAGGCATTTCTGAGTGGTACTAGAAACGTCAGTCCAATGCCATGGTGTAAGAAACATGGTATTTCGCTGGGACTCCGCTGAGACTGTGTTATACATCACGGAAAGCAAGTACTATCGGGTCAGCAAATCGCGATAGGACTTCGAACGGCAGCCCGAATTTTCAACAGGAATGTTTCTGTTGGTCCGTTTGATAAACTACATACTCGAAGCGGTTGTGGGAGGCCCAGTGCTGCCTATGAGGCTGGTCGAGCATGCGCACAGCCGAACACTAGCCAATTGTGAGATAGGAAACCTCGAATTCAGACGCTGTTGGCCTTCCCTAAGCCTTAAGACGAATACCGGGGGAGCATCTGCACATTTGGCAGGCCACCCAGCCCAGTTTGTTTCAGATGCTCTCTGCGGCCATCCATATCGTCCAAAACCTACAGCCTTCCAGCAATACCTACTACTACCCTGGGTAGTGGCAGAGGCATTTTGGGGAGTGAGAAGGTGACGTGTCGGTCGAAGTAGAAGTATCTCAATGTACACACGCTCAGGTGTTAAGATAACAATGTTACATGTCGCTTCAAGTTTTCTGGATGACTTTGTGTCATTCCTTTACAGGCCGGAAAGGTTGGCTCAACACTCTCAAGTTACATATATTGATATTGTTGAAAGCAGCAGGTGCAGGTGTAGATGAAATAGCTCGACATTTCACACAAACCTTATCCGAAAAGTATTTATAAGGTAGGTATGTATCGTTTGCAAAGTGGAAGGCTCAGCGTGGACATCTAACAGGGATGGATAACATGTGGGTAAGGGACATCCCTGGATTACTAATGCGATAGCTATTTCTGTTTTGGTACCTATGTGTGTAAGAGCACTTATAAAGTGTTAAGTAAAGTGTTTCTACCGCTATTATCGAATTTAGTCGACTCTAGCGATGCTCTTACATACATGTACCTACCTACATAGGTATGTAGATATGTAAATGGCGTGCGACGTGCTGACGACTTTCATGTCGGGGACTTGAAGCCCAGATGTTTCCATTTTCGTTTCTATACTTGACCAAGAGCGGAATAGATCGCCGCTGAACAATTCTAGGAATAAACCTTTCGACTGGATATGTCAGGCACATGGATCGCGAGATTACGACAACAGATTTTATCTGAAAACGTCAATTGCATCATTCACTTGGCTTCTCGTACAACTAATCCAAAGGAAAACACCCCTTACATAGGTAGTAATAATAGCAGGGCCTTATGCCGATGGCATCTCGACTACATATGCTTGGTTCTGGGCGCTGTCGCAGGTCCGCGCGTCCTTGTTTCAACTGATGAGACGCTGTAAAAGACCGACCGCCGAATATGATACGCGATCTTCAATAATACAGTAAGAAGTTATTCAAATATCTTCACTAATCCTAAAATCATTCTCGGAGACTTTCCAATTTCAGGCGATAATTTTCATTCTATTTTCCGTATTGCTGGTCAATTCGCGTCATTGTAATTCTAAGTCAAGATGCTGTCCAAACCTTTTCTCATCCTTGTAGGAGTGTCGGCAACGCTGGCAGCTACTCCGAGTGGTTTCGAACCCGCAACAGAGTCTACTCTGATCGTCTCTTATGGAACCGTAGCCGCTAACGATGGAAATGTCTTAGAAAAAGCTGGTGAGCCATGCAGACCCAAGATTCTTTTTATAGCGCAGATTGACTCATAAGAACTGTAGCGACTCAAACAGCTCCCAGTATTGGGACGGAATCTAAGGTGGACGGAACGTCGTTCGCGGTGTTAATGATTGACTTGGATATCCCCACGAACAATCCACCAGCGACGAACACTCTGCTCCACTGGTTACAAACAGGCCTGACACAGAGCACGACGGCGACGACGATAAACACGACTAGCGGAAGCACGAGTGCTTTCCTATTCCAGAATTCTTCAGGGCAAGCTGCATTTGCAGAGTATCTGGGGCCGTCACCTCCGGCCAGAGTCCCGCTATCTCACCGATACACGCAGATCCTGGTGGATACGTCGGACGCCACTGACGACAACTTGAGCGTCCTCCAGCAGGCAGCTTCTAGTCGACAAGGCTTCAATGCTTCAGATGTCTTGACACAAGCTGGGCTGGCGGATAAGGTCTTGGCGGGTAATTTCTTTAATGTGACGAATGCCGGCCCGGCTACGTCGGCCAATTCTGCGAACTCTACCACTGGTAGCGGTAGCAGTAGAGGAACCGGTTCTGTCACAGCGCCGACTCAGACTCCGTTTGTCCCGGCTGCCGCGGTGACACAAAGAGCAAGCGCTGTACTTTTGGGAATCACAATGGTCGCGGCTCTATTCATGACTCTATAGGGTGAATGGGGTTTGGAAAGGCAATATACCGGTGTCAGCACGTAGGAGAAAGAAAGAAAGAGACATACATAACCTATCTACGTACATACATCTTAAGTTGGAGTTACGCTCATGTTTGCTGATCCCCCTGCTTTAGAGGTCCACAGAAATCTCGAACAACCATGACCCGCGTGTTACTGATCTCGGTGTTTCGGAAACGCAGGCAGATAGATTAATCCCATCTAGGGCGCGTGGATAACCAACACGGAGCGATCCCGAGGGGATTTCAAGGACATCTGTTTGACCCGCCAAGAGCTCATGTAACAGTAAGCTCTGCTATCATGCGGGTAAATAACTATTCCCGGAGAAACAAGGTTGATTTTATGCCGAACGCTGCGATTACGAGCCATTACTTAATATACCCTTTTCGCCCGGTCTGCATAATACTATACCGGTGATCTTTTGGATTAGATCAGAACTGCCGCGAAGCGTTAGAAGTATATGTCGGGACATCGTACATGAAGTGCAGCTATCTCCTACTAAGTTGGGATCGTTCGACCAATAATCGAATCGGATGGCTTATTGTTCCAGATCTAGAAGCACTGCCTGCCGGTCCCCTCCTCAACCATACTCCCTTTGTCGTCTTGGCCTCCTATTCGTGTGCTCCTACCAGGTTAAGCTCCAACTCTTTGGCAAGCTTCCCCGCAAACATACCTGTGTGCGTATGTAGATTTCCGGAACCCCCACTTCACCGATGACCGAATAAACATGGCCCCTTGGGCTCTAAGAAGCTTCAATTTCGTCATCTATGTGATGGTTCCATTGTCGTTCGTTGCTGGTTAGAATTATCCACAGAGAGCGGACATCGAGCTCTCCTAAGCTAGCACAGTTGTTAGCTTAACTTTTAAACTACCAGAGCTCCTGTGTCGCACAGGCATCCAGCTGATGATCAATGATTTCGGGGCGGCGCTCACTAGTCTGCTCCGCAGGGCGAGGGGCATCAAAGATGCGGGACCTCGTGCCCTCACACACCGAAACATCGCCGAGCCTCTCCGGCGGGTAGCCGAGTGCCCTTTGTATCCTGATTATTCGGGATATACATCTCCCACGCGGAGCTCTACATACATCCCATATGCGCCTAGAAGCTGTGAGATGGTAGGTTAATGGTCCCTATCTGCAGATCGGAATAGTTCATATGTCCAAATCCCTGGATGTTCTTACATCCATTCGGCCACTTTACCTACTGTGTACATGATTCTGCATTGTCAGAAAGCCACCGACTTAGCCGCTCCTAGCTGTTGTTGCATGCCCTAGCGGCCACGCTGGAGACTACTACGCGACCGAGTGTACTACAGACCATTGAAGCAACGGGGACTATCTACCTCTGGCTAGCTTTGTGTATTTCGAAACAGCAGCTAAGACATTCTCCGGTCGTGCCCACACCTCCGCTTCCCGAGATGCGTGCTATGTCTGTTCCTACGTTACTGCGGACGAAAGATACCGTTGTGGCCTCCCTTAGAGAGCTTTGCTCCTCCTTTGTACGCGCCGCAAGCCCCAATCCATAAATGGCCGCAATGTCCCGCCATTATAAGCTTCTTCCTTCTGTCTCTCTTCGATCATTTTATCCTCATACTTTCGTAATCGAGTCTCCCCTTAGGAAGCTCGAACGGACCAACAATCGCTTCATTTGCAAGATATAATCCTCCACGAAGCTATTCAACACACTCTCGCTTACGGCCCTTGGTCCCATTTAAATAAAGAACCATAAGGCAATTCAAAATGGTATTATTAGCTCGCTCCCTCTCTTCCTGCTGCACCACTCGTCCCCTTTCTACGCGGGCACTCTATACAGCCACTGCGGCGGCTCGTTCTGTTACCAACGCCCGGCCTTGTTCGCCGCTGCGCGGTGGCTTGACGTCACGCGCAGCACTGGCGTCCAAGAGCTCGTCCGCGCCTCCATTTCACCCCTCATCACTACGAATTCCCGCTTCGACGCGTCTACTGACTACGAAACGTGAAAAGGTCAAAGTTCTAGCCGTACTATACGATGGTGGCATCCACGCCCAGCAGGTGAGTAACAAAAGAGAAAGAAATATTCCATCCGTCCGTTACACAATTCCTCCAACATAGTTGCATTTGCCTTTGCCTTTACTTCTTAATACGGTTGTTCTCCGCCCTCAGCTTTCCCTCTATTCTCTGCCGCCGTCTCCCCCGCAATGCCGTTTCTTGTCATAAGCAAGTTGGTCATCCAATGGAAGGAAACCGACGCGTAATTGGCTGAAACGTGCATGCAATGGTCTCTGTTTGGCAACTACCTAGGTAGATATGGGCGGCAGATGTAGAGGATGAAAGAGGGGAGGGGGGAAAAGGGAAGCAGGGGGTTTTTTCAGTGAGATCGAGGGGGGAATAATGAATAAGTGTGGGGTAATAGAAATGCAGGCAATCTCACATCAAAGTCACACCTCTTCTCTATCTCCACTTTGCAGCACGAACTAACCATCTTTCTTCCATCCAATTGCAGGTGCCCGACCTCCTGGGAACAACTGAGAACGAATTGGGACTCCGAAAATGGCTCGAGGACCAGGGTCACACCCTCGTTACCACGTCCGACAAAGAGGGCGAGAACTCCACCTTCGACAAAGAACTCGTTGACGCTGAGGTCATTATTACCACACCGTATGTGACCTCCTAAAAATATCCCCGAGTACCCGAGTATACACTAGTGGGGGGTCGGGGGGTTAGCCGGAGGAGAGGAAAATAATACCACCTACCATGAACGGGGGGAGAGGAACAACTCCAACAATAAGAATGGGCTAACATGACCTCAGCTTCCACCCTGGTTACCTAACCGCCGAGCGACTAGCCAAGGCCAAGAAGCTGAAGCTGGCCATCACGGCCGGCATTGGCTCTGACCATGTAGACCTGAATGCGGCAAACAAGACGAACGGCGGCATCACGGTGGCCGAAGTAACCGGCTCCAACGTTGTGTCCGTGGCCGAGCACGTGGTCATGACCATCCTAGTACTAGTCCGCAACTTCGTGCCGGCGCACGAGCAGATCGAAGCCGGCGAGTGGGAGGTCGCCGCCGCCGCTAAGAACGAGTACGACCTGGAGAACAAGGTCGTCGGCACCGTCGCCGTCGGCCGCATCGGCGAGCGTGTGCTCCGCCGTCTCAAGCCCTTCGACTGCAAGGAGCTCCTGTACTACGACTACCAGCCCCTCAAGCCAGAGGTCGAGAAGGAGATTGGTTGCCGCCGCGTCGACACCCTCGAGGAGATGTTAGCGCAGTGCGATGTCGTCACCATCAACTGCCCTCTACACGAGAAGACCCGCGGTCTGTTCAACAAGGACCTGATTGCTAAGATGAAGCCTGGTAAGTACAATACACTTGCACCAAACGCATTTCTAAGAAACGGTTGGGATTAACTTCTTCCAGGCTCCTGGCTCGTCAACACCGCCCGAGGCGCCATCGTCGTCAAAGAGGACGTCGCCGAGGCCCTTAAGTCGGGCCACCTCCGTGGCTACGGCGGCGACGTCTGGTTCCCGCAGCCCGCGCCCAAGGACCATCCGCTGCGATACGCCAAGAACCCGTTCGGCGGCGGCAACGCCATGGTGCCGCACATGTCTGGCACGTCCATCGACGCGCAGAAGCGGTACGCCGCCGGCACCAAGGCCATCCTCGAGAGCTATCTTTCCGGCAAGCACGATTACAGGCCCGAGGATCTCATCGTCAAGGACGGTGACTACGTGACCAAGGCTTACGGCCAGAGGACGAAGGCTTAGATGACGACGACGATATCGGGTTCTTAATTTGTGGCTTAATTATACAAGCTTGATTGGATATGATTTTGCTAGGTTAGGCTATTTTGTATATGAATATGGATGAGTATGAAATGGAATGCAAGGAAAGGGTGGTAAGCCGGACGGAACCCGACACACAACATGAATGAATAACTCTACGTGAACTCCTAGTGTGGGAGAGTTGACGCTGTAAATAGCGGTACAGCATAGCCATTTTTTTAACACTTCGAAGTTTGAAAACCAAATTTCCAAATCTCCAAAGTGCCAAGCTTCGTTATATTTACCATGTTCAGTCTAGCAACACCCTCACCCTTATGATCAATGTCTTCGACGAATAGGTAATTGAGCTATATAGCACCTGACGGTAAGATAAGACACCTTAGGTAAGAGTCTAGCACTAGTTTCTCCTCTAGACTAAAATGGGGACAGCCCGTATACTCCCCTCTTCTCTGGCACAGCTCAGTTGGACCAGACTGGAGCCACTGACGTCTCTCTTACGAGCACAACACGTCGTTGTCGTCAGAGATATCGACTAGTTTCCACATTCGACAAAGGACTAGCAACCAACTCCTATCAAGCATCAACATTACTAGCAATGCACTTAATATTCATCTTGGTATATAAATAGTCCTTCTCCCTACCTTGATGGCCACAAACACCTTGTTGTCCAACCCTTTCCAGGAACCCAGAATTGCCTGTTTTGATCACAACTGACCAATCAGCAATTAACCTGAGCTATTGCAACATCGTTGCCCCATATCATAACTACTACAACCTATAATCCAATTTCCTATAATATCCACACGATGGGCTGCAACTGCAACTCCGCCGGCGCCTGTAGCTGCGCCAGCTCTGGCACTTGCAAATGCGAGCAGAACTGCGGCTGCACCAACTGCCCCGTAAGAGCTCCTACTCCTGCAATTCGGACATTTGCTCCTCCGAGTTCGATTTTGCTAACTGCAGTGCTTGTCTAGAAGAAGGATTAAACAATTACTCTTCCTCCATACCGCAGCGAAACGAAGCCCGATGCATTGCTCGGCGAATTAGGTCTGAATAAGCGGGGAACCTCATGGCAAGATTGGATATCTTCAAATGTTCTTGTAAATAGTTTATGTGGCCGTAGGTATCGAAGGAATAGCTCATATAGTCACTCCTTATTTTATTGATATAGTCAATCCATTATCTTTCAGGATATTGATTATCTTTTCCACGTTGAAACGGAAGTCCCACTGTATAATTATCCCTGCAATGCTACCGAGAACATTGATATTTCTTGAAACACGCCGTAACACCTAAATAATGCAATCTTTCCTCAATACCAAAATCATTACTCTTCATCACTACTCTCAACGACGAATCCCGCTCTCCGCCGTCTCGGGGCCACCTTCGCAGAAGGCAGTTCCTCATCATCCGCGTCTTCCATATCGACATCAGCATCAGCAATCGACGGCTGAGCAGAGGATTCTTTCGAAAGCCTCCTGCGCTTAGCCCCCGATGTCGAGCCAGCACGCGGACTAGACGACAATGGCGTATCATCGGTGCCAACCCCCCCATCTCCATCTCCATCACCATCATCATCATCCGACTCCTGCGGCATAATAAGATCATCATCATTATCACTCTCATCCTCGACCAGCACCTTCGCCTTCCTCTTCTCCACCTTAGGCACCTTCGGCACTTCCATCGCAGCAGCTCCCGTAGTCGCGATCCCCTTCGCCGTGTTCGCTGCCGCATTCTGCTGCTGCCTCTGCCGTATCCGCTCCTCATTAGCGTAGAACTCAGCCCAGCGCTCGCCATCATCATCCGACTCGTCATCACTGGCGTGCACGAACAGCTCGCTCTTGAATCTCCTCGCCTTAGCTTTCTCTCTCTCCTTACGAGCCCTTGCTTTCTCCTCCAGTTCCTCTTCATTGAGTTCCTCCTCCGCATCGCTCCCCCTACGGCGGCGGCGTCGCCGTGTCTTCTTCGGCTTATCTAGATGCGCGTCTGCGACCTTGCGGTTCGTCGGACCGCCTGCGGGGAAGAGGATCTCGTCGTCGTCGTCATCGTTGACAATGCCGTCATCGTCATCGTCGTCGAAGACGGCCTTCTTACGGGGCGCTGATTTCCTCCTGAGCTGATCTTCGGCTAACTTGCCGTCCTCGAAGGTTGGCGGGTTGAACTCAGCTTTCTTAATTAAGTCGAGGGAGTCTTGGAGCTGGTCAGGTGTTAAGTGGGATGGTATGATCCAGGCCGATTCGGGTGTCTCTTCCACGCTCGGGACGAGGCGTTCGAAACCGACAAGTTTCATGAGAAGGCGGAGGTGAGAATTCTTGAACATGGCGGTGCGGCGAGCATCGTTGTCTGGTCGGACAGATATTGGAGGAGCTTCTTTTGTGGGAGGGTTCTCTGCATTCTGTTCTTCGCCTTCCTTCTCAGCTCCTTCTATAGATGGCATCGCCTTCTCCGCCGCTTCCCAGGCTCTCCTCTCAGTCCCCGCGGCGGATAATTGACTCTTAACCCAATTAACATGATCACCTAGGTTCTTGTCGAGTAAGACACCAACAGCAATTGCAATCTGTTGATCACGCTCCACGATATGTCGAAATTCCAGTTCGGCCCCTGGTTTGGGATGTGATGTCGAGATGGTCTGTTTCTCATATCCGTACTCCAGAAAATGCGCCGTTGTGTTGATCTTCGAAAACAGCATCTCTATAATCAACTGGGGTCGCTCCTCGATTTTGCGAATACATTTCCTAAGAATCTGCTTCACCAACTCTTCCCATTCCTTATACATCGTGGAGCTCTTGTCTAGGGGTTCTTGACCTTTTATCATGCTGTAAAAAAGATGAATAATGTCAATCCGGAAAAGCATAACACTCATGTTTTGCTTGAAAGCTATCCGGTAGAAGTAGCGGTGCGCTCGTTTTAGCTGAGAATCGTCCAGATCCTGATAGTACTTGGTAAACTTAACGAATGTATCGACTACACCTTGGGGAGTAAAGCGATTTACAAAGCGGCTAAAATCAAACTTTCGTTCGCGCGATGTTCGCTCCGCATTTGCTTGGTCGTTTTCGGAATCATCCTCCTCTTCCACAGGGTTCTCCTCATCCTCCTCAGCAGCTTTCGCAGCCTTTTTCTTCTTTCGTACCCGCCGTCGCGATCGCACTTGCATATCTACGTTTTGTTTAGAATATGCTTCTAAGACGCGAAGATAAGTGTGCGTAAGCTCAGTGCATGCGTCAAGGTACTCGAAACCCTGGTCCTTGTAGTTCCTCGCAATGTTCGCAACTCTGTCATGTGTTTCCTCTTCGTAGAATATACGACTAAGGATGTTCTCCGCAATCTCTTCGTCGTCCTCGTTTCCCGACTCTGACATCTCTTGAACTGTCAGGAGAATTTGCGTAAAACATCGCATAGCAGCGCATAACTCCTGCCAGCGCTTGTTTTCCAGCGAGTCACCAATTGCCCTATTCAAAGTGATAAACGTCTCCTGGTTAAGGACCGCAGCAACGAGATTGAAAGGTCTGATATCATCGTCACTGCTTGACTTGCGGTCTTTCGCCGCCTTCTGCCGTACTCTCTCGGCTTCCAAGAACCACGATACCAGATAGAAAAATTGCCTGTAGTGATATTCAAAGACGTAATCTTTTTGCTCGTCGAGCTTCTTTCGGACATGTTGAAAGAGGGGATTGAAACTGGAATCTAAAAATTCCTCGACGAACCCCTTAAGCTGCTGGCGCGCTCTGGCATTGAGGGAAACTGGAGGACCAAGATCCTTCGGTTCCATTTCCTCTTTTCTGGGTCTGCGCGGGGGTCGATATACCTTGCTACTGTCCATTTTCTGCTGCCTAGTTGCTGCATCGAGCAAGGCGTCCTGACCAGTGACCGTCGATACCTTCCCATCACCTCGATCCACCCAGATCATGGTTCCCCATCGATTATGTCTAGAGGGTGCCTTTCGATTATAGGGCCGATGCATTGCTGCTTCTTTATTCATCATAGCCGTAAGTTCGTTCGACTGAGCCTTGCCGAGCTGCTTGTCGTCCATAAATAGCTTGGTGACATCAACACGCTTGACTAGGTGGAAAATAATCTCCATCACGATAATGCCTTCTTGATTGAAGTCCTCTCCCATATTTGAGGCTATTGTCAAGAGTGTGAGAAGGATATCTTGGTAAGAAAACGCATCGATTAAAGCTGAACGGGAGATCTGAGACTCGTCACCATCGTATTGGACGCCCGGGGGTGGTGAGATCATGGCTACGTTTCGTAGAAATAGTAGAACTAGCTTGATAATTCCCTCGTCGCGTGCAGATCGTTCGTTTCGGGACAAAGCCATGGAAGGCAATGCAACTCGGACGGCCGTATGGAGTATCTGGGCGGCATCGAAGTTGATGATGGCACGCTTGTAGCCAACTTGGGCTAGCTGTAGCACCGGAAGATGCCGATGGTGGTTGACCGTCATTTGGTCGAGGTCCCTTTCTAAAGGCCAAGTTAATGGCACCAGGATTTCGAGGCACGCCAGCGCGGCTCTCGCTTTGAACTTATTATCGGTTGCATTCTCGGGCCATGAGGCGAGGATGTGTAACAGGTCGCCCTCGACTATATTAGCTTCGGCTAAACATCGCGCAACGTCCATTCGGTTCGTTTTCTCATCGTAAAAGCGAATCCATTTCTTGATATCCCTGAGGACCTCCAGGGCGGAGTCACCAAGCACGTATCGTCCATCATCGTCGGCGCTGAAACCACCAAGCTACGAGATCGTAATCAGTACTGTTATGTACCACCAAACGGGGCATGACGGAAAATACTAACAGCTGAGACGAGACTGTTGATATGTGCCCGAACTTCGGGATGTACTACATCAGTAGTAACCTCTGAAGGCTCCATGTTAGCGGCGAGGAATTGGTTCCCTACGCCAGAATTCTCTCCGTCGTTCAGTCCTATACAATCATTAATACCAAGACAAGATGGGCCATCTCGAATTGGTATAAATTGAAAACGCGACTCACGCGTTTCAATTTACTGAATGACGCGCCAAGGGACAGCCAATGGCGGGCCAAGTGGGGCATCTTATACTGGTCCGTGCGCTACTGCTTAAAAAGGTACGTACCTCTTTAAGTCAATCGTTAAAGCCGGAGACCCACATATATCCGTAGCCCGAGGCTATCCGGGTACTAGGAACTTGACTGGTTCACCTGCTGCTCTCATCCTTCCAATTTCATTCCTTCAAGAAAGTAGTCCAATAAACTACACAGATATATCATCATGGCAAGCTCAATGGGAAGAATAAGAGCTCTTCAGCTCGGCCGCCAAATTAGACATTTTAGCTGTAGCTCTGCTCGATATGCGGCTGAGGTAAAGAGTCTAGGCGTCTTAGGCGCGGGACAAATGGTAAGCTGCCTCCTTCACATGTGATTCGACATTATATCACGACTCAACTCATACTTCCTTAGGGATTGGGTATAGCTTTGGTGGCAGCTCAGAAAGCTGGTGTTCCCGTTACACTTGTTGATTCGTCACAAGCTTCACTTGATAAAGGGATCTCGTTTGCAGGTTGGTCGCATTATTTCCAATGATGTCACTCTTTTCAGCATGACGAATTGGAGATGCTCATTGGTACCCAGAGAAGCTCCTGTCTAAAGATGTTTCGAAGTCGCGAATCACCCAGGAACAAGCGGATGAAGCTCGGGCCCGGCTCTCGCCCACGACGGCAATTGAGCAGCTTTCAAAAGTTGATTTTGTAATTGAGGCCGTGCCGGAAATTCCCCAGCTGAAGTTTGACATATTTGCCAAGCTTGCGGAAATCTGCCCCAAACATGCTATTTTAGCAACTAACACATCATCAATCTCAGTCACGAAGATCGCTGCCGCAACTACCAAGGACCCTAATGATACGTCAGCGAGCTCTCGCGTAGTATCGACTCATTTCATGAACCCGGTGCCCGTACAGAAGGGCGTCGAGATCATCAGTGGGCTACAAACGAGTGCGGAGACCCTAGATACCGCCGTCGCTTTCTGCAAGGCGATGGGAAAGATCCCCTCCGTGTCTGCGGATTCTCCGGGATTCTTGGCAAACCGGATTCTGATGCCATATATCAACGAGGCCGTAATTTGTCTCGAGACCGGTGTGGGCGACCGGGATTCTATCGACGCCATAATGAAGAACGGCACAAACGTGCCTATGGGCCCGCTCCAACTCGCTGACTTTATCGGACTCGATACATGTCTAGCTATTATGAAAGTCCTTCATCAAGAAACAGGCGACTCCAAGTACCGACCGAGTGTGCTACTCACTAAGATGGTGGACGCTGGCTGGCTGGGAAAGAAGAGCGGCAAGGGATTTTATGACTATTAAATGAGTAGGATGTATCGTCCATACCATTGTATTCTTATCTCTATTGGGCGAGTGATCATTAAGCGGATGTGTCCTCGTCGGGGAGCTGTCGTCTATCTGTATAGTACTTTAGACACGGACCAGGAGAGTTGCAAGGGTCCAGTGACTCGAAATCTGGATTATGATCTGTAGCATATCTCGATGAAGGAGACTGTTGACTTATCATACCACTATTTTCGATATTGAATATACCAGAAACTGTTAGCCTTGCGTCATAACCATAGTAGAGAGAAATAAACGTTGTATGTGCTGCCTCAGATAGAGAATGATTACTACTTCAACATCTCATTTCAAGACTCAGAAACCATCTGTTTTGCATCATAGGACACATAAAATTGCGACAAAGTTTGAAGAGAACAGTACTTACTCCTACTCCTAAAAGTGCTTCCGTAGGAGCCCAAGTTTCGCGACGGCACGCAGGCGATTCAACCGAGTGTCGAAGATCTTTGAGCTCAAGGTTTGAGCCTCTCGTCTGGCATTGACCATAGTGACTGCAATAAGGCTTCTGGAAGTCCCGTCTGGTCCCGTACCTATATCAGACTATTAGCTAAGAGTTAGGTTATTTTGGGGCGCAGACGCCATGTTCCCTAAGCCACAGTAGTAGAAATCAGCATACTTACTTCTCTTTACCAGTAATTCTTTTATTCTTTTCATAAGGAGAGCGTTAAAGGAGAAAATCCTGGTATGTGTCGTTTGTTAGTAAAGAAGCACGGTACAAGTAAAAAAAATATAGACGAAAAGAGAGAGTATCAGTTCAGAATCCTTTTGTATGCTTCATTGTATCTTGACTCAGTGGTAAAGCGAGATCATCATGGCTGCGAATCACGTATACACGGCCTCAGGCACCACAATAAGAAATCCATAGAGTAACTTACTTGTCTTACTGGTCCATGGTCATGTAAAGGGATGGATTCAAGGGAAATTATACGTGTTGGACAACAAGACCGAAGAGAGTCCTTTTTGAATGGTGAGGGCTGCTTGTTCTAGAAGTTCCATGAAATATTTGCTGCTGGATGTATTGTTGAACTTGGCTCGTTTATTTAATGTCACGTAGGAATTGAATAATTGTAAACAGAAAGACATTCAATACACGTCCGGAAAGGCCCGAGGAGCCAAATAAAGCCGGCCAAAGTTTCGACGAAGTTGGTTTGGGAGGAATGCCATGGGGGTTGAAAGATGAGTGTTCGTGTGATAGAAAAGATCAAGTATAGTAACCTAGTGATGTTTATTATTATGTAATTAGTAGACAATAGCATTACTGTCTCTATTAATGAAATAGAAACCATAACTACCCAGGTATTTACTTGGTGAAAGAATCACAGAAGTTCCGGGCAACCCTAAGATCAAACAACATGTCTCGGCATGCGTTACTGCTCTATGCTGTCCCTCATATCAAAGATGTCATTGCCTCCGTTTTCAAATTCTAGTCATTGGGCACGCCGTATATCACCACTCTAATACATGAACTCACTGGGACGTGAAAGAGCTCTTAGAGTCCGGAGAGTTAAATACGGGTGGAAATCATGATATACTCTCCTAGGACAAGGGGAAGAAGAGATATAATATTCATACAAGTTATTAACTATACGCTGGTTTATTCACGTATTTAGACAAGCCGACCTATGAAATGGGTATTGTTCTATATTAGAGCCCAATGACGAACCTCCCCCTTTACCTTTAGGTTCCTGCAGTATGGCCTGATGTTACACAAGCTATACACGTTTTGCTCCACTCATGTCATATTATAAAGCCTAGCAAAGGCTCAAAACTCTCCTAGATAGCACTTTTTGCCCTGGGAATCTAAAAAGAAGAGGTACCGCAACTACAAATACAAAATTTTGGGCTATACGGTGACTCCAGTTTCCAAGGTATTCAGCACATAGGTATGGGCACACACTTAATACACATCTAGGTCCAAAAGAAGGTCTCGAACCAGCGAGTTACAATCACTTTAAATACAACAAGATATTACACAGAAAATGAATTGAAATGTTTTTCATTTCATATATCTCTTCTCAAGCTATGCTTCGAGAGCGAGTAAAACCGACCTTCTAGCCGTGCTATTGGGTATCGCCTCCACTTCTCCTGACCTCATTCCTCCGCAGAGGTATCTACCTATGCTTCTCCCTCTCCCCCATCTTCCTATTACCACTAAGAAAAGAATAAGTTATAGATATATAAAAAAAGATGTAAAATGGTAGAAAAGAAAACGACCAACTCCGATATCTGCTTCCGTCCTCCTTTCCCTGGGCGCCTGGTGTTTGGTTTTGGTGGTAAGTTGTATGGGGTATATACAGGCGGGATCCGGAGCTCTCTCTCGAGTGTCTAGGTTAAGGTACAGGATAGGATAGGATAATTACATATAAACGGGGGCGTGTGCGAGCTGCATACCAAATCAAACCCTATATGACGACTGACAACGGACACAAACGAGATATATTGGTCTAAGCTGGTGGTACGGTACTGTGTCGAGCTACCGAGACCTCCGTGCTCGTTTGTCCCGAGTGCTATTTTTTTGCCCTCTTTTCTTGCGTCTCTCCCCCCCTGTTGACGTGCAGCGCCCCGTTCTTAACGGCTCCTGTGCGGTAGCCGCCCCTTGTTTTCCTCCACCGTATTATATGCATTAGGTCTTACACCGCATGTTGGTCTGCATGTGGCACGTCATTAGGTGGAAATTCCGTTTGCTTTCCCCACGTGGAGACGCTTAGCTCAAGTTCATGACGAGAGGACCCGCGAGCGTGATGTCGTCTGTCAGGACACCATCGTCAGGGTTGGCGCTGGTGAGAGTGACGTAGACGGTACCAGCTAGGTTGGGCGGCAGGGCGCAACCTTGAGCAGGGTCGAAAGCAGAGAAGGCGGTGCCACCGGGTGCGGCGGAGTTGGTGAAACCGCAGAAGGTGGCTCCAGATGCGGCGTCGCTCTGGAAGTTCAACATGGTTCCTTGCTCGAGGGCCATAACACCGGCTACCGGAGCAGGGCTGGTCATTGTCAGAGTGGGGAAGGCAGTCAGAATGAGGTTAGAACCGGCAGGGCAAGACTGGATGAAGGGGGCAGCTAGGGAGAAGACGGCCTTGGGTCCTAGAGGAGTGTCGAAAGGAGAGGGAGAGGCGGCAACTCCCGAGGCGACACGGATAAAGGACTGGTGTCTAGCCTCAATGGTCAGGATAGAAGCAGCAGTGCTGAGAATCTTGCTATCC
This sequence comes from Hypoxylon sp. EC38, assembly GCA_002120335.1. Taxonomy (NCBI): domain Eukaryota; kingdom Fungi; phylum Ascomycota; class Sordariomycetes; order Xylariales; family Hypoxylaceae; genus Hypoxylon; species Hypoxylon sp. EC38. Next base: position 346,676 of record KZ111238.1, on the reverse strand, counting down.
GAAACCAGAGGCGCGGCACCGAGATAAGCGGAAATACCGACACTCTCGAGGATTGAGGCAGTAGCAACCATGCCTGCAGCATCAGTGAAGCCGAAGTTGTACTGGCAAGGCTGGACGGGCTGAACACCGGCCTGGGCAATTGCGCTTTGGAGCAGACCGACGTGGGACTGTTCACTGGAGCCAATGCCCTTGAGATCAGCGAGCTGAACTTCGTTCAAGCCAAGAGCAACGAATTGGTCATCGGGGAATTGAGCAAAGCCTTGTTGGTAGAAAGAAGCTTCAAGCCATTCTAACGTCAACGCACTAAAATCTAGTTAATGCCGTTTACTTTACTTAGAATACATGGGAATGTTATTAGTGACATACAATTGCAGGATATCAACATCTTGGAGGCCGAGAGCGGCGGCGGCAGCGTTTTGTCGCTTAGCAAGGTTGTAGATGTGGTTTTGTCTCGTTGTCAACTTGGGTTGGGCTGGTAGGGCGCAAGCGACGGCGGCTAATCCTGCCAAAATTCCTGCAGTTCTCATGATGGAAGGCATCTTATCTGATTAAATGTCGGTTATAAGTTTATCTTCGTCTCCGTTTCGTTTCAAGTAATCGTCGTGTCAAAAGCGACAGCGTTGAAAGAATTCGTTAAATGAGTGTTCGTCGAAGTGAATGAAAGCAAGACCAGCCTGGCTGTTCTAAAGTCCCACCTGGGTATTACAAGAATATTACAAGAGGCTCGAAAGGAGAGTGAAGACGTTGATCCCGCGGGAAGCAGACCAGCGCTTTTGGTTCGGAGTTGGACACGAAAATGTACGGGATGAGAAAGGAAAGGAGGAAGCAGACCAGAAGGGTGGGAAACAGCGCTTCATTAAAACCAGTCGCCAACAGGTAGATTGGGAATGTGATAGGCATTGCGGGTCACGGAAAGAAGGTAGGCCGGCCATAGACAGGGCGATCCTAAGCGTCGGCCCCTTGAGGCTCCTTGACAATAGGAACAAAGTCTTTCATTTGCTTATTGCCCATCCTCCCACGAGCTTCCGACTCCGAGAATCAAGGGGTACCTAGTACATACTCCCGGGCAATCTAGATTCCTTAGCATATTCGGGATCAAAAAGAGACAGACCCCCATGAACGTGGGAGGTAGACTAGGCTAAGATAGGAGAAGGAAACGAAACGAAGATAAAAGTAAGCTTCATCCGGGCCAATGAGGACTGATGTCGTTAATCAAGCTCATAGCTTAAAGTTGAGATGAAGACTGCTTGTCAAGCCGGGGCTCGGATCTGTTCGTTCGGTTAAGGATGGTCGCAGCCAAGAGCCGTTGAGGGGACGACCAGGGGTGGTTTTGACTCCTTTGGCAAGGAACCGGCGGGTGCGCACGGGGTCTTGGAGCCCAGTTTGCCTCAGATGTCGTTTCAGAGAGCGGACGGCCAACGAGCCGAGCAGTGAAACTGGACGCCCAGAGATGCCGATTGATTTGTCCATTGCCACGTTCCCGTATAATTCTTTAATAGGAAATGATACAAATCCCCTTCAGGGCAGACTTTAAGCTTCATGACGCACTGGCGCAGTATTGTGACACGGCTTGGCATTATAATTCGGATCTACTACCAGATCCTGCTAGATTTGGTAATTGAGCCATCGTATTTAGGCTTCTTCGGAACTTGATCTATGCCATAGATAATCATACATGGAAAACTCGGCGACGAGGTTAATCATTTTTTGCTATGATTTACCTATTTGGCATCGCTCGGATGGAAGCTTGCCCGCCATACATCGAGATAAAAAATAAGTTTAATCTTTGCGCGCCATCTAGGCAGCTGGTAGGGTACGCTAGAGGTAAAGATTACAGGTAATAATCCAGGGACCTGGTAGACCCCCGACCGGGGTTGTCATTGGTGGATATGGGGTTAAAATGACAGGAATGGGCAAATGTCGTATCGGGCGTTTCTCGATTTTAGTTACGACTGGGCATACAGAAAAGAGCAAAAAGCTAAGGAAAGTTCAAATTAGATCGCCACACGGTTCAATATGTTCCTGGTCTATCGTAGATCTGTCCAAGCGAGGCACTAAATAGCGAGATTTGGCCTAAACGCACTCCAGTACCCACGTCTTGTCCCAAACGCGTAGCGATGCAGCACGTGAAGGAGGAATAGGACGGACCGTTACGGACCACGGAAACAACTTACGTCGATCGAGCTTCGAGAATTGTGGGTACCTAGTTAGGTCGATGTCGCAATATCTCGGGAAGTCATATAAAACCACGGCAGCTGTGGTAGGTTGTACATCCGTGATACCCATCTTACCGGATCTGTCTGACGCCTTACCATGCTTTCCATGCGTCATGCCTGCATAATCTGAGGCCTACCGAAGGTTCGCATGTTTGCATGTTAGGTACCAGGCTATAAATCAAGGTGTCTCAAGCATATCATCCTCCTTTTAGCCAGCATTTTTCCTGGATGGATGGATCCTTCGATTAATCATGGAATGTATATAAACTCTGTAGATACCACATACGGGTCTGCCTTATCAAAATAATAAGCCGACCATCTGCAAAAAGATGCTAAATATAATATCACTGGCCATGAAGAAAGTATAGGATCTGGTTAGTATGATCTCACATATCTCTGTTGACTGCGGCAGCTACCTAGTTCTATCTGCCTGTCCAAAACCACTTTTATCAACACGATAAGAGATACAGTCCTTGGGTTTAGGCTGAGGGGCCAGCCATACAATCTACCCTATTTCCCCCCTCTCCGCTACTTCACTCTACATGATTCAAACAACATGCCAAAAGCTCTGATGCTCTCTTGCCCCGCCTGCCCATCTCTGTCAAGCAAAGCATATTACCATTAGGGGCAGTTAAAGAGCATATGGGTTGAGCGAACGGATGGTCAAGCAACTGTTTCTCGTTAGCTGATGTATTTTACAAGAACATGCGGATTCACTTACGGTGGGCTCTTGCTGAGATCCGTCTTGAGGATCACTGGTACTCTAGTCATCTCCGTCACATCTTGGATGTAGTCGCCGCCTTCCTCCCTCAATGCAAACAGCTTGAGGTACTTCTCCTTGTTCGTCAGACGGGTTTCCACAGCTTCCGCCATAGGCACCTTAGAGTCTGACCTGGTACGGTGAAGTACACCAGGGTTTGATGTGGATCGGGCTGGCGAACCTGGAACGCTCTGAGTTGGACGCTCCGCTAGTGATGCGCCGGCCATAGCTTCCGTGATATCAGAAGCATTGTCATCATCATCATCGAACAATGCTTCAGCTGCATCCGTCGGTACAGTACCAGTCTCCGTCTGTTTTCGCGTGGCTTCCTCTCGCTCCTTTTTGGCCCTCTCGGCCTCCTCCGCTTGTCGAGCAGCTGCCATCGCATTTGAGATGCGCTGCGAAGCACCCGCTTTGGGCCGTTCATCTTCTGGTACGTAGGCGGAGCTTGGAACTCCTTTCTCCCAGTACAATTCTAGGATTCTCTTCTCTTTTCTGAACTCGGCCTTCTTAAGCGGTAACTGGTCACAGTGCACACGCTTCTCGAAGCCCCATTCGGGAATCAGAACATCAAAAGCAGATTCGTAGACGCAAATAACAACGCCTTCGCTGATTAAATCACCATTAACCTCCTGGCGTTTCTTGTCCATGATTCTGCATGACTCAATATGAATGCTCTGCTCCTGAGCGTTCTGTGCCGACTCCTTCTTGGTGTTACAAGATTCAATCGTCTTCACCAGATTCTCAATATCATCATTGTATTCAATCTTGCCTTCCGAAAGGACAGCCTCTAATTGACGGTGAACAATGATGTCAGCATAACGCCTCGTGGGCGCGGTGAAGTGGGTGTATAGGGGCAGATTCAAAGCGTAATGAGGCCAAAGCTGCTTGTTGGTCTTCCCAGCAATGAAATATTTGGCGTGCTGCATGGTCTTAAGGAGCAGCGTCTCCATCCCCTTCCGGATATCAGGGTCATCAACCTTAAAAAGGCTATTTTGTAGTGTACCGCTACTGGTGGTATCGATATCATATCCAAGCGCCCGCATACGCTCAACAAAAGTCTGCAAGCGACGAGCGTTTGGTGGTGACTGTCGTCGCAGTAAAGCTTTCTCGGGGAGACCTTGAGCAAGTTTCTGAGCGACAGATGCGTTAACTTTGTGCAAAAGCTCCTCAACCAGTTCAGTGCCGGGTGTGGAGTCGAAAATGTTATGCTGGATAGGAATGTTCTCATCATCCAATTGATGGAGTAGCCGAAGAGGAGCCATTGGCTCACCCTCGGAGCCCAAACGTGCTTCTCGAAATTTCTGTGCGACAGCCTTTTTACAACAGTTAGCAGAATATCTTATAGAAATTTTAGAAAGACTTACATTAAGTATTTGTACATCCTTGACTTGAACAACGTCGTGAGTGAAGCCAGCTTGGTTTGCAAGTGCGTCATCAAGCTCCTTCAGAGTCAGTGTAGCGTTGCTCTTGATGATACTCTTGCCAATCCGAGTGTCACCTTCCGCGACCACGCCTGTGTGCGGGTTAACACGGAAAACAACGCTGACTGTAAGTCTGTCCTCGTTTGGAGTGAGAGTGCAGAGCTCAGAAGCAATCCTAGGAGGAAGCAAAGCACAAGTTCGGTTGACGAGGTGAACAGCAGTGCCACGCTTCTTGGCTTCACGGTCAACGAGCGAGTTAGGCTTAACAAAGTGGGTAACATCAGGTACGTGAATACCGATCTCAATCTTTCCGTCCGACTCAGTCTTAACATGAACGGCGTTGCCGAGCTCACCGGTACCAGCAAGGTCGAGGGTGAAAGTCTTTTCCTCTCGGAAGTCTCGGCGAGAGCTAATAGCAGCCTCATCTTCTTTAGCAATAGACCAATCCTGGAGGCCTACACTTCGTAAGACGGCTTCCGAGAACTCATCAGATGAGAAGTTATTGTCGCGCAGAAGAGCATCAGTCTCAACTTTCAGATCACCCATTTTACCTAGCTGTTCAACAAGAGTACCGAAGGGGTGTAGAGACGTAATTGGCCAACGCTTGATGCATGCAACAAATATGCGATCAGCATATTCTTGGTGTTTCTCCACAAAGTCTCGCGGCGCCTGTTCAGTGGGGATGGCAATGAGAGGAACACGCTTATCGGTAGGCTTGAACCAGACAATTTTAGGCTTGTCTTGCTGGCGGTTGTCATGAGATCGACCCCCATCTCGGGCAGCCCGTTCGGCTTCCTGTTTCTCTTTGGTCGCTTGGCTGCTAGGGCGCAATAAGCCAAGCGTGCCCGAGAACATCTGACCAGCAACACGTTCAATGACAGCCACAATGTGTCCAGCATAAAGTGGTTTGGATTCGTCGTTGATCTCCTCTTCTTCAACAAGAAGAAGGCTCTGACCTTCCACTTCCACATCGTCATTCTTCTTCTGCGTAGGTCTCTGTCGAAGACTGCCACGGCGACGGATTCCTCCTTCGCCGTTGGCTGCTTCCTCTCCATTGGCATTGTTAGACTGAGCATTGCCATTGGTAGATCCAGATCGTGTGTCAGTGATATCCTTTCTCTTCTTCTTTTCTTCCTTTTCTCGCTTCTGTGACCAAACTTCGTCCACATCAAGGAGCTCAACAGCGACGAGATCGCCCTCAAGAGCTCGGTTGCGATCTTTGCTACCGCAAATAAAAATGTCTGCATCTAGCAGACCATCCGAAGTAGACACGTATGCATCACTACGGTTCTTTTTGTTTACTCGGAGAATACCAGACACAAGCTGCCCGTCGCCAAGTAGCGCAGGGAGGGTAGCTTGGGGAAGATATGGTGTAAAGAGCGTCTTTCTCTGTTGCTGCTGCGATTGTTGACCGCCGAGCTGTGGTGCGTGCTGGCTCCCTTGAAGACCAACAAGGTGTTGACCATTCATTTGAGCAGCCTGAAGAGCCTGGAGCTGGTTCAGCTGCATGGGGTTGAGCTGCTGACCGGGGTACATCTGCATGATTGGCATCTGCATAAGTTGAGCTTGATTTGGGTACTGGAATCCACCAATATTCGAGATGGACTGGTTAACCGAGCCGCGAGCACGATGACCAGGTTGGAATCCTTGCTGGCCCTGGCCACTTTGGTCCTGGCCTTGGTTTTGACCCTGCTGGTTACGCCAATTGCCCTCGAAATTACGCGAAGAGGTTCGAGCGTGGCCACCTGTACCACTGCCACGGCGACCAAAGTCACCAGCGTCGTTATTGAGGTGCATCGCACCACCACGCGCACCCCCTCTGCTGTTGACTGCCATGCTTTGACTCCGTCCATGCCCGCCACGTCCGCCGCGAGTAGATGAGCCCTGTGCTATCGGGGTATCGGCAGAGACAGATTTTGGTTCTTCGGCGGGGGGATTCTCGGAAGGTCCAGCAGCTGGGAACTGGAAACCCGAGGTCGTTCGTTTCTGCTGAGCAAGCTCAGCTGCCTTCTTGGCGTCAGCCAAAGCTAAAGAATGTCTTCGCTGGTGACCGGAGCCGCCACCTCGCCCTCCTCGAGGTGCATTCTCCCGATTCTGCTGACCAGACGAGTTATCGAAGTGCCCAAACGCGGACCCGGAGGCTCCAGTGGAAGGAGCCGGAGGTGGTCCCATTCCCATGTTGGGGAGGGCCGATTGGTTACGGCGGTGCGACATGGGCTGACTTGGGGGTCCCAATGGGACATTTTGCTGCTGTGGAAGCTGGTTGGGGAACTGGAAAGCCGTCTGTGGCGACATATTGGCCATGGCTGGCTGTAGAGGGTTGAAAGAACCACCAGGACCCAACTGGCCTGGTGGCATCATTCCCATATTCATGTATTGTTGATGTGTGGCTTGTATCTGCTGCTGCTGTTGTTGCAACAACTCGATCTGCTGCTGAATAGCAAGTTGCTCCACTAGAGACAAAGCAACGCAGTTAGCATCATGAACGGCGAAGGTGGCGATCTAACGGCGACCAGCAGCAACAAAGGGAGCTAATGATAAGGTCTCAAACTCACTTCCAGGGCTTGTAAACATGCTCATCAACGGGGTGAGTTCGGATGGACTCCTGCGATGAGCGATATGAAGGCGACGGCCTGTAGGTCCGGGGACGCCCCCCGTTTGGGGAGCGGGCTGTTGCTGCTCCATGTCGGCCTACGTTAGCAGTAAAGTTGCACGTCGGGTGCGAACAATGCCAAAATGGATAATAAGTTGACTTTGGTAATTGGGATGGATGCTTTAGGCGAGAGCCAGTGTTGATTGTAGCTAGGGTTGCTTGGTTGTTGACAAAACTTGGTACTAGTTGGGTTTCTCTTTTTGGTGATTGCGTGGACTTTTGCGACTAACAAAAGGAGGGTAAATGAGAGGATTGAACGAGGCTGCGATGCTGCTGTGAATGTCTGAATCCCAAGAGAAGGAATGTGAGAAAGAGCTGAGAGAGGGTGTATGATGAGATGGAAAGATAAGGGAGAAAGACAAGACAAGAGAGGTTGTGATGGAGATGGTTAGTTGGGAAGCTTTGGAGGTTTCTGGGAAGATCACTCCAATGGCCACCTGGATACGGGGAGGAGGATTGTGAGGTCAGGACCAAAGCGAGGACGGGCAAAATGGGGCAAATGTCTTGGCGGGCCAGGCTTTTGGAGGCTTTTTGGCGGACAGGGGTCTCTATGATTGGCTAGAATCTTCATAATGTGGTAAGAGGTACGAAGTACTGTACGAACATGGTAGGCATGCCCCTGGTCGTGTGTCTAGAGTTCGCGCAGCTAAGTTGCTAGGTCATCTTTTCAGTCCGTGCACCGAGCTTAGGCAAGAACAAAACATAATCTTTAATCTTTGCGCTTCGAATGTTTATGCCAAATAATATTTCTTTAAAGACATTTTGAAAGATTAAAGCAGCCATGCCATGTTTAAATATATACCTAGCACATGATTCCCTGGTTAAGGTTGTTGTAACAAGGACGTGGAGTATAGACAGACATGATAGGTATATGGTATGTACGTGTATGATTATATAAGACACTATTATTACATGTTTGTACTGTACCTACCTGAACCCTTGAGCTGTGAGTGGTTTCCATATAAAGGACAGCAAAGGAAGAGAATCTTAGTGGTAGTTGCCTACCTGCAGCTAGTTGGGTGCGAATAAAAAAATTACCTGGAAGGCAACATCAGACGAGCTTATTCGATACGAATTGCAGTACTATGGTAAAGACAGTATCGGCGGAAGCGGCAATGTCCTTTGCCTAGAGTTTTCCTTCAACGACGAATGAAGGCAATTGGTGATTATCGTCATTAAGTCCTTCTATGTGATACCCCCCCTTCTCTAGCACCAGTTGCGTTGACCCTTGGAGTAGATATACGAGACGCCTACAGTAAGCTGGTAAACTAATGGCAACATTAATAAAAGGGCTAGGGTTCAGTGGAGAGGTCTCGGGAAGCTTCGCATAGTATACTAGTCAGGTATTTATTGTATTACATTCCTAACCTCGATAGTATATCGGCGGCTAGCTAGGGGATGTGATATCAGGACTACCACTGCATGTTTACCACCTAGGTATATTATTGCCAGGATACTTGATTTGATAGCATGGCAAGCAGGGACACCCTGAACTCGAATAAACCTAAATGAATTGAATGCATACTGCTTTAGTCAACTTACCTAGTATACCACACCAAAGCCAAGCTTCCCGTCAACACAAGTCTGACGAAGAGATGATACTAGAGCCCCGCAAGAGTCTCGTGGTTCCCTAATCATCATGGGCAAATACTACTAATTAGATGCACTCTATTATGTGCAAAGCAGAGGTGAAGCTTAGCGTATTTCCTGTGGCAGACAGCCGCACAAACTATCTTGGTAGATATGTTAAACAATTGTGGTAAGGAATCTCAACAGCACATAGTTCAGGTACCCATCATTGCATTATCACCAAAACCTCGATCGATTGTGTGGTATCTGGACAAACATCCATACCATCACATCCAAAAGAGGCGGCTGGTTTACATGGTACTCATTAACACGGAGATATAGCAAACATGCAGCGTGGTATATCATGGTTTTGTGGCATATACATGCCCTATAATTGAATGAGCAGCAATGACATACAGATCTGTTCTCCGTTCCAAAAAAGACGGGTACGTATCTGTGCGTGCTACACCATTGGAATGCGCCACAACCTGTTGCCCCACCGCACCGGTAAAAGTTGAGACCCACTAGGTAAAGTAACGGTATATCGGCCAATCTCTTTTTCCTTCATGCACTATCCCGTTCCCGATCCAAGCTTCAGCTTGCTTATCCTATCGATAGCTTGAATTGATTTGATTCATTCTCCATTCAACGCTCCTAGATCCCTGTCCTCGACTTCGCTCTTCACATATATCAGTACGGATCTTAGACCTCTCTACCTACCCTTCTACACGTACGTATCTTCATTTCCCATTTCCTAGGTAAGCATTTTTCGAAATTGATAATATTTATAAAAGCCCTACTGATTTTCTGTCTAGTATTCTCGTCCCTATCCCGCGTCGCGATCTGAGAAGCATAATCCGCCATGCAGTAGTAGAGCTTGCTGAATGCAATGGCTGGTTCTTCTCCCGCTCCCCGCAGATCGCGTCAATGGTCCAGTCCTGACCGCCGTAGCATTTCCAGCCTACTCACGGAAAATCGAAATTCCCCACTTAGCCATCAAGATGCTCTTGCGGCAGCACAGGCTGAACACGATCGTGTCCGCGAGGCCGCCATCAGAGTGTACCATGATTACGAGTTACAAGAGGAGCGTAGAAGGTTATTAGAGCAGCAACAGAGAATACTAGAGCAGCAGCGGCTCGAAGAGGAACGAATCCGAACCGAAGAACAGCTGAGGGCAGAAGAGGAGCGTCTGAGAGCTTTAAAGGCAAAGACCGTCCCGAAGCTACCGCCGGAACCTCCTGCTCCCGCCCCCGCCCCTACCCGTGTTGCAGAAACGAATGGATCTATCCCGGAGTCGAAGTCAGACGCGATATCAAGCTCAAACCCCTCTCTATTCGGTCTTCAACAACCTGTCTCGACTAATGGACATGCCAATAATGCAGGCGCCGTGAAGACAACACTGCCGTCTCTATCCCAAGGATTTGGCCAAGCACAGTTTCCGCCTAACGGGCCATTGTCGAACGCCCTATCGCTACCCTCCCAGCCTACTAAACCAGCAATCCCTCAAACAAATGGACTATCTACAACAACGTCCGCCAAACCCGTTGTCGTTCCTGATACCGATCGATATACCGAGATACATCGAAACCTGAAGAAACTACGGGAGTCCCTTTCACAACAGTCAAAATTATCTCCGGTCTTAAAACAGCGGATGGGGGATATGCGGCGAGAATTGAGGAAGAACATGGGTCAGCTGGTCGGCGAAAAGGGTGGAAACAAAAAACAGGTTTGTTCTTCCCCGTTGGCTTTGCAAGATCTTGATTAACCGGAAAACAGATTGCAGCTATCCAAGCTCTACTTGACGAATCACTTAGTGGCGCTGTTCCAAGTCAACTAATCGATCCATCGGATTTCATTACGGATAAGAGAGAACTGGTAGAAGGTGCCTTACACAACGAGCCACAGCTCCCTTCTTTATTCATTTACCTACTCAATCACTTCGCCAAGGCCGTCATCAATCAGTTCATCAACGAATGCGGAGCACAGCCCAAAACCGCGGATCCTATTGGCGTCTTGACGGTGCTGATTTTCTCCAGGGATGTCTACCTGTGGCGAGGCAAGACTCTGATCGACATCTTGATGGCAAAGTTCCGTGTGGTCTGTCCTGTTCTCTTTGGCTATAACGGCAACGAGAAAATGGAACAGGGCCGTGCTCGCCTGGGCTGGAAGAAAACACCCGCAGGATGGATTCCCGAGCAGCAGCATATCGACCGGATGAAGGGTTTAGGGGCAGGGTATGCCGCCATTTCGTTGAGGAATTTTGCGAATTCGAAAAATTCCAACCCGTGGCCTCCGTCCAGATATTGGACTGCTATGGCAAAAATAGTGAACACGCCGCCAGCCGATATTTCGGACACGCAATGTATAGTCCTCAGATCTATGATCGAGTCTAGCGAGGAAAAATTCATTCAGTTCTATGGAAATGCAGCAGTAGCCGCATTGCGGAAAGCATTAGTGGAATTTCCCAACAAGGCCGCGGAGAAGACACCGGGTGTCTCGGGCCTGCAAGTCTTAGCACAAATCTTAAAGAGGGATATTGGGCTGGAATTGTAATTGGCCTGTACGGTATTCGGATAGTGGACGATCTGGGGTTGGTATAGAGGGCATTAACCTATTCTATTTTCTTTTCGGCGTTAGGGAACTGGTAACGTAAACTAAAGTAGCATTAGAAGGCGTCTAGAGCGGTTCAGATAGGATGCTGCTGCTTCTTCTAGCGTCTTGGATATACCCCAGCGGAGGTGGTAAGAAGGATGATGATCCGCTATATTACTCACGTTGCTTAAATTCTGTCCATACAAGTATATGCAGCGAGCCTCGCCAGTGCCAATGCCATGCCACCCACTCCTATAACACCAATAGTAGTACCAACAGTATGATCAAAACCGTGATAAGCACCGCTATGCAGCAGCTACTATACCGATCCTCATTCTTCCTCATTACGTACCCCAGCTTCTGCATACCCGTCTGTAAGCGCCCTCCTACGCGGTCCGCGAGTGTGTCAACATGCTCCAGCATCTCGACCTGCTCCTCAAGCTCGCGCCCCATATCGTCAGCCTGCCGCCGTAAATTTCCCACTGTCACAAACACGCCATCAAGCTGCTCATCCTGATCCCGCATCATCTGCAGTTGCTGCCGGTGCTCAAACTCAGCATAAGTATCTTCTCCGCCGCCGCCCTCCGCCCCATCTTCAATCGCAAACGCGCTCGGAGGCGGTAAATCCCCATCAGCGGCGGCTTTGGCCGCACGCGCCGCGGCGGATCCCGTGGTCCCGGATGTAATGGCTGATGTTTTGCTCAACTCCTCCCGCATGTCCTCGACCTCGCCCCCGACTTCTTGCACGAGTCGCTTGCGCCGCGTTACTTCATGCTCCGATAGCCCGTACCGCGCCGGGTCCGACTCGGCTGCCTGGACGGACTCGACGAGGTCGGTGAGATCTTCGGCGAGCGTGCTGAGGGCCTGTTCGAGATCTGATCGCGCGGACGCGAGCTCCGGGGACGTGGAGCTGTTTGTTAAGCTGCGGATGCGCAGGTACGAGGCGAAGAGCGGGCGCACTGTTTGCATTTGGGAGAGGACATCTCTAGAGGTTGGACTGTCTTAGCTATACTCATTCGAATAGGGAATTGGGAATCGGAGCCCGTGGAGCTTATGCACGTACTGTTGGACTTGGAGGAAAGGGTCCTCCTCGTTTGTTGAGGACATCATCCTGGAGGCTTCAAGATGCGCCGACGCATCTATTGGCTACATCTGCGCTCCGTGACGGAATTGTCTGCTGTATAATACTCAAGTTTATAGTTGTGTGTAAGTCGATTTTGTTATTAGGGGTTTGCGGACAACGCGCAGCCGGAATAAATGACGTGGTTCCATTGCACTTTCTTGGATGAAACTTGGCAGCTGCCATACAGCTGCAGACCTGGTAGGTGTTCGCTTAAAAGTTTGTATGATAAACTCAAGTAATGAGAATTACAGTGACTCAGAATTCACATTGTTACGAACCTTGAAATTCGCTTTGCATACCTTACACTTGTTTATTAACACGCTGGATATTCCGATATGAGCCCATCTAAGCCTCTCCCGTACCCGGATTGCTGGGAGAGTACCGAAACATACATCGAACAGCTCTTGGATTTTGCAACTACATCGGACACCTTCCAAATACTATGTGGAGGCGTGCACATTCTGGATTTCTTTACTAATGAGCCCGGACTTTTCCAGACGGTGATACCGCAAGATTGGCAACCGTTTCTCCTAGCATGCGAACCTATGAAGTTCCTGGACGTTCTTATGAGAGATGATCTAGACAAGGCTCTGGATCCCCAACCACCAGAGAGTCTATTGAAATATATTAGGGATATACGAAAATTCTCCTTAGCACGCGAGTTCTCTCCGAAGAAACAGAAGCTTCCTAAGTTGACTCGTATGGTGTCGGTTGGGATGAAACCAAAGAAAATTCACGAAGTGAGCAACTTTGCAAATTATGTGGATACACTTGCCAAGGAAATATCCACCGTATATCAGAAAGATATTACCCATTTCGTGGATTTCGGAAGCGGCCAGAATTACCTAGGAAGAGCGTTAGCAAGCTCCCCTTATAACAAACAGATTGTGGCTGTGGAGGGTAGGGAACATAACATCATTGGTGCCAAAGAACTCGACATGCATGCTGGTGTTGCTGAAAAGCCCAAGGTTATACGAAATAAGAAACTGTGGATGCAGAAGCTCGATAGCACGATCCCTGAGGATCAACTGGACGAAAAGGCTCTGAGAAGAAAAGCAATTAATCCTGCAACAATTTCCAGCGAATATGTGCCTGATTTCAGGCCTCGAAGTGAATTTGAGGCCATCTATACTCCTGAAGAGGGCAAAGGTTTCATACGTTATATTAAAGGGAGACTAGAATCAGGAGACTTGACGGATGTCATTAGCCAACTTGAACAAGATCCCCTTGCTGAGGAGAAAGGACGAGGCGATCCCAATCTGATGGCTATATCTATACATTCATGTGGAAACCTGTCCCACTACGGCATACGATCTCTCGTCCTAAACCCACGAGTCCAAGCCATTGCTATTGTCGGCTGCTGTTACAATTTGATGACGGAGAGACTGGGTCCCCCCACGTACAAAATTCCGTATATGAGGCCATCTCTTCAGGCTCTCAATGGTCGCGTGGTAAGGGAGTCTGAGAGACGCGACCCACAAGGATTTCCAATGAGTGATCGTCTATGCAACTACAATGACGATGGAATCCGGCTCAATATTACGGCTCGGATGATGGCATGTCAGGCCCCGCAAAACTGGACCGAAGCCGAGAGCGATTCCTTCTTCACGAGACACTTCTATCGTGCCGTGCTACAAAAAATGTTCCTCGACAGAGGTGTTATCACCAGGGTTTATCACAACGGCGACTCTGTGAATAGTGACAGTTCAGATCAGAGTCCGTTCAACATGAGTACCAACCCCGTGATCATCGGTTCGCTCCGGAAATCATGCTATAAAACATTCGGGTCATACGTGAGAGGAGCAATCAGTAAGCTGACTACCAATTCGGAGTATCACGAGTACTGCGACATAATCAGAGAGAAAATGATTGACGTCACAGACGAGGAAATTGCGAGGTATGAAGAGTCATATGGGCCGAGGAGGCGGGAACTCAGTGCTGTTTGGAGTCTTATGGCTTTCAGCGCCATCGTTACCGAGTCCCTTATAGTGACCGATCGGTGGCTATTCCTTCAGCAGCATTCCGAGCTAGTACAGGATTGTTGGGTAGAAACCGTATTCGACTATCGAGAAAGTCCTCGAAACCTAGTCGTGGTTGGGGTTAAACGCCCGATCCCTTGAACCAACTAGGGACTGACGTCGGTCTTCACCGAAGCCGCGACGACACGAATAGCAACAATCAAATCGAAATCAATTGTCGTCAGCATCCGGGGTCTCACAGATCCCGCGTTAACTGAACCAGTTGTCTGTGGTCGGCCCCACAACGCAATGTTTTCTGGGTAGTTTACAGGTCGCCCTTTACGGTAATCGGGCAATCCGGGGCGATAATTGGGCGTTTATTAGAGGCCTATGCCCATGCATGAACCTGCATCAGTGGGCCGCGGCAAAGTTGCCTCTCGTCAGATTGCATCGATCAGTCAAGCCAGTACTAGAAGGTGAAAATTCTGCCTTGATGTAAGGAAAAAACAAGATGCATCTTGCCGAGGAAGCTCAACCAGTTTCTCGCCGTACTTCACGGGAACAGTCTGGATTAGCTCGACTCGCCTGAAGTTTTCAGTAGCAAGCCAAACGCAAGGCTTACTATTTGGAGACCCCCGGCTCTCGATGACGGCTTAATGCTACGTACAACCCCACGCGTCCAGTGCCTGCAGAGCATCTTCAGTGCAATTAATTATACCGAGTGCTCCATCTCCAAGGTAGCTATCATCATCAATTATAGATGGTAGTCTTCCGCCAAGGATATAGATGATTGTCCCAGAAGGGGATTTTTCTAGCCAAGATAATTGGTGGCGCCCGAAAAACCAGTTGTATGAAATTCAATGCGATCTAGTTTTCATCACTCATGACGAGAATGGTGGCAGGTTTCATCTAAAAATCATGTTGGGCCAACCAAGCTCTGCTCGTCGCATATATGGAAGTCACCACGACCCGAAGGTAATCTGATACTGGCTCTGGCAACTGACTGGCGCAATTATAAACGCAATATTTCGCGATTGATCCCGTATGGCACCATAACGGTAGGAAGGTGAGTGGATAGAGTGGGATGAAGGATATTTCGTGGGGTATTCACGAAGGGAATGTCATGGGTCGAAATAGTACGGAAGTCGTGGTTACACTCGGCTCTGAATCGAAAACCCCCAGACTAGGATCGAACCAGCTCTCTATTCAAAAGGAGGGACGGCAATGATGCTAATTGAGTGCTCAATCTGTGGTCAGGGTAAGGTATCTTTTCAAAGACGGCATCTCCAGTCGGATATTCGACATCACATCACGCAAGTTATCGTGATTGAAGTGATCAGTCACACAAAATATATCGATATTAGAATTTCCAATCGCAGCGTCGTTACGCCAACCTTAGACAAATGGCGTTACCATGTTACATGTAGTGGGTACGGCAACGGTGACGGGCAAGACAAGATCAATGAAACTCTCGGCGGCTCGAGATAGGAAAATGCGGGGCAGCAAGGGGGGTCTAAAGGGTTACCTTATCCCCCAGCATTTCGTCTAGGACACGGATGGCTGCACCGACAACACATGCATTCGAGGTGAATCTTCCCGAGCTCAGGTACCAATGGACGCTCCTTCATCAACGCCCGTATGGCCAAGCTCCATTACATATCTCTCACGACTCATTATCTGTTCTCCATACTAGGGTCGCACCTCAGATTATGCACTCACCTGCATGGCGTATCGACTTTCTACATACCAGGTCGATCACTACTGCTGTGTTACAGGTCATCATCAGCTTTGTTCTGCAGCAGTATATTGCGTCCCTCCATTAGGACTTACCTAGGTATAACTGGGTGAATGGGAAGCGAGGCTAACGCCCCTCTCCCGAGCAGACATCATCATGCAGAAGGGTAGAAACTCCCTTGCAGATAGGCCAAGCAAGATACATCTCCCGGTAATCCAAGACCCAGAGGCCAAAGGTAACCCCCCCACGCTAACCAGCGTTAGCCAGCGTTGCAAAGTTGCACCGTTATAAAGAGTGGTCCTGCAAGATTCTCCCAAATTCACCTAGCTCGTACCCCGATTATCGACCACGCGCTCGAGGAGCTGATGCGGTATGGCGCAGTATGTAGATGATATGTCGAGAGTGGCCGCATATGTTGCTCGGCCCCCTTCTGCACCCCCTCTGCATCCCTCTGCACCTTGGCGGCTTACCCTTTTAGGGAAAATGGCGTGCATACACGCATATGGATGTTAGTTCGTGCCCAGGAACATCAGCCAGGTTCACGAAGCTAGCTCTGCTAGATTACACCATGCTGCAAAACACATAAATAAGGTTTGGTGCCCCCTCGCATTCATCTCACCGGTCGATGTCGGTCTGTTACATGATAACCAACCCCCCTCTCGACGTTCCTGGTGGTCGAGGGTGACATCTTGACCCCCCCTTACCTATAGAGATCTACCTCGGGCTGTTTGTAGCTGCGTCTACGTGCATCCGCGGCGACAGACAAGCGATCACGGCGCTACGCATTCGCCATCCCGTAAGCCCTGGTCCCGGACGCCGTCACGGGCGTCGATCCCTGTGGGAATCTTTCGAAGTGGTACCAATGGTGCCATGTCACGCTATCTTAGACTCCAAGACGAATTCAAGTCGTTAAAAAGAGGTCCCTCTCGAAGGCCTCTATTTCGCTGTCAACCGATAGCCTAGAGCTAGTCCACTTTACGAAGTCTAGTGTCCACTAAGTTGCCTCCGACTAGTAGCCCTATCGCGGTGGCCATCTCGAAGCAAGCCGTTTTTCTTTATCTCTGCTCCGACTTAGGGTTGAAGTTTATCTAATTGGCATTGTTTCTTTTATTTATCATATTTCCCTCATCCAATCTCCTTTACTTCTCCTTTTATTCTCGTCATATCATTACGGGAGTCTTTGTTTAAAGATTGGCCAAGAGAACCCAGGAACACAAGTCAGGTCGAAAGCAATTTCACCAATCACAGCGCAACCCGGGTCTCCCTGATAGTGCGCGCAACTCTGTCTGTGCACTTAGGGGTCCTTCGCCCCGATCTTCGGGGACGGATGCTCTGGCCACCAGTCGTGATCTACGGCGTCACAAATACGACATTGTCATAATGAATGCTCAGATATCATTTCTTGTAAGACTCCCCGGCTTCATATCTTGATTTTACCACGTCAATTTCCCCGTTGCGACGCAATTGTAACTTTTTGCTATCGCTATCGCAATCGCCTTAAAGTGACGAATTACGAAGAGTCAGCTCTATGTGTAACACAAACCAAGGGAGACTCTCCACGCACATTTTGGTACAACCTGCAATTGCACGCGACAAACAAGTCGCAAAAGTCTAGTTGGTATACTGACTCGTATGTATCTAGGATGGGACATTCCGCCTAATACACATTCCTTTACAGCTGTACCCGAATTTCCTTCAACCTATACTGCAGGTCCTTCTTCCTCAAGGCGGGGATGACTCTATCGCTCACGAAGCTGAAGGTCTCAGCATCGATAACAAGCATGGGTTTCTCAACATAAGCATAACGCCTGTTGAGTGTTCGGTGGTCTGTCACAGCAACTGGGTTAAGAATGTCTTTGAGCCGGTCATTAAACGCCTTCCCCCGAATCTTTCGAAGACAGTTACAATATCGAAAGATGACTACCTAATCCTCTCGGTAATAGCCGCTGGGATGGATGCGGGGAGTCGAGTTATGGACTTGACTTCTCCACTCGCGCTAGCAGGCGTGCCTATCTTCTTCATTACAACTTACTATTCGGATTTCATCCTGGTTCCTAGCAAGGATAGGCAGACAGTCGTGCAGGTGCTTCTAGCTCGGAACTTCGAATTTGACAAGGATGAGTCAGCGTACGTTTCGCCCAGTGCCATGTCTCATGTCCGTGGGAAGAGTCAAAGCAGCGAGCCACCATCGACACCACCGCCATCTAATGTAGCGGAATTACAAGTTCGCACATTTGAATTGTTAAAGAAGCGAAATGTGGTTCCGTACATCTGTCCCTATCTCAGCTTAGTACAATGCTCCGGCAGGGACCCGTCACAGCTAGTTGATTATACTCGCCGCCCAACATTGAGCAGACATCCAAGTGGCAACGGGCATCATCGAAGGAGTTGGCTTGACAATGTGGACACGAAATTATATACAAGTCTCATATCTGTCTTGGCCAAACAGCCTAGATTTCTCTCGATTACTCTAGCTCAAGAAGACCCACCGTCATTATTACTGGATAGAGAATATCTTGGCGTTTTTGGAGACTCATTGGTCGGCGACACAGAAGGCGACCTCGTCCCCATTTTCCTTGATCTTGTAAACCTCCCTTTGGAGGCCACAGGCATTGTTTCCGGCGTTGCGGGAAAGCTCATTCAAGAGATGGGCATGGATGAAAGTGGCATCAGCAGCGAGCTTTCGTATCTTTCAACTGCACGCGCCGGCGCGGTCATTCTCTCAAGCAAGCAGTCTATGAAAGCGCTTGAGGTATTAAAACCTCTCCTATCAAAGGAGTAAACAGAGATCAAAAGGCGGTGCCGTGTAGGATATTTGGGGACCATGATACCATCGGGCAGGAATACATGCATCAAGTGGTCAACGAGTACGAAATCATGACGGGACGACATGATGCTTTCCTCTCTTGCACGCAAAAAATCATGGGTTTTAGACTGAGCGGTTGGCATCGGCAGCATTGCGAGGTCTTGGGTTGGCAATTTGTGGATTAAAAAAATCCCCTCTCCATTTTCGCGTCATTTCTATCGCAATCATGTTGGCGTTTTTGGGTGGCGGCAGGACAGAAGGACTGTGCATAATAGGCCGAGCGAGCATATGGAGGCTTGCGGTGCTGGATGGAGAGGACGAAAAACGAGCAAGGAGTAAATAGTCGCTCCCGGCCACCCGGGTCACGGAATGGATGGCTGGTCTGATTGGCTGCATGAAAAATGGCGGGCGTTCATGCATCGAAGCATCTAATCTGATTCGGAAGGTTATGAGACATTGCTCTGAGATACACGCCTACGGCGTGTCTGCGGTGTGTTAATAGTAGGGTAATCTAGATCATCTAAAAAGTTGTTGGTGCAAGGTCGATGAGCTTACTCGAACTATTGACTATAGGGCTGGTGAGAAGTGATATCATCGGCTTACACGAACTGATATTAATGAATAAGACGCCAACACAGCTAAACTCCACTTACATTGTCCGGGCTGCTAGGACGTCTTACTACAGGGCATCCTTTCAGGGAGCCTAGTGGGGTCCCTGCATATCGGTTCCCATGCCATAGAGATGGGATTCCGGACAATTATGTCATACCTACGCCTGCGTGGCTCATGTATCTGACCTACGTTATGTATGGGTTGCAGACTAAAGAGATCCGGTGACCACCAGTGGGGATCCCTCTCTTAGATCCGCTTGCCGTAAATCATGGCTGCTAGAATATCCTCCGATTGGACCGCCGGGGGTTCGAGTACGCAATCGATTTGCCAGGGATGACTCCTGTAGTTTAGGTAGCCAAGAGGCCGATATGTCAGCAGCTAATGCGGACCTACATAATGGCAAACTGGGTGTTACACTGGATGGCTTAGGCGTGATCGTACTGTAGTTGATGACCACTTACATGGTTGCATGTACCCGTTGGTTCTTTATAGTATATTGACCATTTGTCTGATTTATTTGTTACGGGCTTTGTACAACTATTCTGGATACGGCGATGTCTATTGGTTATAGAAACGAAGCATTAAGCAAGGTAACGCATATGCTGGAACATCTATAAGCAGCAGCAGCTGGGGTACCTAGGGTTAGGGCGTTGGGATGCGGGCTCTTTCGTTCATTATCCCAACACTTGCCATCGGCCAGGGTATTAACGCCCTGGTTGATACTCGTGGCGAATCTCAAAAGGTTTTAGCCGCTAGTTCGAGGGAGAAAGTATTAGGTGGCTTGGATATCGACACCATAGCAGCCAGCATAAGAGCAGATGCGCAGAGTCCCGTGTCATGTGTTGCCTGCGAGGTGAGGGTTCATACTAGGTCAGTCGTGCTACATACTGGATGATCTAACTTCCAGACAGGCAATCTTGCTACAACTTAAGCTTGTGGCTTTCAGAGGCGACGAGTTCTTCGTGGATGTTATGACGGGGTTGTGTAAACGGGCTGGGGTATAGCTCCTAACTCCTTTTTCCCGGGAGCTCGCTCTCAGTCCCAGACCGCTGACTCGCGCCTAGATCGAAGATGACGACGTCTGCGCAGGTTCTATAGCCTTAGAGGGGCCCATCGTTGCCAACAGCCTCCGGAAGATCTCCATCGGCTCACGGACGTCGCGATTGGCTTGCGTTGCGTTTATGGGACTGTGCTCGTACCCCGAGATCGAACCGTATAATGTCTCGTTCCCGTCGCCGAAAGCGAGGGCTGAGAGGCCGCGTCCCAGCGGTTTGAAGCCGTTGCATGTAGTGCATTTCTCTGATATTCATGTCGATCCGCTGTATGTTGAGGGCGCTGACGCGAATTGCTCAAAACCTATCTGCTGCAGGTATGTTTCACCCCTGAGTTTGGTTGCACATTCAGAGAAGTGGCATTAAGCTTGTTTTACCCCTATCTCCAAGTTCGAGTTCCAATATCAGAATAGGGGGTCTCTGTCTACTCAAATTTACATTGTTCGATTGTTTCATGATGGTACAATTAATATCTAGGTACTAATACCACAATAGGCAATATTCTAATGGGGGCAACGTCGAGTTCCCAGCAGGCCCCAACGGCGAACACACATGTGATGCCCCCGTCAGTTTGGAAGAAAGTATGTACACGGCAATCAGGGAGGCCGTTCCCGATGCCGCATTCAGCATCTTCACTGGTGACATTGTCGACCACGCCGTATGGGATACTTCGCAGCTGCAAAACACTCTCGACATCGCGGACGCGTACTCCCGTATGGCCAAGGCTGGCATGGTCGTCTACGGCACAGCCGGCAACCATGAAGCCTCGCCGGCGAACTCGTTTCCTCCTACAGCGGCTAAGAATGATTCGCAATGGCTGTACGATCTTCTGTCTTCAGCTTGGTCTCCGTGGATCGGGCCTCGGGCCGCGGAGATTAGTCGGGAGTTCGGCGCATATTCTGTCAAACATCCTGATAGCAATCTTCGGGTCATTTCAATCAGTACGAATATGTACTACGTGCATAATTACTGGTTATACGAGGAACCTATGGAGAGGGATCCGAGCGGGCAGCTCGCGTGGCTAGTTGATGAGCTTGACGCCGCGGAGAGGGTGGGCGAGCGTGTTTATATCATTGGTCATATGTCGATAGGTGCTCGCGATGCGTTCCATGATGGCTCAAATTATTTCGATCAGATAGTTAACCGGTTTTCGAATACGATTGCGGCTATGTTCTTTGGTAGGTCAACCAATTGTCCTGTCCTCCCCCTCGAGATTGACTCTCAATCCTCTTAGCCCCTTTTTACAGAGGGGCAAGAGGGATAAAAATACATACCTACTTACCGGGAAATAGGGCACACGCACTTCGACGAGTTCCAGATTTCATATGCAGATTATAGCGATAAGTCACATGCGAACGCACTCGCAACATCCTACATTGCCCCTTCATTGACGCCAACATCGGGGCACCCAGCCTTCCGCGTCTATACCGTGGACCCAATCACCTTCAGTGTGCTCGATGCCACTACGTACATCGCCGATATGAGCGATCCTAGCTTCTCTACGAAGCCAAAGTGGACTAAGTACTACTCAGCAAAGGAGGCGTATGGACCCCTAGTAGGAAAGGGGGAAGAAGGCGCAGTCGACGAGCAGGAGGAACTAACGCCTGCGTTTTGGCACAATGTGACCGAGGCGTTTAAGAAGAATACGACTGCATTCGAACAGTATTTTGCGAGGAGACGGCGGGGATGGGCGGCAGGGGACTGTGAGGGAGAGTGTAGGAGTACGGAGATTTGCAAGTTGAGGGCCGGGAGGGCGCAGGACAATTGTATGACTCCTGGTTTCAAGTTAAGCAACTCTAGGGAGCCAAAGAATCGTTTCGAGGCTATATTGGAAGAAGATGAGTGTGGGGGGTCGACTGTACGTGATATATTAAGCACAATTGTTATGGATTTGGATATGTTGGAGCTTCTG
Source organism: Hypoxylon sp. EC38 (assembly GCA_002120335.1). NCBI lineage: Eukaryota > Fungi > Ascomycota > Sordariomycetes > Xylariales > Hypoxylaceae > Hypoxylon > Hypoxylon sp. EC38. The sequence goes on along the minus strand of KZ111238.1, from coordinate 324,264 downwards.
AGGATATTATTGCTGAGAAGAGAGGTTTGAATTCATATACATAGGTAGATTAGGTAATCAGGTAGTCATAAGAGAACCGACATATGAAGAGAAACTTACAAATATTCTGCTCGCATCAGTATAGAACGAGCAGATTAGGTACCTATCTCTTTATGAACTCATAATAGACGTGTAGTATCACCGGTGAATTCTAGATTCCATGTATAGGAGTGCGCTGTAATTGTAGGGCGTATAGCGCTTTTCCCCTATAATTATAGTGACTAGAATCAACCAATCAAATCGTAGAATTTTCGCATTATACGGAATAAATATAGGAAGATATGCGCTATTAGTCCCTATATTTATAGTGTATTATAGCGTTAATTTCCCCGCATTCATGGAGGTGAGTTGGAGCCCTATATTTATCGTGGAATATGCGCTATAATTTTAGCGGAGTTTGGTGCTGGATGCCCTGTATTTACAGTGGAGGATTGCCAAGATTTGATTGGTTGAATTGGTCGCTATAAATTATAAGGGACTATGCGCTATAGCCCCTTTAGCTACAGTAGATCTCAGCGCTATAAGACCTATAATTACAGCGCACTCCTGTAGATGAAAATGGGTCTTTATAGCGTTTAACAACTATGGAATGCCATAATTTTTTCCACACACACTCTCCTGGCCAGGGTACACCAGACAAAAACCCAGGAATTAGCCGCCGCCCTGGCCATCGGGGTCTGAAGAAGCGGTGGAAACAACGGAGGCAGGTCTATCGCCGCAGGCGGCGCGGGAGCGCGAGAGAAATGTGGCCAATTGCCGGCCCGATCAAGTCGCTGGCGACACCAAGAACGATGCTACAGGGTTCGAGCGCGACGATGGTGTAATATTCACCTATCCAGAACCCGTCGTGCACAATCTTGCCGGTCTCGTGGCAGGTTTTTTCCCCGTGGAATATGTTACGTCTGGGTCGATGGTGTGGTCATAACAGCTGCTAAGATCCGTCGCATCCACGTTTTTATGACAAGTTATGCCACCATTCTCTCGCGGTTAGATGACGGCAAAAGGAGGTGCCGTGGGCCTTGGGGGGTATACAGTCACTATTTCTGTCGTTGTCGTTACTATCGTTGTTCTTTTTATTGGTGGTGGAAAGACGGAGTTGAGCAAGACGGACATTTCCTTGAAGACAGAAATATCCGCTACCGTGTCGCTGTCCCATAGCACCCATTGTTCTGTCTCGGCAGGGAATATAGGAGCTATAGAATGAGAATGTCAGCTGTTATTAACAAAGTTAATCGAGAAGATGACGAGAACTCTAAAGGGGAGGATAAAAGTAGAGTTAGTGAAATTATACCTACCAAGATTGGCGTATCCATTTGTAGGACTAGCCTCACATTGGATGACCGGCGAACATGTCGAGGAGCAACTCGTACCCGAAGTAGTCTGGCATAGTGTAAGACACTCGGATGTTGTGGTTGTAGTGCAATCCGAAGTCGACTGTGACTGCGAAGAGGGCTGTCCAGGTCCCGGTGGGGGCCCCGGAGGAGGTGGAGGGCTTGGAGGATTGATGCCGTTGCAGAAGAGACATGGAATGCAGTCGAAAATACAAATACCTCCGCACCAAATGTCACAGCGATGACCACAGTTCTTCTTGCAGGTAGGCTTAGGCTTTTCCGATTTGATGGTGATGGTTGGGTTGTTATAAGTGGCTGAAGAGGTATCAAGGGGATGAGGTGGTGGGTAGAATGTCGTTGTCACCATGTTTGGCGTCTCTGTGATGATAATTGGGGGTGGTTGGATACTGGACGATGCAGCTGTCGTTATTGGGAGCGTGGTGATGTTAATATTCCAATAATTAAGGGAAGTGGCTGTGAAGGGAGGCAAGACGATTGTTGTTGTCACGATCGTCGGGTGATCATCGTCTCCGGTCCATACTGGGATTGTCGTGATAATAGGGGGAAATGTGTATGTGATAGTAGTTTCTTTCGGTGGTAAAATGATGATACAGGGAGGGATACAGTATACAGTGGGGTCCTCATCGCCCCATATCGATGGGTCGATATAAACGACACCTGATCCCTCATCTTCGCTGTCGCTACCATACATCCCATCATTTGGGGCGAAAATCTCTCCTTGTTCAACTAATGAGAGCCACGCACTGATCTGAGTTGTGTAACCACTTTGGCCGTTCTTGTTAACAATGTGACGGCCCACAGTTTAAAGGCTAACAGGAACAACTTACCATTGAACATTTGGATCAGTTGCTAGAACTGGTCTCATCAATCCCCCCTGAGGACTAATTGGTTGGGTAGCGCCTTTAGTAAATAGTCCGTACAACCATAAACTCCAGACATAGGACGTCTCAACAAGGCGCTCTTGGCAGGACTCATCGTCGAGACAATCTTGTGTGTAATTCTTGATAGGCTTATGTCAGGAGACGCGCCACAATTCTGTCACTGCGTGTAAATCAGGCCTCGGATCAGGCACTCACATTGAAAAAGTTGTAGAAGCCTGCACTATAGATATAAATATCATCTGAACGTAGTATGCGCAGGGCCCATGACTCGATACAGGAAACTTCTGAGTCGCAGTCAGACCATGTAGGATCATCTTTGAATATGCCCGTCTCGAAGACCCCCAAGGCGTTGGGATTGGGCATATAATACGGAGTCTCCGCCTGCATATTGCCAGAATATATGTTCTTCGCACCACTAAATTGGTATTGGTAGAAGACATTGTGCTCCGAAGTAGTGCCATAGAGCCATACGGGGCCGGACGACTCAATTAAGACACCGCGGGCTGAGTATACCGAGATCTGTGAAGCGCTCGTATTTGATGCATTGGCGCCAATTGGCCAGTCTATGTCGTGATCTGCAGCCCACGCCCAGATGTTTTCGAAGTAGCCCGATGAAGACGAAGTAATATGTAGAAGTAACGATGCAGCCTTGCAGTGGTCCTTGATTCCACCACTTTGTTTAGGACAGTCGCTGAATTGCAAATCGCTCCCAATCGCTCCGCCTACACGAAAATGACAATCCCACATGGCCACAGAGCCTTGGAACGATTCGCGGACGTTCCACTCAACCAATATGGCTCCGGCGGTAGGACCCTGGACAGTGAAGAGGAAATCTGAGACTTCCATGCTTCCGACGTCGCCTGCGTATCCGAAACGGACGACGACCTGAGGATTTTTCTCATCTGAGAAATAATCTCCGGAGGCCATTATTTGAGACCATCCTGTCATTCAAGTTAACAAAACACAAAACATGTATATATACTCCTAAACTCTTCCTTTCGCATGTCTGGATACTGACCTTCCCCAATTAGCACCGAATTAACAGGAACAAAAATAGTGCTCTTGACAAGATAGATACCAGCAGGGAAGAACACCGGTTTACCGATATAGTCATATAAAATCGTGTTGATAGCATCTGCCTGATCGCTAGTACCGTCGTTCGAGACTCCGTGATCAGTGACAACTATAAAATCCACCCCAGCGAATAGCTCATACTGAGGTTTCGACCTAGTATAGAACTTGCCGGTGCTATCCAGAAGTACAGTGGGCTTAGATGGTACTGGGTTGAGAAAGCCGATTTGATATGCACCGGAGTCGTCAATAGACGTGTACCTTTTACCCATGGCCCAGGATTTAATGGTGAGAGTACTTCCACCTACAGATAAGTAGTTCGTGCTAAAATCCGAGGAGATACACAATAGGATCAGCAATCTCCAAGAATACCTCATGTATCAGAGCATACAAACTGCTAGGGGCTGAGAGAGCGATAAAGGAAAGATAAGGGGTAAAAGGAGACTTACCTGCCGCCAACATAGACAAGAAATTCAACATTTTGAATATTGACGTTGTCCAGGACGATGCTGGGGAGGAATGTAGGGTTTACCGGAATAGCGTATGATACATTTATTATGGCCGAGTCTATTTATTTGCTGTTAGCTGCATTGCCACTTGTATTTACCATCTATCTGCCAGACATGCGTACCAAGAAGGGTAATGGAACCTGTCCCCTGTTTGTCTGGGCCCGAACCGAGTAGCGTACAATCAATAGCAACGTAACAATGATTAAACTCGATATTTTTCCAGAGGAAGCCCCAGTTCCAGATGTGAGAGATTGCTGTACCGCAGTTCTGAAATCTTATACCACGACCGGTAAATTGTTGGGAACCTGCGCGAAAGCCGATGTTTCCGCCGAAGAAATAGAGATCACTGACAAAGCCTCCACCTCCCTAGGATTATTGGGTCAGGAAACAGGAAAACAAGTCTTTTGTATAGAATGACCCTGGCTTACATTTTCCATGAAGATTCCGACTGCACTTGTTGAGCCGTCGTGAGGGTCCGGCATAATGAAATCACAGTTTTGGATACTTGTTGCTTGGGCCACTTGCCAGTGCAAGCCCGTTGCAACGTATCTCTGATCACCGTCCGTGTTGGTATCGTTCATAACTGTCAGATCGAAAATAATATTTCGCACTTGCCGGAAAAACTGGTTCTGGTTGATATACCACTGGGCGCCGCTGCCGCCGGGGATATAGGGGTCCGTATCGACTAACGCAATACCTTTGAAGTTATTCATACCCTTTAGTTTCGGGCGACTGGTTGGATCTCCCACGAATTGAGTGTAATATAGCCTACCAATTTAAGCATGAGACGAGTGGGTTCATACCTTAGGGATATCGAACTCACTGAATGATAGGAGTACTTATCATATACGTTCCAGCCTATTGAGAAATTCTCTTAGAAGTTGCTGGTTTCAAATTATCAACAATTGGCTGGCCTTACCGGAAAATAGACGAGAGCCTAAATACGAAAATATCAGAATTTATGTCTTTAAAAATACCATGGACGAAAGCGAGGGTATTGAGATTACTTACGCCCGAAATAGTATTTGAGCCACATTCAAGACCACAGCGACTACCAGCAGATACGGCTGCATTGATGGCAGCAGTATCGTCAGTAACGCCATCACCTTTCGCTCCGTAATCCTTTTATAATATTGAGTTAACTAAGTTCTACCGTGAGGGACTCTAATATGTATTGGATATACCTTTACATTCCGGAAGAACGTATACGGCCCCGGCTGGTGAGGCATTCGGCCATGATCAACAGATTCCATCCAGAATGCTGAATTTTGACTGGCATCAAGCTTCCAATAAAATGCAGATGATTTGTTTGAGGGAATCTGAGCCGCACCAATACGGTGATTACCCATGTAAGACTTCTGGGTAGGATCTGAAACCCCCATCATGAGGTGGGTGGTGTTAACGTCACTGCCTATTACCGGACCATCAAGTTGACCTTTGTCCGGAGCAACTCCGTGTTGGTTATTGGTATTGTCGACCATGTAAGCTGCAGGTGGCTGCTGGTAGTCAGAATGACAGTTATTGGATGAGAGTAGTAGAAGAATTGAAGGTAGATAGGTAGGTATTAATTATGTTACCTGTAACTGTGGGATATACGCGGCCGGAGATATATAATCCTGGCTTACTTGACTCCATACCAAGGGACAAGTGCGTAAAACGAAAAGTAACTTTGATATAATCATGATTTGGAAACTCTGCTGGCAATGTGATAGACGAATATCAATGTGGTCAAAGCCGGGTGGAAAACAGAGGGGTACCAATCTTGGAGATGCAGATATATTCGCGCATCTCCTAAAATAAATATCGAAACAATCGTTATAAGTTTCTATCTCGAATAACGAGGATTAATCCCGGCTCATGAGGCGTCGTTTCAAGTAAGACCGAGCTGCACTCATCCGGGCAAACGAGCTGACATCCGGGTATTGCTATACGGGCAAACTCCAATGTGCGACAATCTTGCAATCTAGATGTCGCTTATAATCTCTATTTGTAGCTACGCGCCACATTATTAGATACTATACACTAGATATGAGTTGCTCAGGGGATAAGGGGACTGGGTCCTGAAATTCCGTGTTACTTCTCTATTAACTCGAAATACAGAGCATATACTACCTACACATTGTCAAAGGGAAAACTTCACATGGGGATTTTCTTGCCTTCAACTTAATCCAAAATTCCCTAATACTCGTTCTTTCTCTTGTCATTATCGCTAAGATTACCTTGTAGTAGAGGAAGAATGTTGGCGAATTTCTGCCGTGGCTTTTTACGTTGTCTCCAGCTGAGTCAGAGGAGCTCGCTTGGAGTTTTCATCCTTCTATCCATTTTTTATCCGTATGCCATCGCCAATGTCTTCAATATCAAGTCTGGCACCACTGGCGGCGGATGCCAAACCTATATGAGCCAGCTTAGTGATATATGGGATGATTCAGTGAACATGAATAATGCTGCACTAGAATTGATTCGAGCTGCTCAATCAACAGACCCGAACATCGCACCAGAAACCTTCCAAGCAAAGCGTTTGGTAGCTACATTCTTTGGTACGGAGATGGATTTAAACGAAATCGAAGGTATGTACGCATAAGTTTTGATATAATATCTAGTGGTGATTTTTAACTCCTAAGCTATGGATAAAGAATGGCTCAACGACGTCGAGACTTTTCTTAATGGAGACACAAAGGAGGTACGGTACTTTCTCTTCTGTGATTCAACCTTCGAGACGAAGAAGAGTAGTAATGATCCGGCTGTGAGCCGCGACGGCTCTCCTATGATTGATCCCGCTACCAACGAACCAGCACGCATACGAAAGGAGTATCCCAGAATTGACTTCAGGTCATCAGCGCCATATCTCGTAGAGCTTGATTGGGAAATGCCGAAGCATTTCTTCTACGTCCTTGACCATAGAAGCTTTGACCCCACTACGTATTGCAGCCAGCCTGGCTCACTAGGGAGAACACAGCATGGAGATTCCGATGTCTGCGTCCTTCTCTGTCCGGATAGTTTCGTGATAGGCAGTGGGAAGGCCAATTACTTGCGCTTAGGCGCAGAAGTCCGGGATGTCAATGAAGACATTCAGACTGTCAGCTGTGTTGCTCAGACGTTTTATCACGAGTAAGACTTCTATATTATGGCGGTCGAATATTTTACACATAAATTAATCCACATAACTGACATTCAGCTTCTATTCAGGTTGTTCCATGCCGTCCATGAGAGATATGAGTCTATCGACAATACAGGCTGTTAGTGTCTTCCTCCGACACCTTCCTCCAATCTTCTTCATTCAGTAACCACCTTCTATCAAATACTTAACTAACAGCGGGACACAGATGGAGCTCGAGCTATTATCGGCAACGCGAAAAGTGTCTTAGGGAGAGAGAGGAGAGGGACGAGAAATGCGAATAGAAATACCCTACAAGCACCGGAAAATTATACTTGGTTTGCACTAGCAGCATGGTATTTCTACCATGAACAAGTCTTCTTTGATGCCGGTATGTCTAATCATGTTCAGCCGAACCAGTAGCTTATGATAGATGAATCAATATTTCAAACTAGGCTTCCGATTATGACTATTGAGTTGTTTGCCATCATACTACTAGTCTGCTTCAAGCATCACCTCCACTCGTATAACTTCCAACCATCTTGATCTTCTATGGACATCTAGGATCGTAAAAAGTCACTTTATATCCACACATACTAAACCCACCTTAGTATAGCAGTGTGAGTGCTTAATTTAAAGAACCGCTTCAATAGAAAATTGTTCACCTTCCCTTTTTTTAAAAGAAATATATATATATATATATACTAAAGTAAATTTCCTGCTGATACTTTCGCCGTTTTGTATACCATCAGATTTCTTCCCCTCTTTGGTCGACGACGACATCGAGTTTAGCCACTTTCTCAATAGGCTTGATAGAAGCCGGATACCTGTCAAACAGCTAGCGATTCTGGACAGATTTAGAAAAGACCAATTTCATTCGTTGCGTGTTGTATCTTTCTAGGAGTCTACAAATGAAAGAATCCAAACACTCTTGCTGGTCACTTGATTCAGGACTAGATCATGTGATTACCTAATCTAACAATAGTCTTGCCGGTGAGCTTCCCGACGAGTTGCCAAATGAGCTTTCTGTAGCGCTGGAAAATAAGATAAGTATTAATTTAATGAAAGACGCAATATTAAGAATAGCTTCATATCATCTCATAGGAGGATGGCTGTAGACCCTACCTGAAGCTACCGGATTCGTACTCCTAATCTATATTAGGTTTGAAATTATATAATCCCGGGCAACTTTGTCCAGCATTTCGAAGTCGACGTAGTAATCCTTCCATTCCGAAGCTCCTTCCGACTTCAAAGTATCCTCCCAGTCCTCGAAAATAAGCACCAACCCGCGGTCTTTGCGGGGGATAACTTCCATGTCGCGAAAGCTATGCTCTTTCTCTTTGCTCCGCCACGCCATAAGGGTCACCATGACCTCCCAGCGCACCCCCTCTTGCTTCCCCACTGGTTGAATCTTCGTCTCTACTTTCCCAGGAATGTCATCATACGTAGACCAGAAAATCGGCCACGGGCACCAACCGCGGCGCGGGCTATGGTAGTAACAGCTGTACTCTTCAAACACCTCAGCTGAACCGAACATGAGATTGTGCCAAGGACCGGCGTGTCTACACACGAAACGGCGTTTGTCCTCTGCCACTGGTGCTGGAAACATGCAAAGGCGAATCTGGGTGTGTGCAAACACCGGCTGACGGTAGGACACCCGGCTTCGATTACTGAATGGTGCAGCAATAATGAGGGGCTCTGGTGTGTTTGCACCGTGCTTTTCGCCGTTGCTGTCAGACACTGCGGCGGGGTGGGTAGAAGAAAGTGCTTTCAGGCTCAAGAGAAAGTTCTTTCCGCCGGACGACTCGATGAAGTTAGTGTATTTCTCCGCACACTGCCAGACTGAGAGTAGGACAGTCATTTCACGCTGAGTTTGCACCCGGCCCCAAGCCGTATACTTGGACTCTCGGACAATTGGTGCAATGGCCTTGAGGAGCTGCTTGCTGTCATCGCTAGTTAAGTCGAATTCATGGACATTGTAGCGAAGGGGCACATTGAAGTGTATCAGGGTGGTTAGTTCATCCATTTTTGCCGATTTGCGAGGTGAAACCTTCGAGGGAGACTTTATCGAAGTAGTAAGAACAGAGAGATGAGAAGGTTCTGTTATGTTTAATTCAAGTCAGTTCAAGTGACTGTTATACAGGCACCCATGATGCAAACATACAAACATGAGATGATATTTGTCTTCTCGAAGGAACCGCGTTATCCGTGTTCCGGGCTACGAGGTACCTACCTTAAATGGTGTCACCTGACTTGACTTCCGAAAGTCTCTTACCCCTTTTTTCAGGGGCTAAAAGTGGGGCTACATGAGGGCACACCTTATTGATACGAAAGATACCTCCATCTACAACTTAGATACTAATTGTAGTCATAGGATATGAATGAGCTATGATATACTAGCTGTTGACTTCTCGACGATTCGTTTCTACATGTACCCGGGTAGGTACCTAAGGTAGGTACTTTCCCTCACCAGCACAACACCAGGCCAGCTGAAGAGCTGTACAGCATCGTACGTCCGACGTTGTGGAAACTATCCCTATTTCCTATTACTAGGTAAGTTATTAGATCACTGTTCCGGACTCGAGGTACCTAATGGACATAGAAGACCTCTACTCCCATATGTATCGAGTGGAAGTGATCAATCCTGAAAAGGTCCCTGATATCTCCGTTCATAAGAAATATCACCTTATATGCTGGATGCAACTGAATTGAGATTTATGAAGAGCCGATATAATACTTGAGTTCACCAGGGCTTCCTCCAAATCAATGAGTTATTTGATTTGATTGACGATTGATTTGATTTGACTTAATCAAATCGTTAGATTCTAAGTCTTGGCTAAGTAAAATATCGGTCAGCAGTTGATTTGAGTGGGTGCTAATCTTATTGAGGCTATTCAGACCTACCTAATAAACCCGCAAAGCACTAAGCGTGGTGTTAATACTGTCGATTAGCCTTTAGTCCCAAAGCTCAATAACCTTAATATTATCTCGGCTGTCCCGAAGCTTTCGTGCGTGGTATCGAGCCACGGTTCCTGCGATCTCCTAAGATTAAATACGCGTCCAAAGGCTTAATTCGAACGAATCTACTCCTGACAATCCATACGCAGCCACGTCTATTTACTTCGTTGAAGCGACGGCGAGGTTGACGATATATGGTGACACGAACCGATTCGACCCCTATAACACTTATGGAGCTATCTGACTAAGCTCAAATCAAGTTGCGAATAACGTCAAATCAGTTAGGATCGCGAGATAATTGATTTGATTTGAATTAATCCAAATATAAGGCTTTATTTGGTTTGATTTGATTTGTAGGAAGCCCTGGAGTTCACGAGAGGCTATTGTGTCACGTAATCACTGATTAGATAAGACGGGAAGATTAACTCGGGTTATTGTGCTGCCGGTCCCGACAGCCTCCTACATCTCGTGGAATAGAAAATTGAGGGAAGTGACTCTCCTAAGAACCTCCCTGGGGAAATCAAACTTATCCATCAATCAGGTAAATGCCGCAGGACAGAAAGACGATCTAGTGACTTCGCCTATATCAAGCATGAGTAGGGAAAAGGGATTAATACAGTAGGTTAACAAGTAAAATCTACTTACCTTATGCCATCCCATTATCTCCAGGTTTGGAATACCCATGTCTCGCAGGCGATTATGTCATTCATAGGTACCTAATGAACAGCTTTACCTGTGTTTGAGAATCGCACAGGGGCGCCGCAGTTAGAGACCATGTCTTCAACTTCTGAGCATATCTCGCTCCTTAGATGGCCATCGCCTCTCCCTAACCGAAGCTGAGTCAGCTTATACATTAGCCGAAGAGCCCGTAAACATGAGAGATGAGCGTTCTAAGCTGCTCACTAATTGGTTAGTAATCATACCACTCTCATACTACTATCCTTACTCATCACATCCTTACTCATCACATCCTTACTCATCACATCCTTACTCATCACATCCTTACTCCATTTACATCAGTCATCACCTTGCCGCTTCTTTTTTATAATCTATTCAATTTCACCTATGTATCTTTCAACTTCTCTCTATACCACTCGTAACTTTACCACGTTTCATGGTTGCTAAGTAGAATACTCTGCTAATAGAGCTTGGAAGCAGCTCGAAGACGCACACGAAAATGTGGCAGGGTTCTCAAAGGCGTCTCCTGCGTCTGTCCGAGGAGTAATACTCATCTGGCGTGCTGATTATCTCGAGTGGTGGGAGATTCTCGTCGATCTTAGGTTCGCCGCTCGTTATATTTCGTCGATAGCCCGACACGCCTAGTCCGTCTCAACCGGAGCTAGGATGGTTGGCACGCTGGATATCTTGTTCCGCTGGCAGAACACTACCGCCCCATGTTGCGGGGGTTCTCAAAATGACCATTCTATTAACTCGTATGTGATTGCTTAGTCGGATTTATGCAATTCTTTAAATAGAGTGTAGGTCTTAGGAGGCCATGAGTGATTAGAGTCACGAAGGCCTGAGAAGCTGCGCGTAGCACGGCCGCTAGCTTGGCTGACATGGTCGTTAATTTGTAAGAGCCAACATGAGATTCTAGGGCATGTATGTTCTCATGGATATAGGCAGTCTCATCAAAGGGTACGACTAGTTGCGTTACACAAAGCTGTGCTCACAAAACAGTTTAACCGTATGGGTTACCTTTTACATCACCCCCTTATTTATAATACCTATAACAACGATACCTTATAACTTTAATTAATAATTTTAATAATAAAATATATTTAAATAAATTCGAATAAATTATTATAGACTTTTTTATTACCTTTTAAATAGCCTATTTAATTTATTTATTATAAAATTATTTCTTTTAATATTTATTAATTTAGCTTTAAAATTCCTTTTTAATCTTTTAGCTTAAGCTTTTTTAACCTATTACATATTTATTAAAACCTTATTAGGTTTAAATTTAACGGGTTAACATATATTAAAAGTGTACTTATTTAACTTAAGTTATAAATTAAAGTTATTCGTATAAAAAGTTACTATTTAATTTATATATTATATTAAAGCCTTAATTACCTGGTTAATTAAGTTATAAATAAGATAAAAAACTAGGCTAGAATTTTTTTCTATTTTTTATAACTATTTAATAAACTTTTTAAACCTTTTAAAAGTAACGTAAATATCTTTTAGTAAAATATAAAGTAATATATTATAATATTTAAATATAAGTGTTTTTAATGGTATTTTAAAAGTAAAGGAAATAGCTTTTATAAAATTTAAAAGTTATAATTTTATTTTTCTTTATCTTAATTATATATTATAAAATATAAAAACTTTTTTACTTACTTTAATATATACGTTAAATATTTATTACTTATAAATTAAAGCTAAACTTAAATAAAATATATATTACTTTATTTTAAGTTAAAAAAAGTATTTTAAAAATGAAAATATATTAATATTAAAAAGCTATAATATATTATTTATATTAAAAGGTAAAAAAAGTAATATAATATTATTTTAATAAGTTAAAAATATAAATTTAACTAATATATATATAAAGTAACTATTTAAAATAAATAATTTATATTACTTTTTATTTTAAAGCTTAATATAAAGTATAAAAATATATTTAAGCCATTATTAAATAATTATATAATTTATTTATTTTTTAATAAATATTATATATTATTATTCCTTAATTTTCATTAGAAATTATTAAACTTAAACCCTTTAATTATTAAAAATTACTATAAAATAATCTTTAATATTAATTAAAAAGATATATTTAATTATTATAACTTATAATATTACTTTAAACTTAATAATTTATATATAATAAAATTTAAATATATTAAAAGTTATAAACATATTAATCTTTCTTTTCTAAAATCTTATTTTATTTATATTATATTTATTTAATAATATAATATTATATTTATTTTATATATAGCTTAATTAATAATAAAAGTTCTTTATTTTTTTTATATTATTTAAATATAACTTTTTATATTTAATATATTATTTTATCTTTATTAAAATATTTTTATATTATTTCCTAAATTAATTAATTTATTTATTATTAAGTAGTTATTACTTTCCTTAATTTTTAAATATAACCTAAGTAAATATAATAATAAAAACATTAAAAAAAATTTTCCTATATATTTTTTCTTATAATATTTAATTAATAATATATTACTTTTACTTTAATAATAGCCTTTATTATAGCTTAATTATTTTTTAATAAGATTAAATTATTTATAATTATTGTAATAAAGTAAACTTAATTAATTTATATTAAGCGATAATACTTTATAATAATATATTTTTATAAACTTTTATTATAATATATATAATATATGTTTTAAAGTTTACCTTATTCTTTATTTTTAATAGTTAATTTAAATAATTTATAATATTATGGTAAAAAGAAGTTATTGTAAAAATTATATAAAAGGCGATAAGGGTGTTACAAATGAAGGGGTGATACAAAAGGTGACCCACACGGTTAGTCGTATAGAGAACCATAAGACAACGGGCCGTAAATCCCAAGGCTGAAGGGACGGTTTTTGGAGAAGGGGGGTATTCGATGACATTCTAGCTTGGCATGCTTGCTCTGGTTCGGAAATTTGTATGCTCACTCATCGATACCGTCTAGGGTGTCGGAAGTGTCGTTAAGTAGCCCAACTTCGGCTGGCTTTCCTGCCTCTTGACCTATGAGGGGCGATATAACTAACACCTTTACCCAAAATAGCTATTGGCAGCGACATTGATCCTTGCTAGACCTAGTGGCCATCACATTGCTCGTTATCAAGACTATCACCGTAGTCTAGGCTTCTCTCGTGTCGAATGTATCGGCAAGTCATGGCGAAGCGATGCCTTCCAGAATATATCAAGGAGGGTTATTAGCTTAGCAAGTTAGGAGGATGAGGAGGAAGTTGAAATTCTTCAAATTCTGAAGAGGTATTCATTATCCTAGGCAGGACGTGTTCTTTTCCTTAAGAATAAAGCCATTGGTCACCTGAGGAAGTGAGTATAACGGCTAATGGAGTACAGCTAACCGAGGCAGATGCCTTAGCGATCCAGCCCATCGAACCCAATATTCATCGGAACAGTCACCAGAATTCCTGGTGACTGTTCCGATGAAACGTCCCTTCCCGCTGGGCAGGGAACACGTAGTTAAACAATGTTCCACAATGACTTTTCTGCTGATGAGAACTCTACTGTCCATTCGAGTTCCGGTCTGCCGGTTCTCCCCGGAGAGGTGAAATTTCCCTTGCCTTCAGGCGACTCTCCTGGGCATATAATGACACGAGCAGCGACTTCAGATCACGAGGGTCATTGAAAGGCTTGCTATTGATAGCAACCGTAGTCCTAGGGACTCGTATCCTGGTAGCTTAGCCGTTGGCCGCGATCTTTGCTGAATGGGTGGAAAGAAGTACGAAACGGGGCTGTTCGGCCCACACAGAAGATCTCGGTCTTCTCAGGGCTTGGAAATCTGCACCTAGTCACCTCCCGAGGATGTCTGCATATCACAGAAGAACAAGAAACTAGGAAATAGAAAAAAAGGATGGCTTTCTCTCGTTCATCATGGAGGTGCCAATTCTGGCCGATTGTGCGTCTGCTCATCCACACACCGTCGATGCTGTACTCGTCGCAATCGTCCTTGTCATGCTCTGAGAATCCTACACGAAGTCTCTGTCTCTGGTATTCACCAATCCGCAGCCCCTTGGGCCTCTGCCTTATGGCCAGAGGCCCGCGTGGGAGACGAATAATTTCCAGGTAGTAAGAAGCAGCTTTGAGCTCCCCGATCTATGGGGTTGGTCGAGAAGCAGCCTGGGAGCCAGGACCAACATCTAAACAAGATGCCTCTGGCAGCTGTTGTAGGAGTGAAGTTGGGCGAAGTAGGCTTTGTGGATGGGAATGTTAGGGAGTGTCATTGGAGAATGGAAGTTGACGAAGATGGGGAGGAATGGAAAGAGGCGAGTGACATCTGCCCTCAGTTTGCATGGAGTCGTGTATTCGGGTCAGCTTTATTCAGTAACATCTTCAACCGCTCGTGGCGTTCCACCCTTCTCGTTAAACAAGCTGATTCCTATTCGACACGAGTGTCGACCTAGTCGGCTTCGGACACAACCCCATATTAAGGGATAATGTTCCCAATGCTACCATATGGCTGTATGGTAGGGGCAGTGTCAACAGCGTTACACTGGGAATAAGACAGTAAGCAATGGTGTTGCGCCTAATATCTCGGTTGTGATACGCGAAGATGAAGATGATACAATCTTCAAGGGGGTGGGAGTTTAGACAGGACGCCCCGTTCGAACAGACGCTTTTCTCGGCGTCGTCGGGGTCGGGGGCGCCCCCCACGATGAGACCGAAACGGTCTGTTCGAGAGGTTGGTTCGTTCCAACTCCCGGCTCGTAGCGACGCGAGCGGTGACGGCTTCGAATTCTTGGTTCTCGCAAGCCCACTTAAGCGTCCACCAGTCATTGTTCTTTTTTTCTTTTTTTCTTTTTTTCTTTTTTTCTTTTTTTCTTTTTTTCTTTTTTTCTTTTTTTCTTTTTTTCTTTTTTTCTTTTTTTCTTTTTTTCTTTTTTTCTTTTTTTCTTTTTTTCTTTTTATGAAATGTAAGCAATCCAATAAAATAGTTCTAATGTCGTTGGCACCCTCTTTTATCATCCATTGCATTTGTTATGATGTCGCGCAGGGACATTGAGGTCCTGCGTGACTGGTGCAGGTGTCGCTGATGGAGCCTGGTACGGCGGCATCGCTGGTGCTGAGTGGCCCGGAACGAGCTGGTAGTTCGAAGATGGTGGTCTTAGGTTCGCGGATTCGCATGATGACGGCCGCGAAACGCTGGGCCAGTCAATCAGCAAGCCCAATAGTAGAATTCAAGCCCGGGGGTAGATTAATAACGTCCTTTGGTTTTACTCTGCGTTGCGAGCCAGTTGATGTCATCACGAGAGTCTTATGCTAGAACGAAAGTGCTGAACACGAAGGCCAGGACTATAATGTCCGGCCAGTTGCGAAGTGCTTGTAGGACACGGCTACGGAGGCGTGTGAACGAAGAATGTATAACTGCGAATGCTTTGTTCATGGTTAAAACGGTTCGTCGCCACAACGTTTGCAAAAATGTCTGTGGGTTCTGTAGACGGATTTGTAAGATCCCGAGTGTATACTCAGTAGAACACGATTTGATAATCGTATTTAAACTGATTTAGATATATGTTTGTATGAAAATGGCCTTAAGACAGGAGAAACGTTGGTATGGATGTTTATCGTGTGACGCAAGTAATCTTCGGTGCAACGGTCCTCGTAGAGGAGAATGTCTCCGCCTGTAATTACGGGCGGTTGAGAAATGCGATCCCACGGAGCACTTCGCGCTGTAGTGTCCAGTAACGGTACGCACTACTCGTAAATACGTCGTCATGGGATGGCAGAGGAGTACGGGATTGAGAAAGAGCACGTCAAGGCTCCTCCTAACATTGAGCCATGTAGAGCTATAAAAGCCGAAGTATTCTCAGATGCTAGCGCGTTGCGTCGAACATTAGATCTTCTGATAAGTCGGAGTTCAGATAGTTTTGGTTGTACCTGATTAATGATAAGTTTATGGTTCCATATTCTTGTTCGTGTCAGAGCTGCTCAAAACGTTTGTGTGATGTTGGTATGGTTCTCCAATGGTAAGTCAATCTAGGCTGTCGTAGAACACCTTAAGAGAGATCCAGAAGGTCAACGGCCGAGTTAAACCAAGTATTAGGGTGACGAATTAACAGAAAAGATGGGCAAAGAGTGGGTAGGATAGGAAAATAGAAATGTGGCCATCTACTGGGTAATAGTAGCCATGGTACTGAGCTCTATGGGATTAAAAAAGAAAAAAAGAAAGTTGAGTACGAGTGACGACACCGCACTTCACATTTGTAGGAAAGACTGGTTTTCGTCCTTCTAATTCATCGATATTAATGAGTCTCGAAGTAATGCAATTTCAATATGTTGCAATACTACTGAGGCTGCTATCAATCTGCTGAGCCTCATCGAGGCATACTGCCTCTACCAATAAATCTGTATCAACGCAGACTTTGGACAGTGGCGTTCGGTGCGATTCCTCATTGGACGATCAGAAGGCGTTTTTTCATAAATATCCTGCTGCTACACGTCATACGTTGTGATGACAACGTCGTGGGGGCCCCTTTTTGATTTAGGGTAAGAAAGTGTGGTGGACTCATTATGGGCACAAGAGCGCCGTGAGTTGGGATACAGCAGAGAGTTGATCGTTTCGGATTCAAGAACCAGCTCGTCTGTAACCAGAGTTACCCACGGATCGGGCCCGATGCTAGAGAGGCACGGGAAGATCGATAGGGACGTAAACTTTGCTGAGATGGTGATTTATTGTAGTAGCTCGGCAATGTGGGCGATAGGTGGGGGATGCCTGAAAGACACTGAGCTTTTCCTCGAGGGCTGCGGAAGCCGACATGCCAGCTTCTTAGACTTGATTTTTAAGGTCCGACATTCTATTGTCAGAGTGACTCTCATTATTAACCACACGACCTGGGCCGTCGACGTGGTCTAGCCTACCACGACAATATGGTAGTGTGTGGCTTTGTTCTGGCTCCTTTGTTCCACAGCGTACCTAGTCGCTTGTAGAACTACACCTACAGCTCATAGTCAGACCAAAGCGACGGCGTGCCCAAGTTGCGGCAACCTGCGCAAGCTGCTCGGGCTTGAGTAGCTGCTTGCACGGCTTCTGTGCAGAATCCCGCTTCTCCTCCCTTAGGCATTGTTAAGGTTGCTGAAATTACGAATGGTTAATTCCCGTAATGAGAAGGGGGTGGCGCATAGGCATAAAAGGAGATGAGGTACGGATGCGGCCGGCTCGTACGCGCCGTAATGCATGGTAACAAGGGTAAAAGACCTTGGTCGTCGATCACAGCTTTGGTCTGACTTAGTCTTGCGAGCATGTGCTGGTGTTTTCGTTATTATTATCGAGAAATGCTGTGGGGTCAAGTGAGGTATGGCGGCACCGATCCTCTTCCTTCATGCCAGGCTTCTCCTATGCGGACCCCAATGGGCGTCGAAGAAGACATTAGGCCCAAATTCGGCCATGGCAGAAATGGTACCTGACGGTATTCCATGTCTTTTCTTGACGATAGTGCTTAGGATTGCTTGCTTCTCGACGTGAGCAGTGGGGGGAGCCCACGTTCGCCCACGTTCCTTCTGGGCATCGAGTTTATCTGAACGACTACGGAGTCAAGATAATTGACTGCTCCTCAGGGGAGTGAAATATCTAGATCTCCTAATTCATAGCCCGTGTTGTAGGTACTAACCAGGTCCACGATTCGAAAACGAGGTAAGTCTAATAATGTTGATTTCCGAATCCCCGTCCACGACTCAAAGGATGTAGGTTAGGAATCTAAGAGCATGCTGGAAAACATTCTCATGAACATCCGTAGTAGGTTGGAAGTCGTAGAGACAATAGCTAGGCCACCGCCATGTGTTAGAGTAAGTCCTCCACTGGCGGTGGCCTAGTTACTTTACTCAGCAACAGGAATACCTGCTACCGTTGAGTTGGTGAGCAGTGGTACCAGCCAAAACCTCAACATCGGCAGCAATGTCATGGGGGCGAAGACCCACGATGCGAGCTATGAACTCGATTCGGGCCTCAAGTCTGCCCAATCTTTGACGCAGCGGCAGCCAGCGGTGCGGCATACTGGCGGCTCCGGGATCAAAGATTGGCCAGACCTGAGGTCCGAATCAAGTTTATTGCACGTATCGTGGGTCTTCGCCCTCATGGGCATCGCTGTCCATTTCTTGTTCGCATAACACCGTGCAGGATGGAACTAGTAGTGACAGCTCTATTAACAACCACCCAAGCAGACTTCAGGGATTGTGTGCGATTGTGTTGCGTTGATCTTTGGTGAGATTCGGTTCTTCTTATTCTTCTTCTTCTTGCTCTTTCCTTTTTTCTTTTTTTTTCTTTTTTTTTATTGTTAAGGATGACGCTGAATATGCCCGCATAGGACTCGGAGACCGCCCTTTACCACCAAGCATTAAGTCTTGATTCTTGCTCGCCTCTGGAGTTGGCTGCACCGGTGGTACGGTCTGTCCCTAAGATTTGTCTGGCTTCGGCTATTAGGAGCAGAGTAACCCCTAGACTTTGAACGAAACATCTGCAACACACGCGGAGCCCGAATACTCAAGGAACTTGAAGGATTCCCAAGCCTCACCACTCCTTTCCGCACCATTGTATGGCAGGGAAAGTTGTCCTGGGTATTAACATGGCTATTGACTCCTGCTGCGAATATACTCGTGGCTATACGGGTAGCAGCCCCCATCGTGGTGGCAGTGTTTTCTACCTCCTGGTAAGGTTTAAACTGGAGGCGCAACGTTCGGGCCCTCCCTACGATGGGTGAGGCGCTTGCTGAAAATAAAGTGACAGAACTCTTCTAAGCCCTATAGGTTGCCCGATCAGACAATTAAAACCGACGACGTTCTCGGCCATTTGACTCATGGCGTCATCTTGCTTGAGTGTTCCTGGGCTGACTCTCACATGGTGCTTCAACAAGCCTTTGAATCTGTGACTGCCAGAGTGTGATATGGTCGTAAGAGACACAGTGTTAGTTACCTGGTGGTCTCGTTCGCCGCATAGAAGGGTCGGCTGATACGCCTCGAAAGAAATAAGGAGATGGCAAGTGGGTTTTTTCAACGACCCCAGTAGCTCGATGCAGTCTCGGTAAAAATCTTCCTCCTTGGTACGGGGAAACAGTCGTCCTCAACTGTGAAATCCAACCAGGCCATCTCCTTCACCTCCAAGACAGTGCTTCCAACTCTTTGAGTACTGTAGCCACTGTAGCACCGGTTCTAGTCATCTGACCCTTCGGCACGTGATCTTTACGCCTCTCCATGGTTGGAGCTGAGGTCTTGTAAGCATTCTACTTTCTGGGGTTGGATCGTATTGGCAGCTATCTGGTTCTTGTGGCTCAAGCCGTTCGATCTCGCGGGCTCTGGGGGTTGCAGGGCTTGTTGAAGGTGGTTTGGGCAGGTGAAGGTCAATGATGACTGCTATGAACTCATCATATCCTGAGGACTAGATATGATGTCTTGCAAGTATGATCAAGCTAAGCGCAATGGCGTAGGGATGGGAAGAGAGAACATGGTAGCGGGATCGATCCTGGCTTGTCTTTCTCGCCAAACTCCCTTGAGAGGAACGCACCGTTCATCATCTCATGGCCGGCTCCATGGGCCAGATGCGGACATCTTGCCTCAAACCTCTGAAACTCTTGTCTCATCTTTCTCGTTACGTAAAATATTTGCTTCGTCGTCGACGTGGCCGAGAAAAGAACTGCTGCAAAGACCCCCACTCTTTAAGATACGTGATGCGTCAGGTTGCAGAAGCGATACGGAAGACTCAAGACCCTGAATAAAGTACAGCTTCTTGCATTCTTTGGGCCGCATAATCTTTGCTCATGTAGTGCGGCCTCATATCCATTGCGTCTGCACCCAGAGATGATTCCGGACGAAGAACAGCGAAAGTCAGAGGTGAAGTCTGAGGGCATCCTTCCATCCCCCACCGCCGACCTTCGCTGTTCTTCATCTTGAATCATCTCTGAGTGAATATAACGGCAAGTCATGGCTGGCACCGTTTCAGGCCGGCCATGACTTGCCGCTATATTGACCATAGGCTTCATTAGTTATCATCGTCGTGGGATCGAGCAATACATGATGATGGTGTTGTAGACCACCCCAAACTAATATCCAGTGAGGGGCAGTGGGATGGCACAGTCGTGTCTCAGGTGCTTATGGGGGTTTAAATGCAGTCATTGTGCAACTTGGGTATTAGAGGCATGTCGACGTGCTTCAGAATAATATGCAGAACTTGTCCACACCTTCGTCAATCAATACCTCGTACCCAGGGAGGATAGAACCCACCCTCCTCTCCCTGTTTTGGCCAATGTCATGAAGCCACAACTATGGCTTGCGCTAGAGACCCATTACCCCCCGATAGGTCTAGGAGGTAACGTAGACTATGCTGAGGACATCTTCGTGGTGGGGATTATTGCGAAGAATCTTGTAGCCTTTGTAAATGAGGTATCTTGCATCTCCGTCCATTGCTCTTCTCAGTACGCCCGGGTGGGGTCAAGACGTCTATAGTCGTTTACGAGCCCTTCGATTGTGGCGTCGTCTAGTATGAGTGTCACGCAGGCCCTTCTTCGCAAAAGACCCACAACAATGTGACTCCGAGAGTTGTTAACAGAATAGTAAAGCTCTTTCTCAACAAGACTGTGGCTGCGACGATGGTTGGTTTCGAGATATAATAACAGCTCGGAAATGAGTCTGTGATCCCAAACCTATAGGCTATGAGAAGACTGCGAGCTAATAATAGCCAGAGTAAGCCTTGTTGATGGATGGCCGCTCCTCTATCTTCCTCTCCCCAAGATCTAATCTTAGGCGTTTCAATGCTCTCTGCAGTAAGCCTTATGGGGACTGATGTATGATGTTCGTGAGTTGGGTCGAGAGAAGGGAGGGGACAGGGACAGATGAAAATGCGTGCTGTGGCCGCTCATCGAACCTGGGGCTGTAAAGGCCTATGGGTTCTCTTTCGAGAACTACGACGAAAAGGGTCGACGCCGTGCTAGCAGTCATGGAACGACATCAGAAGGCAGTCTTCTCAACCCTCGTCGACCCTTTCGCCGTAGTTCTCGAAAGAGAACCCATAGGCCTTTACAGCCCCAGGCTCCGAGTGCGCCGTGTCTTCAATCCGGTCTTTACCAGATGTCCAAACCTTACTGATTTGGCTGAAGATAGTAGATGCGGATGGAACTACTGGATGTCTTACACCCACAATATTCTGCAGATGACTGGTTCTGGTTGTGACCTGTCCATTTGTTCCAGACTTTGCACCAAAGTAGAGACAAGAAGGCATCCTATAACATTATTAGTTCCTATCTCTGGTTTGGATATTAGTTTAGAAACCTACCTAAGCTCTTACTACTCAACCGAAAAGTGAGATGTTAACTCCTCATTGCGGCCACCTTTGCGACAACCTGAAATAGTTAGTACTGAGTCTGCTTTTAATTATATGTTTTCACTTACCAGCATTCCTGGCTCCTCGCCTCTTCAGGGGTGTTCTAGCGAAGCCAAGCCTCACCCATGACAAATGCCGAGCTGCTGACACGACACTTTGGTGCAGTCTAGGTCGATATGACCCTGGTGAATCGCCTACCCTAACCTGTAAACTTCGTGTTAGTGATTCATATGGATCAGCCCAAAACGATGTGTTGAGGTTGAGATACATGAAGAAGTGGCTGTCTATAGCGCCGAGAAATGCTGTGTGGTATGAATGGTTTCGGGGGAGGGGGAGGCTCAGCATAACGTGGTGTCTCTAAAAGTCTCTCCGTCTCATAAGTGCTTCGCCCCATCAGAATCGGCTTCCTACAAGACCCATGACAAATGTCCTACCTCAGTCCAGACTAAATGCCACATGGAACAACTAACTTTCAGAAGACAGACTGATAGCCTCACCAACCAACATTTAATAAAAGGTGTTTGCTACAAAAGAAGCCCAAGACAGCTTGAAGAAAAAAGGGAAAAGAAAGAGTAAAGAAATAAAAGACAGTAAAGAGAAAAAGAAGGAGTTGTGAAGAGAGGAACAGATTCACGTACCTATGTCCCAACAGAATGCTAACAACAAGACATAGTGTTTTCGGTCTCGGCATGTTAGACGTGTCCCGGAAGGACCGGAAAGTTCCGGTCCGCCCGGCCCCTAGCCCGGGCAACCCTGTAGTATACAGGTACTCTATGAATACATGATATCGTACAGTGATAGTTGAGTGTCTAGTGTGAAAGGGGGTAGTTAGGGAAAGTATGTTGCGTGTGAGGGGCTTCTGCGTACCCAGTATTAGGTAGGTTGTCGTCAACGGGCCGTGATGAGGGTATTCTAGCAACTTGTCGACAAGAGTGAGAAAGGAGAAGAGAGAATGTCTGTGTCAGAGGGAGATGAAGGAAGAAAATATGCGAGAGGAATAAGAGGGAGAATGTAGGTGTGGGTCGGTGGCTGAAAAGGAGAGGAGATGGAAAGAGTAAAAGAATGGGAAGCTGGAAGAATGAAAAGAGAGTGTAGGTGGGGAGAGGAAAGGATGGACGGAGAGAGAATGTGAGTGAGAAGGAGAAGGAGTGGGTGGATGCCAATAGAGCAGGCCGGACTGTGTTATTGTCATCGGAACCACCTTCATCGGTCTGCTCAACGGGCTGCTCTTGCACGTTACCATTTGTGTAGGCAACGATGCCAGTCACTCGGGTTACTTGTCATTTACTTGTAATGATTCTGGTATCCCAATCTAGTGGTGTCTCTTCTTAGCATCCCTGGGTGGTGCTATTATGTTAATATTTGTCTGGTTCAAGGATTGTAGGTATTCTTGATGATGTTTTGCTTGTCGGGAACATACCTGATAGGGGCTAATATGATGACTGAAGCAGAGTCGGTAGAGGGGACTGTAGGATGAATTCGAAAGTAGAGTCTCTTTGGAACCTAAGATGGACTGGTTGAAAGAGTTGGAAGTTGAGAGGTAGTGATGGCAGTTGTAGGTTGATGTGATGAATTCAGTTGTTGGGGAATTATGGATTTGGATATGTGTAGGATCAAGCTTGGAAATTGTAAACTGAGGAATGTTATTTTTTTCCTTGTGGGAAAGGAAGAAATGATTCTTGTGGGAAAGAGAGTTAAGAGACCGGACTCGGCTGAGCCCTAAGGTACATGTACCTAAGTGTGGCCGAAGCTCCCTTACACAGGCAGTGTATAGTCGATTTCAGATGTGTGCCGGGATGTATAGTCAGTTCCGGATTTACTTGACAAGTACTGTGTTAGGTAGGTATGGATGTATTAAGAAAACTATTGCACACAATGTGTCCCCTGTGGGATTTATAATGGACACATAAAAAAGAAGAGCACAATAAGAGAAATTGCTTTTATACCATGTATGGTGGTATATATATTGTAGCCCCTGAAGCTAATTAGGTCACACATATGCCTTCGGTCAGTGCGCCCCCAAACAAAAGTGTACTTGTCAACTTGACCAAGTTTGTGCTTGACTACCTAATGTAAGTCACCTAAGTGTACACTATTCTCCTTTGACTCACCCCAAGGGTATATTAACATATTTGCTTAGACTTCACACATTTGAAAGTCTTCCATGCCTCTATATTCCCAAGTTACTCAGGATCGAGACCGCGCAAAAACTACCCGTCCTTAATATTAAAGAATACCATGTGTATGGATAAGGACATCTTGGAATAGTGTATTGGTCTAGAATCAATAGAAGAATGTCAGAGATATCTCGTGTACGTGATAGTAAGATTGAAACTATGTCTTTAGGATATAACATCTTTAGTTGATTGTACATATATGATGTACTCACTCTTATCGTAATATTTTGAATCTACAATTTGTTAGATACAAAGGCATATTATCTAGCTTCATATATCTACCTAAAGTATCAAGGCATACCTAATGTTAGTAGGTACCTGTTAGGGAAGGCCAAAATTGTAAATTAATCTAATAGAAGAAAAATGCGCCACAAGCTTTGTAGTATACCTGGGGTATAGGAATTAGGTTGACAAAAGGCTCTTGATTAGACTAGACAGGTTTCTTAACTATAGCATATGAAATGCGAATAGGCGAAGATATAATAGGAACTGACGAAATAAACTTTTGAGATTAGAGTCCTCTTCTACGGTTTGATACGATGACGGTGAATTCATTATAACATACGGGTTAGCAATAATACCAACCACGTCATAAATAAGCATAAGTCCACGAATTTACATGTTTTCAAAGGGTTCCAATATTTTTAGATAACTTAATATTCCCGAAAGTGTTATTGCGATCTTGTTATAAGTATGAACAAATTATAGCAGGTATTTAAGTACAGCTACAAATAGGGTCTTCCACCTTATAGTTGGAGCAACATTGGTTAGAGGACTGATTTATGTATGGAGGCTACCTTAAGTAGGTAGCTAACCTGCTAAGTGATTTGATAAAAGACTTTCTCAAGGCCAAACTAAGCTGTCTCCCTATCCCCATGGCTTTAAGGACCAACCAGTTAGGGGGGGCACCCCCACGCAAGAAAAGGGGGATTTATTCTCTATGCTCCCAATAGGAGATTTGTGGGTGGTCATTTTCGATGGCGTATGCAGTTCTCGGTAGCCAATGTATTTTTAAGTAATGATAATTAATGTGGGAATGGGTTTTTTATTGGCTATGCTAATTCTAGGCAATTCAAAATAGAAAGAGGAAAGGTTAATAAAAGAAGGAGAGAATGAGGAAGTTATTAAATATGCTGTGATCTGTATTATATTCTAATGAATGGCCAAGAAGCTTACCTAGGAGTGAAACGGAGCTATTCCGGAAGTGAGGGGGAGAGGCTGGGTTCAATATTTTGCATTTGTACAATGTACTTGTACTTCGAGTTTGTTATTAATTCCTGGTAATCTCTCGTATCGATTGTAACAAGGTCGTAATCAACATCAACTCCCGAATGCGACGTACGCATAAGATTACAGTTCAAGCCGCGACTACGAATTTTTGGCAAAGGATATTAGACCTGGCCTTCTCAGAATCTGTCTCATCAAAGACAGTTAATTCTTCCTCAACGTTCAAGTTGTATAACGGCCACTTTGCTGCATGCTCGGCCTGCGACCGACGCTGCGGGCCCGGCCGTCGCTGGTGGACCTGATCCGACGGGGAAACCACGGCGAAAGTTCAAGCCCAGGTTCGAGCCGACCGGGCACGCCTGCGTCACCTGGCAGCCCTACTAGCAGCACTGGCAGTCTTGACAGCCCTGTTAAAGCCACTAAAGCCACTAAAGCCACGCCCTACTTGATAGCTGAAGCTTCCAACTATCCACTGCCCCCCAGCCCGTTGCTATCACCAGCTATCGCTAGTACTGATACTACTACAACAGCCACAACTAGCTCCACCACCGCCATCATCACAACTACATCTCCGTCGACACCATCCATTTCGGGGTCATCGTCTCCAGCTTCACCTTCGCCTGTCCTTGCATTACCTGTCCCATCCATTTCTATAGCTGCAGAGCAGCCTACTATTACCAAAAAGACTCCCAATATGGCTCCGGTAAGCTGCATATTTGCATCCATCCGTCCAATCTGTCGTCAAATCTCCAACAAAGCTATCAGCTTGCCTTGTCTTCCCCCGCCAGTTCGAGATTCGGATCTCTAATATCTCTGGTATATATAGTCAGCGAATGCCACAAATGGCGACCATGAAACGCTCAATAGTGGTATGTAGCTCTTATATCATACGTAGTGCCATTTATCTTAGCTAACCATGTGTCTGCGTGCAGGCAAGATCTACTCCGTATCCGGGTTCGTAAACGCCGCACCAGCTACATATAGCTCTCGATATATATAGAACTAACAAATGTCTAATCTAGTCCCGTCGTAGTGGCTGAGGATATGATTGGAGTTGCCATGTACGAGCTCGTCAAAGTCGGCCACGACAATCTAGTCGGTGAAGTCATTCGAATCAATGGCGACCAAGCTACCATCCAAGTATACGAGGAGACAGGTATGATTTAGACTGAGCTTGCATATGACGAAAAACTATTATGAATTAAAGCTAATGAAATACAGCTGGTATAACCGTAGGCGACCCCGTCCACCGCACCGGCAAACCCCTCTCCGTCGAACTCGGCCCCGGTCTATTACACAACATCTACGACGGAATCCAACGGCCCCTCGAGAAGATCTCCCAGCAGTCTAAGAGCATCTATATCCCTCGCGGTATTGCAGCGCCCGCCCTCGACCGAACCAAGAAGTGGGAGTTCACGCCTACCCTCAAGGTTGGCGACCACATCTCCGGTGGTGATGTCTGGGGAACCGTCTTCGAGAACTCGTTCATTAAGGTACACAAGATCCTGCTGCCCCCGCGCGCAAGAGGAACAATCACCAGAATCGCTGGGAAGGGGGAGTACACTGTGGACGAGAAGATCCTCGAGGTCGAGTTCAACGGCAAAAAGACCGAGTACGGCATGATGCACACTTGGCCCGTCCGTGTCCCACGGCCGACGACCGAGAAGCTCTCCGCCAACAACCCTTTCATTGTCGGCCAGCGAGTCCTGGACGCTCTCTTCCCTAGTGTTCAAGGAGGTACCGTGGCCATTCCCGGTGCTTTTGGATGTGGCAAAACTGTTATTTCGCAATCCGTCTCCAAGTTCTCCAACAGCGACGTCATCGTGTACGTCGGGTGTGGTGAGCGTGGTAACGAAATGGCTGAAGTCTTGAAGGATTTCCCCGAGCTATCCATCGAGGTCGAGGGCCGCAAAGAGCCTATCATGAAGCGAACTACCCTGATCGCCAACACCTCGAACATGCCCGTCGCCGCCCGAGAGGCTTCCATTTACACTGGTATTACTGTGGCCGAGTACTTCCGTGACCAAGGAATGAACGTAGCCATGATGGCTGACTCCTCGTCGCGATGGGCCGAAGCTCTACGTGAAATTTCCGGTCGTCTCGGTGAAATGCCTGCGGATCAGGGTTTCCCCGCTTACCTTAGTGCCAAGCTCGCCAGCTTCTACGAGCGTGCGGGCAAGACCAGTTGTCTGGGCTCGCCCGCACGCGAAGGCAGTGTCAGCATTGTCGGCGCCGTCAGTCCACCCGGTGGTGATTTCTCCGATCCCGTCACCAGCTCCACGCTAGGTATCGTGCAGGTGTTCTGGGGTCTGGACAAGAGACTGGCGCAGCGGAAGCACTTCCCGTCCATCAACACATCGCTGTCGTACAGCAAGTACACCAACACTCTGGATAAGTGGTACGAGAAGGACTACCCGGAATTCCCGCGGCTGCGCGACCGCATCAAGCAGCTGCTCTCCGACTCGGAAGAGCTGGACCAGGTCGTCCAGCTCGTCGGTAAATCAGCGCTGTCGGACCCCGACAAGATCACCTTGGATATAGCTACATTGCTCAAGGAAGACTTCCTGCAACAGAACGGTTACTCTGACTACGACCAGTTCTGTCCCATCTGGAAGACGGAGTGGATGATGAAGCTTATGGTGGGCTTCCACGATGAGGCGCAGAAGGCCATCGCCCAGGGCCAGAGCTGGGCTAAGGTGCGCGAGGCCACGAGCGACCTCCAGGCTCAGCTCAGACAGCTCAAGTTCGAGCTGCCGAGTGAAGGACAGGAGGTTATTAGTAAGAAGGTATGTTATACACTCACGAATAAGCGTGTTTTTTATAAGTTAAGATGAAAGTTAATGTGCTAACTTTATGTGTAGTATGAGAGCATTCAACAGAGCATGCTGGACAAGTTTGCTGCTGTCATGGACGAGTAAGAGAAATGAAGTGTTCGAAGTTCGGGTTCGATGTACATAGATGAGTGGCTGAGAAGAGAGAGGAATGAGAAAGAGCAAGAGTAAGAGCAAGAGCATATGCTCATACCATCGAACAGTGCTATGGGAATGTCATAAATTACAATTGAATCATTACGTTTTTGCCTCTTAATTACCGATAGAATATTTTGTTGTGTGTTAAGTTTGACTCAGTGGACGAATCCTCATCCTATGAATGTACTACATTTGTGCATACTACTAATTTGTCTCCGGCCGTAGTTCAATATTGTCGGCTATGAGTTATTGGCGCGTGCTATTTTTCCGAACAAAAGCGATAACAGGTTTTGTTTATTCATTGAATTGCGTAATCATCATGGTTCCAAATCACAAGGCCTCCGTATCTTATGTACAGTAACGCAAAGTAAAACAATTAGAAGACGAAATGGCGCCTCCTCGAGACCTTGGTGTCGCTATTAATGTAGGAGACAATCCACCATCCCTTGGAAATCAACTTCATTTTTGACATGATCGCTCATGCCCTGATTTTCTGGTCCCCCTTTTTTATATCATATCCCCTTGCGATTATTTTCTTTTCTACTATGCGTACATGCCAATTCCGTCCCAACTACAGAGAAACCTTCCGTCCGTTACAGGCCCAACGAGATGTAGTATTGCCATGTCAATGAACGTCCATGGACATATTAGTTTCCACTCCGTAGAACTTTATTTTTTTTCTTCTTGTTTTGTTGAGTGCTTAGAGGCAGTGAAGACGGCAAGCCTTGGTTGGCTTTATTGCGAATATCAGACGCCATGTTCTCAAGATACATGGACGCCGCTCCATGAGCTTAGGATCCGACAATGTGTCCCGAATGGCCCAGGCATGTTTCATTTCTGAAATAACACGTGGCGAGGTTGAGGCGCCGAAATAGCGAACCCGAAATGTAGGGGTGAATGTTTGGGAAGCGTGTTGTTTCGGGGCGGAGTCGTCCGGGTTGAGGCTACATCATTCCGAACAAATTAGATCCTCAATGTACGAGCCCTTGGCCATAGATGTTCTTTCCCCGTATGTGGTATGCCATTTTTTCCTAGAGATTTTTTGGCCAGTTGATGCAGTACTAGGGATAATGGCATACATGAAGATTATAAGGCTACGATGAGATTGACCTGGGTATTGAACGTCGAGACAAGAACGTGGGGCCTAGGGTTGTGATAGGCGAGGGGAAGAGAGCAGACCCTATTCCTCAAGCCTGCCAGTCTCCTTGTTGTTATATGGAGCAGCGGCTCTAGAAATGAGTTTGGGTCTTTTCGGAGGGACGGGGTGGTTTATATCTTCTTTGAAGATTTCAGCGTAGACATCGAATCTGTCCTTTGAACCGTCTTGACCTCGTCCTTCCAAAGGAGCATGCATTTTCGGAGCCCGGCAGGCTGATAAACCTGTAAAGGTAAAGTACAAATTCGCAGGATAGGGTATGGCGATGGGCGATCAAGGTGGAAATATAGGTATAGGAAGATACTCCGGCTGAGTTCTCCCTTTTCCATTGGGCTACGGTTGAAGTAGCTAAAGTAGGTATGTATATCTCTCCTTTACGCGTAGACTATCTTCCAGCATTAAAATGAGCTAGGTAAACAGAAGAGTCCACTTCCGTTATTGAGGCCATTATGCTCGTCAATCCGAGGGTCAGGTTGATAGTAGAGATATGGGTTTCGTGTTAGTGTTGGTACGAGAGATTGAGTGTCATGTTGAAGTTCACAGAGGATGCGCGAGGATGTTGAGGTAAGGTGTTTGCTGTGTTTTGAGGGTTGAGCTTCAGAGTTAATAAGTGATGGCAGGCATGTGCACAATCAAATTGTCCTTGACAAGATAAAGCCTCTGATTTTGGTATGCTGTTGGTAAACTGGTGACTATACGAAGTTCCTCGACTTGTAGATACCATTGTGCACAGCCGATTGCTCGCCCATTGAATTGAAGCGTTATTATGCCGCAATAAGCGGCTCCTCCTCAGCATGGCCCTGCTCATTACTCTCATCATTCCTAGAGCCCTCACCTACTTGATTTTGCTCCTGTCCTTCATTATGCTCGGTATTTTGTTGGGTTTCTGAATCCTGGGGCCCCTCGGACTGCTCAGCTGCAACGGTTGCGGCAGCTGCTTCCGCTTCTCGCCGTCTTCGTTCAGCACGCGCCTCCGCTTCTACTTGTGCAATGTGTCTCTCGGCCACTCCTGGGGCAATACTAGCAAGAAACAGGATGCCGGCACGCTCCAGTCTGCGAGCCTGATCCATCAACCAATTCGCATTAGCATTCCGTCGTTGTTGTACTAACCTCGCTGCTGTATCCGCGGGATTCAGTTCTCTCTGTTGTTGACCGGGGTTAGCGGCATCAACATCATTCCCACCTTGCGCATTACCAGCTCCTGCAGGTGCCTGTGGGTCTTGATGGTCATCCGCTAAAGGTATCAAGTTGTCAAGGTATCGGCGGAATGGAGCCCATATTTGTTCACCGAGAGGATTCAGAAATCCAGCGTTCAGTAGGAAGAGCACAATAGCAATAGAAATGACCGTGAACCAACGGGACCAGCTCGAGGTTGGTGACGTGAGCCACCAAATAAATAAGCCCAGACGAATGATCATCCATACGTAAGGCCATAGCTGGGCTATTCTAATAGCCTGCACCTGTGGGTTATCCGGGCGTGCTATGGCGTGCCCTATTTGAGGCTGTGGCTGATGTTGGGGTGGTTGGGGTAGTCCGTGTTGTTGTTGCTGAGGAGGATGCTGTGTTTGAGAACCACTGCTTGGCTGTGGACCGGTCGTGTGACGTCTAATAGGTTGAATAGTTGGTGTTGGTGTTAGATGGGGGAAGTTGAAGGGGTTGACGAACGGTGCAGAGAGTGGTCTTTGCGGAACTGACAAGCCAAATGGTTGGTTTCCGGCACGGACCTGGGGAGTGAAATAGGTCTCTAAGTTGTTGTTAAGCAAGAGGGCACGTGGTCCATTAGGAGAAGATAGAATGTACACTTCCGGTGTGCCCTGAGACGACTGTGTCTGAGTCTGAGGCTGAGACGTTGACATAGGTCTTGTTTGTCCGAAAGCTCTGAGGGGATCAGGTGTAGCGTTAGCACTACCTGCTCTAGATGGAATCAGAGGCGTTGTGACTCCGGGTGCGATAGGGCGATGAGCTTGGCTAGATGCAAGATTTGCCAACGAAGGGCTGCTAGCATTTCGGCGCATGGCATCTGTCATAACTCTAGTAGCCGAACTGACGTCGCCAGCGCGAAGAAAGTTCTGTACCTCATTGTAAGAGAGCTGGCCTCCATTTGGTGCTAAGCGAGGTTGTGCGCTCCCCGGATTCGATGCGTCAGGTGTCGAAAAGGGCGATTCTGTTCCTCCTGGCTGTTGCGTTGGATGAATGAAAGTCTCATTCATAGTCACACGCCACTGCACGCCATCAGGCCCAAGCCCTTCACGGACTGTGGTGCGGGTAGCATCCATCGGCTGGAACGGCGAAGCAACCCCTCCAGGCACCCTAGGATTCGCGGCGGACGTGTCTTGCGCTCCCTGTGCAGTCACTCGTTGGTTCAGGTGGGGACCACCTCCCTGCGCATTCGCAGCTCTCATATATGGGCCATATTGTTGCGCCTGGAGATTCGCGGGGATGATCATCGCCCCCGGTATTTGACCAGGGATAGGCATCCCTTGAGGAAAACCGAAGGCGACACCATGGTATTGGGGCACACCAATTCGCGCTTGCTGAGCTTGGGGCTGGTTGAAGATTGAAGTGGCGTGGTGCTGAGAATATGGCTGCGGAGGAGCATGAAGTCCCGTCGGGGCAACTGAGGGCCGAGGAAACGTCGAGGAGTGGAATGGGTTATTGGGAGTTGACGATGATGTTCCACGATTTTCGGAATGGTCTCGTATCTCTCGTAACGCAAGATGCAATGTTTGATGGTCGGTCGACTGGAGCTGTATGTTCAAAACTCGGTTAGTTAGGTCCTTGTCATCAGCGGCCTGTATAATTACGAAATACATACCGCTTCACGCCCAAAAATGTCCGTCATTGTCTCGCTATCTCGACTAAGCAGACGACCTCTGTGTATAAGGCGCTGGGCCTCATCCGAGGGCCTCGTATTAACCGCATTTCGGATTCTCTCTTTTAGTTGTTTGACAGTGGTATCCGTCGGGACCTCGAGAATCAGTGGTTGCGGTATGCCTACAGAAGGCGAGACGAGGTGTAGCGTGAAACTTGCTGGTTCGGCTTCTGTTGTAGATGCCGATCCCCCGGCTTCATCGGACGCCATCGTGCTTTACCACTACCCGAGAAAGGCTCGAACGCCTACTCCAGTCCTTCCTATTGCGTTTACGTACCAAGCAAACGGCGTCAACCACCTAACCTAGGTATGCCGCCCTTTCTCGAAAGCTGTCACTGCTCCGGATTATCTCAACAGACGTAATAGACAACCAAGAGACTCGTTCTTTGGGTGAATAGATCGGTTTACGCGACCAAGGTATCCTGTGTCAGAGGCGCATTACCTGAGTAGGTTCATTGCCTAGGTGACGACGGGAATCATGTCAGGCAGAGGATTTCGCGCAAGAGCCACGTTGCTTTATGTGCGTTACCTAGATGGAATTGCAAAGCCCGGACCCCAAGAGAATTAATCAAATCAATACAAACATGACACCAATAAAGGAAAATCTGTAAGAAAGTCAAGGCAGAGAAGCGAAAGTATTATTACAACCGTTTGTCGTTTTTTGGTCGAGCCGGCACTGTCGATTGCAAGCTGTCATGTCATTTTTGCTTATCTAATGTAACAATTCTACAGTACGATTCTAGTAGATACCTACCTTAGCGGGAATGGGATTGGTGGAGTTTCAATTTATTGGCACTAAAATGGCATAACCTCGCATAACGTCCACGTTGCCTGGTCGCGGATCGGTACCTACGTATGTATATGTACGTACCCTAATGTATGCGAAAAGTCTGCCAGATCCCACCGCCCTGAAACTTGATCCAAAAAGGGATAGCTTTGCCCACTCCCACCAAAGCTCTGCTCCTGCGTCATTGAGGGTCTTCAAGTCGGCTACTGTACCTTACCGTCATGGGGGGGTTTGCGTTTACCGTATATATTCCATTCATTTATATAAATTGTAGATATATCGCTTAAATTAATAAAATCTTCTATCTTTTAAACGTTTATAATCTTATATGGCTTTTTTAATAAGTGGTATAATTATTACTTTAATTTAAAACGTTTTAATTAATTAAAGTGTAATATTTTCTTAAATTATATAAATATTATTTAAGCTATATAAATATTATTTAAGCTTATTTAAATTATATAAATATTATTTAAATTATATAAATATTATTTAAATTATATAAATATTACTTAAATTATATAAATATTATTTAAGCTATTTAAACTTTATAAATAACTTTTATATATAAGTTATATAAAGTTATAATTACTTAAATAATTATAATAGCTTTTTATTTTAAAATAATAATATATATATATACGTATATATATAATAATTAATAGTTTAATTAGTAATAATATAAATAATAATTTATATTTAAGCTTAATAATTTTATAAATATATTATTTTAAAGTTTATAATTTAATTAAAAAAAAAAAAATATATAAAAAAAAATAATAAAATATAAAATATATAAAATATATATAATAAATATATTTAACTATATAAGTATATTTTTTTTTAAAATATTATATGATTTAAGTTATAAATATATTATAAATATATTACTTAAATAAAAATAAATTGTTTAATAAAATAATATGCTTTTTATTTGTATAATTATTTATTTTTTTAAAACGTTTTACTTTTTTAAAACGTGTTATTTTTTTATATTATTAAATTTTTTTAAAATGTTTTAAAATTAAAAGGTTTAAAAATAATAAACCGCTTTATTTGTGAATAGCCTTTTAAAATTATTACGCGAGTTATTTCCTTCCTTTTTAGGAGTGGTATTTGAAAAAGAACGGTATATATACCGCATATATATAGTAATTGCAAACCCCCCTATGACGGTAAGGTACAGTTTAGCTGCAGAATATTTGCGATTCGAATTGATCTAGAAGCTCCCCCAGTAGAACACTAGGTTGCCCTAGATTTGAAGGGACTAATGGATTTGTTTCCCTTCTCCCCATCCTGACGATTACCTATTGTCATATCAGACGAATGTCACTAATTCTAAATAATAACCTGTCATTTCCTGTATGTGCGCCGACATAAAATTAAGTCATATATCGTGTCCTGTCTCTAAATCTAAATGAGACTGCTTTAAGGTCTCAGACAGTAGAACTTGGGACATGTCAATGGCAAGTTTGTGTTCGGCGTCAGTCCGAGGGCATTCACCCGCATTGAAACGCCCCTTATCATCGCCATGTATGCTTCGACAGACTTACACAGCTACGGCACGACGGTCGACGAGACAATTCACCACCACGCCGAAAGCATGCTTCCATCGGTCGTCACAGCAATGTCAAAATAACGAGCGCTTTGGATCGAGGTTGCGTAATGCGTTAAAAGATACGAAAGTCCGGTGGTATCCCATACCCGTTGGTTTAGGAATTGGCTTTCTTGGCCTTGTCCAGTTCTATAAGACACAGGCACGCGAGAAGGAGAGACTCGAGAGGGAAGCTGAGGGCGATGGTGTCCGTCCCAAGAAACGGGCACGAATACGACCGGATGGCCCATGGTATGCAATCCATTGCTATAGACAATAGCATACATGTACCCCAACACAATGGCTGATCCGCTCTTAGGCAAGTCCAAATAATGTCGACTCTGCCCCTAAAGGCAATGTCCAGGTTATGGGGCAAGTTCAACGAACTTACCATCCCATATTACCTCCGAGTCCCCGGCTTCAAGCTGTACGCATTTATCTTCGGGGTGAACTTAGACGAGGTTTCCGAGCCAGACCTCCACGTGTATCCGAATCTCTCAGCTTTCTTCTACCGGACCTTAAAACCTGGCGTCCGACCCTTAGATCCCAACCCGAATGCATTACTGTCACCAGCTGATGGACGTGTGCTTCAATTCGGGAAAATCGAAGGCAACGATATCGAGCAGGTAAAAGGCATGACATACACCATCGACGCATTACTAGGCAAGCACACGCCTCCCCCAAGCCTATCCGACAAGCAGCCCTCAGCGGTAGCGGACCAATCAGCAACCCCGCCGCCAAAACAAGGCGGCGAAGAGCACATCTCCAAAGACGAAGAATTCGCCCGCGTAAACGGGATATCCTACACGCTCCCTAACCTCCTCTCGGGGCCCGACAAGAAAACCCACGACACCAAAACCCTCGAAGACCAATCCGCAACGCCCTCCAGCCCCGGCGCCGTCTCCGAAGTCCGCGCGGACCTCGCGCTCGGCGAGAAGCCGTGGTACGCGCTGCTCTCGCCGGACAACCGCACGGCGCTGTACTACGCAGTAGTGTACCTAGCGCCGGGGACTACCACCGGTTCCACTCTCCCGCGAACTGGGTCGTCGAGCGGCGCCGCCACTTCGCCGGCGAGTTGTACTCCGTCTCCCCATACCTGCAGCGCACGCTTCCGGGCCTGTTCACGCT
The DNA here is from genome assembly GCA_002120335.1 of Hypoxylon sp. EC38. Classification (NCBI taxonomy): domain Eukaryota; kingdom Fungi; phylum Ascomycota; class Sordariomycetes; order Xylariales; family Hypoxylaceae; genus Hypoxylon; species Hypoxylon sp. EC38. The sequence goes on along the minus strand of KZ111238.1, from coordinate 288,422 downwards.
GAACGAGCGCGTGGTGCTGCTGGGCCGGTGGCGCTGGGGTTTCTTCAGCTTCGTGCCCGTGGGCGCGACGAACGTGGGGTCTATTGCTGTTAATTTCGATAAGGAGCTGCGCACTAACTCCCTGCTCACCGACACCGTGGCCGATCGCGCGGCTGAAGAGGCGGCGGCGCGAGGCGAGCCGTATGCTGGGTTCTCCGAGGCGAGTTATGCTGCGGCGAGCGCGGTGCTAGGCGGATATGCGTTGCGGCGGGGTGAGGAGATGGGTGGGTTCAAGCTTGGGAGCACGATTGTGCTTGTGTTTGAGGCGCCTGTTGCTGAGAACCCGGGATCTAAGAGGGGCTTCGTCTGGGCCGTGGAGAAGGGGCAGAAGGTTAAGATGGGTCAGGCTTTGGGGTATGTGGAGGAGGAATGATGTTGGGATAAATGTGAGTGGAAGGGTGACGATGTATATACTACCAACCAGGGGGCGGACCATAGCAAGCCTACTCAGTCATAATAAAGTAAAAGAAGTGTCTTTTGAGCAAAGAGAGGTCCCTTTTCGAGATAGTAGGGTTGTACTGCAACCTACAGGATTCTTCGTAGTCATAGCGGTATAATTCGCATTGTTAAATATCCATCAACTGCTATGATTCAGCTTTCTATAGTTCACTATAGAACCAAGGAGAAACTTGAGACATCCTAGGTAACGCAAGGTTATTTTTTCATGGTGTAATTTTTGAAAATCGGCTACTATTAGGTACTGATAATTAGCTGCTTCGTGTTATTCAGACAATGGATTATCATTAATCATAATAAGCAATAAGGATAATAGGTGCAAATCTCATTACTGCAGCTGGTTGATCAGGAACGCCTCTCGCTGGTGGTAACTTGTGTTCAGCAACTTGTCTTCATTGGTGACGGCCATGTTGTTGGTGATTAGCTCATTCTCAGATTCATGAAGCTCACTGTTGGCGATGTCCAGTTCACAAGAATAAGTATGATAATCACGGGATGGGTGTTCGTAGACTGAAAATACTTAAAAAAGCGTGAGAGAAGAAAGACGCCCCACGATACAAGTCTATGAAGATTGCATTATCGTTTGCAAAGTAAGAAGCCGTGTGTCATCTCATTGCCCTGTTCCATCCTCTAGACGCCACAAGAGTCAAAGAGTCAACTAACTTTTTTTGACTCCTCAGTCCTACCAATCAGTCCACGAAATTTCCATACACTGGGAAAGCTTGCTAAAAGCTACCCATACCCTACCTACATTCCATCTCTTCCATAGCGCTGGCACTTCGACAACAATGCCTCTCATAGATGGAAACCCTTCTTTCTTCATCTCCAAGTGTGTTCTCTTTTTCAATGATAATCACTTTTTCTGTCGTTTCAAATTCGTAAGAGTCTAGGGCTTCTCATGGGGAACATGCCCGCTAGACAGTCGCATCCTGAATGCTGTAGACGATAGACGAGTTTGACCGGCATAAAGAGAGCCGCCAAGTATGTACTGGAAAAGGAAATGCCTGGGATGTACCTTACACCCTAGAGATTGACCAAACCAAGGCGTCGCCTAAGGTTTGGGACCACTAGACCCGCTTCATTGAGCCGAAATTCGTATTGATCGGTTTTAATCGAAACGTGGTTATGGCCAATATTGAATACCACGCAAGTAAGGGCGGAATGGTTGCGGTCCAATGGTTGCGGAAAGTACCTAGGTAGGCTATGAAAATGTATGGTTATGTGGATCGAAACAGAATTTTGGAGGTTTGTGTAAACCAGGTCATCATCGCCTACAAGTTCTATCGTGAGAGAAGTCGAGTATCATTGAAACACCTAATGTCGAAAGGTCCCTGGGAGAAGAGAAAGTGAAGCCAAAATCATCGGCTTCTTGCAGAGCCCACCGAATTCTGTCGTTCGTGGACGTTGGGACGGCGGTTACCTCGGTCGGCATCCTGCAGCTTAAGCGAGTCCAACCTCTTCTGGTTATCCTCCGCCGCCGAATCTGCCTCCTCAACGCGTGGTAATATATTCAGTGGCTTCGAAGCGGGTGTGCTATTTCCATTAGTGCCGTTGGCCTTCCTTCTGTTGGCCTGCTCTTGGATGGCGGCCCACTTCCTCTCGCGAGCAGCTTCCCTCGCAGCGGCATTATTTTGCTGCTCGGTATACTCGTGCGAACAGTCGTCAAAGAGCTGCGGGTTGATCTCCATGAAAAGCTTCATCGCATTATACACCATTCCGTGGATTGTTCTATATCCGTTTTGTTAGACGTGATAACTGACCATTGAGTTTAGCTAGCTTACCTGTTCCAATGTCCTTTGGAATTCTCATACAGCGGTGCAAACATAATGGGTAAGATGATCTCGACATTGTCGCTCACAAGATTACAGAAATACTCATTGTTCCAGAAATATAAAGCTCGCTCTGCAACTTGGAAATGCGGACTTGCAACCGACTTAGCGAGCTGGTGGAATAGAGGTTCCTGAACTTTGGCGAATTCCGCAGGGTCCATCACCTCGAAAATGTCCTCGACTTCGTTGAGGTACATAACTTCCTTCGTGCTGTTGACCTTGGGCCAATATCGAAGAAGGCCAAGAACGACATCCTCAGTTAGGGATGCATCCTTTTCGAGAAATTGGACGATGCAGTATGCCAGTTGAGGATGGTACATGCTAAGACTCTTAACTTTGTGAAGAGGAAGTAACACTCGAGTCAGGAATAGCTTGTGCTCTTCCTTGAGAGGTAGGGCGAATCCATTGATAATAGATCCCAGAATCTCAAGGAGCTCAGCGACACCATTGAATCTCTCTGTCTCGTAGGTAAACTGGAAGAAGACGTTGTTAATAGAACGTCTGATGAAGGAACGAAGGTTCAAGAATTTCCCATAGATCCGATGCAAGGTTGTTTTGAGGAAATCTCTTTCGCGTGGATCTTCTGAGTCGAAAAGTTCCAGTAGTTGAAGCACAAAGCTGTGGTCAATGTACGCTTTAGCGATGTTCGTGTTAAAGTCTTGGCTCTCGATAAATCTCAAAAAGAACTCGTAAACGACCTGAATGTGGGGCCAAGCCACTTCAAGGACAGGTTCGTCCTCCTCAGGGTCAAATGCCTCTCCTTGAGGATTCATCGGGGGCGGGATAGGGCGGAACAAGTTCTTGGCGAACATTTCGACAACTCGAGGATACATAGGTTCTGTAATTACTTGACGATTGTTGGCTACGTAATCAAGCAGCTCATGTAAAGCCAGACGCTTGATCTCCTTGGACTTCATATCGGCACTAGCGTCATTAAAGTCAAAGATGACATTGCATTGGTCGATCTTCTGCATGAAAAGCTCCTGTCGACGATTGGGGGGAACTTCGTGGAATCCAGGTAGCTTCTCGAGCTCGCGGTGTGTCGAGATGTCGAATCGCGACGAATTCTGCCTCCTGGGTGTTCTGAGGCCCTCGGGAACGTCCTTCGGAGTCTGATGGAGACGGTCGAACATTATTGACTTCTGGCCGACCTTAGGCGGAGCAAGATCGTGCGGCATCGTCTCGGCAGCACCGGGAGGTGGAACATGCTATAAAAAGCGAAATTAGCTTAACTTCTTGACAATCAGGACGAGGATAGCATACTGGAGCACTCGGGCTAATGACCACAGTTGGCGGGAGAGTGCCGTGTCGAGAAGGGGTAGCGGCACCGTTCGGCGACTGCTGAGGTCCCAGATTGCCAAATCTGTCGGGAACAGCACCTTGACCTGGCGCTTGACTAGCCTGGCCTTGCAGAGCTGGGCCACCATGATCACCGCCGTGTGTTCCAGCATTATTCGGGGGAAGAGGCTTGTTCCTAATATCGTTCAAGGTCGAAGTAGACGAAGAGGGTGTCAATACAGGCGACTGAGTCTCTCGGGAGCCGCCAGAGGAAGGCGAGGCTGTCCCATCCTTAGAATCCTTATTCTTCTTAGAGGACTTGCTGTCACTCTTGCCTCGCGAGAGCTATTAAACAATTACTGGTTAGCAACTTGGCATATTTGTATATGTATATTCGAACTGAGAGGGAGAACATACGGCTCGGCTGAAGCGCTTCATCTTCGTAGGTCACAACCCCTACTTATTGGGGGGTGGGGACGCCCGACTCTCTCGTCTGTACTTAGAGAATAATGTGGGAAATTGAAAGTCGTTGAATCGGTGTTGATAGACGCGTCGCTCAAGCGGATTCTGATAATTTCGATATGTATAGGGTAGACCAGTACTCGAGTTGAGAAGTAGGTAATCGAGAAGAGCAATTATGTTGTGTTTTCACCGTCTGTTTGGATCGTTGGAAAGATTTAGGAAGGGTTAGGCGTAAGGAGGTAGACGACGGTACGGTTGCGGCTGTCGCATAAGTCAGGTAAGCGGGCTAGCAGCCGTCAGAGGTAAAGCATTAATAACAATGGATCATGCAAGATAGCTCAGATTGAGCCTCTTAGCTTAAGAGAGACGAATGTATGGTCGAATGTTGAACAGTTCTGATATGAAGTTGAGTTGTCGTTGTGGAAGGTGGAGAAATGCCTACTGTCGGCGGGTTGGATTAGGGACTCCGGTGATCTTCCAGGGCCAAGGGGACGGCATATGTAGGTACATACGTAGCCACGGCCAACCGATACCTTGTATGGTACCTTTCACAACAGAAAGAAGCAGCGGCGGTACGGAATGGGGGTATCCTAGCAACTAATTCATCAATAATAGAGACGATTATTATGTTGATATTAACGCGAGGTACGAAGCGAATTGAAAGTAGACACTTCCTTTCAAGTGGTTTAAGAAAAAGATGTCAATCGTAAAACATCATAAGGCTTTCTAAACCGTTAAGATACGTACCTAGTTCGTCAAACGATGCAGGTCGCTTATGAGCCCATGCATTGGAGTGTTTGTACAGGAAGATAGGGTCCAGTCGCTGCCAGCTGGCGGAATATGTTGCTTTAGCCCGAGTCTTTTGCATAATAGATTTGTACTAGTCACCTTAGTGGTACAGAGCCGCGCCGAATCATAAATTAGTCGGCGGGGCAAGTGTGTCCTCATGAATGTCTCGTGAGCTTCCCTTTCCTTGCAGTTACCTTTACTTGTTAGCGCATGTTAGCTTTTTAATGCCTTGTACACTATATCTATTCAAATAAGGGGATATTATGCTAAACAAGTATGGTAGAAACACGGTAGCTACATACATATACATAACAAAAAAAAATTGACAGAGTCTCTATTAAATGTAGCAAAATATGCGGATTAAGATTAACAAATTTGTCGAGACAAATGGAAACTTCCGTAGATCATTACATATGATTCATGTAAGTGCAAGGTAAGCATTAAAAAAAACATTAAAAAAAAACTGAAATTGCAACCATTAGAAAGGAACATATACGGTGTATTTGATTCACGATTGCTACTGTATGTATGTATGTATCTACCTACCTAATACATATTTCTTTTAGTTACATATACTCTAACTTTGCCGATGCAACCTTCAAAACGGGGTCTTGCTCATAGGCTTGACTTCCAGCATCATATGATAACTCGCACTATATCTCGCACTGTAACCTCTCTATCAGTTTCAACTATCAATGAATAGTCGACTTACGAGATCTTCACCATCAGGACACTGGCGCATAGGAGGAGACAAAAAAAGATTTTCGGCAGTTTGCGAAGCTTGCGGCAAAAAGGAGCCCACACCTATTCCAGCGAGAAGACAGCGCAAGAATTTGAAACTGAAACGCGACCATCTCAAGAGCAACCTACAACGATAGAGCGTCAACTAGATATCACATAACTTCGCATAAGGCTTATATCCACAAGCGCAGATACACAATACGCGGACGTAACTTGATGTCAGAAGCTTTCATAGGTCTTATTCTATATTCGCTTCATAAAATCACGTAAGGCAGGCTGGGGAGGCTGGGCAGGCTATGTAGGTATTGAGATCAGCGCTGTATAGTCGCCTTACAGATATCGCCACATCCTCTGAAGGTCTATACGCAAGTCCTCGTATGTCCGTGGAGAATGATACCGATTCCTCAAGTGCCTGCCTAGAATCCAAATTCCCAAAATCCTTATTAGGTTGGTATTCACAGCCAACCACCGCAATGGAAGCCGAAGATCTATATTATCATGATAGTTCGGATGATGCAGAGTATCCCTCAGGTGCTCCTTCATTTGATGTGCCTCAGAGGAAAATAGTTGCTATAGAGCATCCATGTGTCGTATTCAACCTCGACAAAGGACTCGCTACATTTGGACAGGACCCCGACTTTCAAAAGGTAGTCACTCTCCTCGATCGCAAAATGAATAGGTATTGGGAGCCAGTACTGACCAACCATAATAGCTTCTCTCTGATACGGCAGATACTACTTCAGTCCCTTTGTGGTTTCGGCCTGACAACCCTACTTCGAAGCCTCTAGTATCACACCATGCCGCAACCAACAATATTCTGCTCAAAATTACCGTCCCAAAGAGGACAGGCAGGAAACGGAAACGGGGAACTGATGATCCATTCATGGGTGATGTAGACACAGCCGTTACCTCAGAGGCTGACCAAATCAGCTCTATAGGTCGTCATGATAGGCCTAAGTCTATCCTTCGAAAAATGCAAGACAATATTGATGATTATCAAGTAGAGGCTGTCGGAAACGTCCATGATACGCATAGGTATCGAGGCTTAGCAGATTTTCAATTTGCTAACACAAGCGATACATTCTTAACGAAGACTGCAGAACACTTACTTCCAATGAAAGGTAAAGAAGTTCCCCATCCAGTTCTATCAATGTACTCCGTTTACTAAACAATCCTTTAGTCTCGAAGTTGCGTGAGATCAAGTTTGCGCCCGGGGTAGCAACGGGCCCTGGTCAGGAGATAATACCTCCGCCGCACTTCACAGATAGGGTTATTGGGTTTAATTACAACTACGAACAGAACCCCAACACTAAAATAGAAGGAGATGGGGGGGAGCAGCAATTGATAAATATTCAAGGCAGGAAAAAGCACTCCTATGGATACTTTATCAACTACGACAAGAAGATAGTCCCACAGAAGCCTCGACGAGAGCCGGCAATGGAGATACCAGAATCACTAATGAAGCAGCTTCATACGTTGATGGACGAAAGACCTATATGGACGCGCCGTGCCATTCTCAACCGGGTAACGGGCAACTTCACCGATTCAGTCCTCAGGATCGCCCTCCAGCTTGTCGGCTATCAATTCAGAGGCGGACCGTGGCGCGATGCATTTGTCAAATACGGTGTCGATCCTCGCCCCAACCCAAGTTTTCGAATTTACCAGACCCTAGCCTTCAAATTAGAGAGGAACATAATCGGAACGAAGAAAATTCCGTGGGAGGTCGTCAGGAAGGGTCAAATGAAAAAGCACAAAAGAGAGAATCGCAACAGTCACCTTTGGGACGGCGAGGATTATTCGACAGACGGGAAGTTCTGGCAGGTATGCGATGTTACGGATCCGTTTGTGCGCAACATCCTCGACCACGCTCCATTAAGATCAGAGTGCGATGTCGAATCTGGATGGTATTACAGAAGCACGTGGACCAAGGTCAAGATGGTTATGAAGGTAAAAATGATTGCCATCAAGAGGGGCCGGATGGGCTCGGACGATGATAATCCACAAAAGCCTGGATTCCTATATAATTCCTTTCTTGCAGAGAAAATTGGGCAGTGGCCGGATACAAATGACAAGCCACTCGGCATGACAATGGAGCCATTCTTGCGTCCGATGGAGGAGCTCGATACGAGATTGAAAAAACGCCGCGCAGCGCCACAGAAGAAACCTGAATTGGCTGCAGCCGATGTCTCATCAAACGCCGCTGTCACCGTTAACGACAACCCAGAAAACGGAAGTTTAGACGGCAAAACTGGAAATGATGTTGACGAACCAGGCGAAGAGGAAGAAGAGTCGTTACCAACTAATTCCTGGGATGCCGATATCTTAGAGGGCGACCTTGTTGAGGATGAGAATGTGAGTGGGTCGGAAGAAGAGTATGGATACTCCGACGATGAAGCAGAAGACTACGGCGATGGATACGGTGAAGAAGGGGATGAAGACGATGTTGAGCTAGACTACGACGATGTAGCTATGGATGATTATCCAGAAGACATGTACGACTAATTGAGCCGACTTGGTGAAACGCTCTAGCATTCAGCACGAATAGTTACTCCAAGGACGCAATTAGGTGGCTCAGTTCCGCCTATCTGATAAATATACCGATTTTATTCATTTTCTTCTCTCTTTCACTTGGGTATAATCACTTACACTTGAGTACTACCTTCATAATATAACATTTAGTATATAAATTTGGCAAAGGGAATAGGATGGGTAGGGGGTAAGTTACATCAAAGGACCATCTCTTGGCGATCGCATCTTGCTCGAAACGCAACGAACCTCGGCACGTCCCCGCAAAACCCGGGGAAGACCGAGCTCGAGCTCCTCGGTCGTCATTACCGATAGAAAGCAATGCAAAGGATTCAAAACATTTCTCATTATTATTATTATTAAGCGCCATTGTACCCTGCTTTTTACTCGGTTATATTTTATTAGATCGGCCAATTCCTCTTGTAATTTAATAATTAAATTCACACTCGACGAGATACTATTTCCCCGGACGTAGAAATCATGGCCGACGAAACACAACTCAATGACTTCCCGTCGCTCTTCTCCCTCAAGGGCAAAGTCGCCGTCGTGACAGGTGGCTCAAGAGGTCTTGGATTGAATGCTGCTTCGGCGTGAGTTCTCCCTTCTTGATTTGTTGTTATTCTCTGCAATCTATATGTACCTGATATTCCAACGAATCCTCGTTATCGCAATCCTTCCCCCCGTCGACCAGAAATATTGTATAACCCAGCTAACATATCCCTCTCCCACACAGCTTCCTCCAAGCCGGCTGTTCCAAAGTATTCATAACATCCCGCAAAGCCGCCGCCTGCGAGCGCGCCGTAGCCCAGCTCAACGCCCTGCCGAACCTGCAACCGGGCGCCCGCGCCATCTCCGTGCCGGCCGACAGCTCGAAGCTCGAAGGCATCGAGTCGCTCGTATCGCAAGTACGGCAGCACACCGAGTACGTCGACATCCTGCTCGCGAACGCGGGCGCGACATGGGGCGAGGCCTTCGACACGCACCCGGACCACGCGTTCCAGAAGGTCATGGACCTGAACGTGAAGAGCATCTTCTTCACGGTGCAGAAATTCGCGCCGCTGCTGGAGAAGCGGGCCACGGTAGACGACCCGAGCAGGGTGATCATCACGGCGAGCGTGGCCGGTCTGGGGGTCGGGACGCTGGGGAAGCAGGCGACGTTCGGGTACAGCGCGAGCAAGGCGGCGGCCATACATCTGGGGCGCAATTTGGCGGTTGAGCTTGGGCCAAGACATATCCTGGTTAACTCGATTTGCCCTGGTTTCTTCCCGACGAAGATGGCGAACGGGTTGCTGGCTATGTCGGGAGGCGTTGAGAAGTTCGCTGCGGCCAACCCGGCGAGACGACTTGGCAGGCCTGAGGATATCGCGGGCGCGGTTGTGTATTTGGCGAGTCGGGCGGGTTCACATGTGAACGGTGCAGCTATAGAGATTGACGGTGGTGCACTATGGAATAGGGGTGAATTACTGGGAGCTGCGGAACCTAAATTGTGATTGTATATAATTCTGTATTGTACAATCGAGAGTGACATTTTACATCGATATCATGCGGATATATTGTCATGCTATATGTGTCTTTTATCTGACTCATCTAAGATACAGTTCTAGATACTGGGAGGTACATAGCCATAGCTTCGTTATATCTCGTGCCCTTCGTGTAAGTGGTATCTGTGTAAAATCAAGCTCCGACTCCAGATCAGATGCGATGCATTCTAAATTCTACCGGCAAGCTTCAACACATAAGATGCAGTCTAGATCTCGGCTCTGATCTCAGACCCAATATCCGGCTTCCGTGCAATCCAGTGACTAGCTTTATATACCGTCTGCAGCATGCTCTCGGCATCCTGCACATAAGGGGCGTGTAACCCCGCTTCCCGCTTCTCGACGATGAAGCCCATGCGCTCCACCAATGCGATGACCTCGTCATCCGTGAGCTCGAAACTTCCTGGGTCCGCGATACCTAAAGAATTATTCTCGTCATAATCTCCATCTCCGTCATAGCCGTGATGGCCAGGGACATGGTTCTCCCAGTGCCAGAGCAGAGGACCAACATTGATAAGAACACCACCAGGTTTTAAACAATTCCGGATGACCTCGAGGTAGCGAATCAGATTCGGTGCCGTATCGAGGAAGAAAACAGCAGCTACAGCGTCATAAGTATCCTTGTGAGATTCGTCTCCATATAGGCAAAGGAAGTCCGCGGCACACATCTGCATTGACCCAATTCCTTGGGTTTGTGCAAGTGTGGTTTGTGGGTGGATATCCGGGATTTTATAGGATCTGAACTGATTTTCACGGCTCTTGTGATTGGAGAAGGAGTGTATCCACGGGAATATGGTGTGCTGGCCAGCAGTCTCGGTGGAGTTGAGAATATACGATGATGCCAATAATTGGTGGTAGGAAATCTCATTACCTTCAGTCAAGTACCCCTTACGGCAGAGATCAAAAACTAGGCGTCCCAGTCCAGCACCAGGTACCAGCACCTTCATAGGCTGCCGGTCAGGATATCTAGCCCTCTCGATCTCGAGCGCACGGTACACTGGTCCATAACAGGTATCGCGCTCCACAGCACCTTCCGCAGACCAGTCACGGTAAAACTGCCGAATAGTGCTCCGGGCCTTATCCAGGTCGTTGTATTTAGCAATGCCGGACCATTCCTCTGGCATGGTTAGTTCCCCTTGAGAGGTGGCATCGACTACGCCGAAAGATCGCAAACCGAACTTAACGATAATGCGAGCTAATTCAGCATTGCTCTCAATGGCATCGTCTATTCGATTTAACATATCCAGATACGAGAACGGCGGCTTAGCGAGTAACTGCCAATGCGCTTGAGGCAGAGCGTAGAACGCCTGCCTGCGCAAATGAGTGCAGTTCAGATGAGCCGTTTTCGCATACTGGCTGTTCGGGTTCGTCAGTGTATGTGACGAGGTGGGAGCGTCTGCGGGTGAGCGACTTATAGAAATGTATATAAAGCCTATTGGGAGCAAAATAGCGCTCCTTCTCTCAGACGTAATTGTGATCGACGCGAGGATACGATAACCTAGTAATATACTGACCTGAATGAATCGAGGGCACAGAAAATAACTCTAATTTCCTCCGGGTCTTCGATAGCATCCTCCACACCATTCCACTGGGAATCGTCACCGTATCTCTCTTCCGCCAACTCCATAGTGACAACGGGTTGGCCTTCGACAGCGAAGAAAATAATTACAAAATAGACAACGAAACAGTCTTGAATAGTAGCCAACACGAAGTTGGAAAACCTGTGATAATGGTGGGGCCACTCTCCAAATGATGGATATCTCCGGATGGAGGGGCACACGACTTTAGAGAATCGAAAGAGAGACTAGAGCAGCTCTACTAACCCCAGCACATCTTGCAAGGAGCCGAGATTGAAGATTATACAAATGGCATGGTGATAACTTGTATTTCCGAAAATCTGTGATAATATCCAGCCAACGCAGCGTCGGACAAACAAGGAGGTAGAGAGCTCTCGATGGTCCGTCTGTTGCCAAGTATAAGGATGGAACTTGAAAAGGTCAAGTTCAATATTGAACGTCAAGATTGTCCGGAGCGCCGCAAACTCTTACCTAAGGAGGTACGTACCCGAACCCAAGCAAATTCCTACAGGACGTATTGGGCAAGTACACCCACTAAAGGCAGGCCTCCTAAAGCTACCTCTACCACTTGCCCTAGCAGCCCAGTCATATCCATGGATGGGATCCAATGTGGGGTCCCGCCGTTTGTGCTACTGGCTTACAAGCATATCAAGACTTGCTCAAGCTGAATCTCAAACGACTTTATCAAAGGTCCTGGTTTGACGTCAATAACAATTCGACAACTCTATTTCTCGATCTCTCAGTATAAATAAGTAATACTTGTATTTTGACGGAGTGAGTCATTGATTACACACACAACGTCCGAAGACCATTGGATATCAGTTCTCGTATTTCACCTTTCGCTCTCATTCAAGTTCGTCGGGGGTGGAAGAAGTGTGTGAAAAATGGAGGAAGCAATCGACCAACCAATACAACTCTCGTTTCCGCTACCGCGGTCACTAGATACCAAGATTCATCTTCGTTTGACTATCAAGTCAAAGGTCATCATCCTATTCTTAACGACAGTAGCTGCAGGTGAGGAGGATCAAGCAGTTCCAATGGGATCATTCGTCTACGCCTTACCCGACGTATGTATACCAATGATCATGTATGGAACCGTATCTAACCGAGATCTTCACCTATAGAAATACAATCCGAGTCAACCACTTTCGACCACAATCTACTCTGTTGAAGCTACACTAGAGTTCACTACTCGGCTGGCCAAGATATTGGCTAAGAAGACACAGATGCCTGTGTATGTTGGAAACTCTATCAGTTTCGCTAACACAGGTCTCGGTGGAACCATAGAAGAGGAAATGGAAGCTCTAAAAAAAGTCGTCGAAATCTCACTCGACAAGCTTCAAGGTGTCATCAAGTCGCCTGATGTCTTACCAAATGGGACGGGGAGTTTATGAAGGTGCCATCAACATCGTATTGCAAAGATCCTAAGAGTCCTGTTACACGCTTCTTGCAGGACATCAGCCCTACCATTGCCGTGTGTGGCAGACGCTAGAAGCTATTCATCTATGCGACGAAGCACCTGGATTACTCGAACGGTGGCTTGAATTAGGATCCACAAACACATAGAATTCCAGATACATAAGCACCGCGTGTCACATCGAGGGATGTTGGATAGCTAAGTATGACTTATTATGTCATGCTACTCTGAGAACAGGCATGAGACTATCACGTAAATCACCTGTTCGTTAACGTCTAGATGGCTGGAGAGGCGACATGTTTTGCTGGGCCACAGGGTCATTATTATAAGGGTAGAATAACGCACAATTCCTCAGGTTCCTACGACCTAATAACTCCTGCCTCAAGTGGCGTCACTACAAATTCGGCTGGGCTAATTCTACTTAATGCATAGCTAGTTGACATAAGTGCTATGGGACCATTCACTTTTGGGTCTTGTCTCTTACCTCAGCATATAGGCTCGAATACTTATCTAACCGAAATATTCGGATCCACGTGCTTATTGAGCGGCTATGTTGCTGTTCAACCATGACTAGCCTCGATATTTACTACTTTGACTTATGTCTACTCCAAGCAAAATCGTGACACATAAGCCCGCATATGAAACGCTGTTCGCTATATAAAATCTATGATCGACTCAGGGGTCCTTAGACGGTGCTCTGCATTAAGCTCCTGCCGCTCTTCTCATCAACACCTGTTCAGGGCAGCGGCTGATCTGCATCGAATCGGCAGCTCGGGCGGCTACCCGCATACGTATGAATCCTTGATCCCCTCAGCACACGTGCAACCCAACCACCTCAAAGCCATGATGGGGCATCTACTTAGTGCCCAAGCAAGGTGCCGTTATAGAGCTTGCGGATCAAATAATCTCCTGTGCAGATCCCCGAGTCACACAACATCCGCCATCAAAGTGGCTTGAAGAAATGTAACAAACTTCCCCCTATATATCTAGCTGTCCTATGGAACACACAATCTCTTGGCAGTCAAAAACAAATCCCGTGAGCATAAGGGTTCTACCTTAGAACTATTCTCCTCCAACTTGACCCCCTGACAAACCTCATATGATGGGGTTGATTGTAGGGTAATGACTCACACAAAGGGAGTGATTGCTGTTAAGTACGATCCCTCAGTGTTTCGTTACCTACCTACCCACATCATCTCGATCTAATGAAGAAATTAGTGGGAAGTCGTTATCCATCTTGTTAAAGTATCCTCTCCTGCATGGTGTCATCGTTAATGCAAAATAGCCACTATCACTGACTGTACCCTTTGTCCCGCATTCACACTGTCCCGAGAGCTACTTTGATTCAGTATCACACGGATATTGGGCCTTCACCTGTTCCACAGGGCCATCATGCCTGGCACTTTCTATTGACCTTATACGTATACTTACTTCGTATTCTAGTCCGACTTGGCGTCTTGCAGGTTACGACAACACAGCACGATCCGTACATAAAGGCCTGGACAGATCCTGGTCACCAATTAAGTATTCATTTCACGTGTGGACTTTGGATGATTTTTGCTTTTTTAAAAGAAAAGCCTCGAGCCCCAGATTTTTGATACGTCAAAAGTAGGCTGTCATTTTGTGTTTTTAACCCCTGACCGATAACGATATCTGTCTCATGCAAAACCTCTTGCTAAACGTTTATTTAAGATATCACGTTCGTTTCCCGGTCAAGGGATAATAATGTCAGGCTCAGACGAACTCCTTCCTCATATTCTTCTATTAATCTATTTTAGGACGGTAAGAACGGAGTTCAAGATGGAAGGGAGTCCCAATACATACGTATGCAGGCTTGGCATATGATAGGTGAAAAAGTATACGTGACGGAGTAACAATATCGCGTGTTTCCACTGTTCCAGGTTTGGAAATGTGCACTAAACCTTGAAATGCTTAGCATGGTCAATTTTCACGAATTACTGTTTTGATAATCATCAACATTTAGAGCAAAGTATTGTATTATGCAGAGAATGATTGGTAAAAGGAGCAAAGAGATACACACCTATCATAAGGATAAGGCAAAAGGAGTGTTGTCTAAGTATCTGAAAGAATAGATACTAAAAGAAAGCATTAGCGTACGGTATCTATGCTCTTTCGGGTAAGAGATAATAGGGAAGGCACTTACCTAAGACTTAAATCTCACGGTATTCTCGCGATATTCAGTAAACGCTCTCGCTCTCGAACACTAATACTGTATTTCTCCAACTGTATGCCGCTAGAGGTGGGCACACGCACCTAAGTCTACCGTAAACTGTAAACTGTACGGTACAGTATCGATACCCCCGAGTCGCAAAAGCCAAAGCCAAAGCCGTTGGGCGGCCCGTGATAATTCTATGTAACGCGCTAAGCCAAACCAGGCACTTATATATTCGCCCACTTGTATCATATCCACGCCTCGCACTGCTCGAAAGAGCTAAGCAGGGTAAAAAGAGCCACACCCCACCATTGAACTTTTCTAAAAAGAGGATACCCAAACCCTTCAGTCATGGTTCAGTAACCGGATGGTCACCTCCCTCCTCGCAAAAATTCAAGTCGATCGCAACCGGTCATTCGGTCATATTCCTATATCAACTAGAATATCGAACTGGATATAGGAGCAAAAGAAGTAAAAGATAACCTCTAATAGGCAAATTTGAGAAACTTACCCTCAACCTCGCCTCAACTACCCTTTTTTATTTTATTGAATTATTTTTCAACCACTAGTCCCATCACCTTTAAGACCCCACCATCTCTAGAGCCGATGTTACTACTGACCATTAATACTTGACCTCCCTTCTCTCACACACATCCTCTTTCCCCTTCTACTATCGCGGGATCCTATACGTCTTCCAGTGTTTCAAGTTCAAAACCGGGACTTCAAACGCGCATACGTATCCGTACTCCCCATTGCCTTGCCACCCATCATGGCGTGGCAGCCGTCGCCCGAGTCCTTGAGCACGCTGGCTGCCTGTCTCAAGGACTCCCTCAGCGGCTTCGATAAAGCTGCGCAGAAACAAGCTGAGATTGTAAGAGCCCCTTTACCTCGTTCTGCTGTATGAACAGGCGGTAGCTATAGCTCAGCCCATCCATGCTCTTTACAACTCGAGCTGACACAAGCTTCCGTTTAGATGCTCACGCAAGCGAAATCGTCACCCGATATTAACAACTACCTTGTCTATCTATTCTCAAGCCAAACCCCTCCAAATGGCTTGCAATGCTCGCCCGAAGACTACTTCCTTATTCGGTCCTCCGCCGCAATCATGTTGAAGAACAACATCAAGATGAGTTCCAAACCAGTACCTGAGAGCAGTCTCGCCCTGATCAAGATGGGAATTCCGATGTGCTTGCAGGATAAGAACGCTCAGATCCGCAACTACGCCGGTGTAATCGCAACGGAGTTGATTCGTCGGGGAGGTATCATGAGCTGGCCCGAATTGTTACCAGAACTCCTGAAGATGATTGGGAACGAGACTGGTCAGGTCACAAATGAGGGACAGGAGGGCGCCATGGCAGCTATGGCTAAGATTTGTGAAGACAACACAAAGATGTTGGAGCGCGAGCTGAATGGTGAAAGACCGTTGAACTTCATCCTCCCGAAATTGATTCAGGCGACTAAGAGTCCACTACCCAAGGTCCGCGCCTATGCCTTGACGGCCATCAACGTGTTTACCGCCCGAAAGTCTCAGGCTATGCTCAACTCAATCGACGACTTGCTCCAGCATCTGTTCGCTCTATCGTCGGACTCTAATAACGATGTTCGAAGACAAGTCTGTAGGGCATTTTCTCAACTTGTTGAATCTCGCCCGGACAAGATCCAGCCTCACCTTCCTGGCCTTGTTGATTACATCATCATGCAACAAAAGAGTGACGATGAGGATCTAGCGACCGACGCAGCCGAGTTTTGGCTTACAGTTGGAGAGCATGAGCACCTATGGAATTCCTTGACTCCATATATTAACAAAATCATCCCGGTTCTCCTTGATTGCATGGTGTATAGCGCGGAAGATATGGCACTTTTGGGTGGCGCATCTGATGATGAGGATGAAGAAGATCTAGAACAGGACATCAAACCTCAGTTTGCAAAGAAATCAGCCACGCGACAGGCTAACGGTGGTGAAGGCTCCGCAGACCCCGCTCAAAACGGGAATGCATACGAGAAATTAGCTAGCATGGATGATGATCTCGAAGAAGGCGAGATTGAGGACTTTGAAGATGGCGACGACGCAAACCCTGATGAGCGGTGGACCCTACGAAAGTGCTCTGCAGCTGCACTTGACGTCTTTGCTCGTGACTTCAGGGATCCGGTGTTTGAGTCTATTCTGCCGTATCTGTCTAAGAATCTGAGGCATCAGGATTGGCCATACCGGGAGGCGGCGGTACTTGCGTTGGGTGCTGTGGCAGAGGGTTGTCTTAATGTTGTCACGCCTCATCTACCTCAGTTGGTACCTTATCTGATCTCCCTCTTGAATGACCCTGAGCCCGTGGTTCGGCAAATCACTTGCTGGACATTGGGTCGCTACTCGTCCTGGGCTGCGGATTTGACGGATCCCACAGAAAAGCGACTTTACTTCGAACCAATGATGGAAGGCATTCTGACCAAGATGTTGGATTCCAATAAGAAAGTCCAAGAAGCCGGCGCATCAGCTTTTGCTAATCTCGAGGAGAAGGCTGGAAAGAGACTGGAGCCTTACAGCCTTCCGATTATTCAGCAATATGTTCGATGTTTCAAGAAGTATAAGGATCGGAATATGTATATCCTCTATGACTGTGTCCAGACCTTGGCCGAACATATTGGCCCAGTTCTAGCCCGTCCTGATCTGGTCAATGAACTGATGCCAGCTCTCATCGAGAGGTGGACTAAAGTGTCGGATCAGTCTCGAGAGCTTTTCCCATTATTGGAGTGTCTTTCTTATGTGGCTATGGCATTGAATGATGCATTTACCCCCTACGCGCAGCCAATATTCATCCGCTGTGTCAACATTATCCACCAAAACCTGGAAGCTTCTCTCGCTTTAGCAAACGACCCGACCCTTGATGCGCCGGATAAGGACTTCCTAGTCACGAGTTTGGACCTCTTGAGTGCCATTATCCAGGCACTAGACCCAGCAAAGTCTTCAGTACTCGTCCAGGAGTCACAACCCGCGTTCTTTGAACTCCTTACCTTTTGCATGGAAGACCCGAGTGACGAAGTACGGCAATCAGCGTATGCGGTCCTCGGAGACTGCGCAAAATACGTATTCGAACAGTTACAGCCGGCATTACCGAGCATTTTCCCCATTCTCCTAAGACAACTAGATCTGGACAGTATACTCGACGAGGACATCGACAGCGGATTTGGTGTCGTTAACAATGCCTGCTGGTCTGCAGGCGAGATTGCTATCCGACACAAGTCTAACATGGCCCCTTATGTTCCGGAACTTTTCCAACGTTTCATTGAGATCATCACGAACCAGGGCATCCCTAAGGGAGTGACAGAAAATGCCGCGATCGCTCTGGGACGTCTAGGAGTCGGCAATGCGGACCTTTTAGCTCCCGAATTAGCAAACTTCGCTGAACACTTCCTTACCTCTATGGATGAGGTCGATCCCTCCGACGAGAAAGCAACTGCATTCCGAGGTTTCACTGCCATTGTAGAAAAGAACCCGATGGCTATGGAAAAATCTCTCTTGCACTTCTTCACGTCAATTGCCCAATACAGAGACCTAAAATTACGCAGCGAAACCAAGAGCGGTCTCCACGAGGATTTCCAAAAGGTAAGCAATATTATACTGGTGCATTAATGAAACGTGATATCTAACAAAGGATATAGGCAATCGGAATCTATCGCCAGATCATTCCTCAGTTCGATCAATTTTTCAACCAGTTGCAGCCCCAGGACCAAGAAGTCCTAAAGTCGACTTACGTCTTTTGAAGAAGATTGCCGAGCAAGATATGAGTCATTGGGCCTCAAAACCGGCACGAGATAATGAACGAACATCACAGCACCATCAACATCAAGGTCCATATTGACTTATCATCTCATAGTCTACGGAAATTACAGTCAGTTAAGCAGGTCAATCGCATCGACAGCAGCTGGGAACTGCGAACCTATATTTGCATCGAGGTGTGCATATGTGTGTTGGTGTGAGGAGTCAGCTCATTGCTCGACCTAGCTATTAGCAAGGACACAAAAATTCAGGAGGATAGGGTTACGCATGACAAGGCGTACAACGTTAGTATTTTAATGGACATGGCATGGCGGCTGTACTTAACGATGATGACGACGACGAAAGTAGCCGCCATGCAGAGGATACCTTTGGAAGGGTCGGCTCCGACACGTAACGCCTCGAAGGCAGACACGTCGCCGTAGCTGTATTGATAATTTGGAATTTTGGAACTGGAACTCGTCGCCCCGCTCGTCTCTTCTTCATAAGACGCTTGAAGACGGCGCAGGTGGCATTTTTTACTACGTTCGAGAATATTCGTCCCCCACATCCCCCAACAACCCCGACACACACATCTTAGTAGATAGCACCTAGGTAGATAGATAGCATTTTCCCACACCGGTCCGCCTTTGAGCAAAGCATCTAGGCTACTGATATTAGCATTGAGAAAGAGACAGAGAGAAAAGGTGATACGATATGCTCAGATAGTCAAGAAAATGAATCAAATGAACGAAATGGAATGAAATGAAGAAAAAAAAATAGTGAGATTGATGATTCGGATTTGTGGCCGTGTGCTCGTAGGGAGGAGGCTTATATGCCAAGCACGTCGTACAGAGTAGAGATACGTGCCTTGTATAAACACCCGTTAAAAAGGGCGAGATAGATGATCTAACAAGGTTCTGTTGACTTCGCACGAGAATAAGGTATATGTCAAGCCTGAAAGATCTGGAAAGCTTCTGACTTAGGATTACCTATACTGGCGTTGTATGTTTTATTTAGTAGAAAGTATGCCTGCTGATACTTGCTTACTACATCAACGATTCAGGATACTAGGTAGTTAGTTGCCTTACGAGTGACGGAAGTAGGGACTACATATTCAAATGGGGCTTTATTCCTAGTTGTCTAAAGGCGTTTACAGAAATCATAGTGGTTTATCATGGACTTAGATTAAGGTGTATTGTTTCAGGTATCGAGCTGGTGCGAAAGGAAGGAGGAAGAGGGGAGGGTAGGGAGATATGGCCTAAGCATTGCGAATTATAGAAATAATATAAACGCAGAAGGCATGTAAATCATAGGCTCTCTTTTTCATTAACTACCGTACGTAAGTATACAAGCTCTAACCAGTCACTTGCTCATCTCGTAATTGGTGCTGCGACACTTAACCTCACCTTGCCTCATCTTACACTTGCGAGGTACTAACCTAATGGGACACCGGGACTAAGCGCCACATTCGTGATCACCACCCACCACGTCCCCGATGGTCCCAACCTCCACGGTGTCCCTGACCGCGATAATCGCCCCTTCCACCTCTTCCGTACTGCTGGAAGCCACCGCCCTGATGCTGGGGAAGTTGCCCTTGTGGCGGAGGAGGAGGTGGTTGTGCTGGCCACCCCCCGGCCGACATGTTCTGCATCCAGTTCGGTGGTACATTCGGAGGCATACCACCAATTGGAGGCGGTGGGGGCCATTGGCCTTGGTAGTTCGGCGGCGGAGGGGGAGGTGGTGGTACGAACTGGCCGAGATCCGGCGGAATCGGGGGGAAGGACTGTGGGAAGGGAGGCGTTGTGTGCCGAGGATATTGAGGATTGGGGTAAGGTGGCTGGTTCGGAAAGCCGGGCTGTTGTTTTCCATTGGAATTACCGTAGGAAGGGTCATATGATCGTGGAGGAGGCGGCGGACTACGTCCTTGAGATCGTGAGACTGATCGGTTGTAGTGCGGTTCTCTTGAGCGTGAACGTGATCGTGATCTCGAGCTACCGTATGATCTTCGACGGCTGCTGCGCTCTCTACTGTATGCTCGCCGACGACTTCGACTCCTGCTTCTCGTCCTGCTCAAGCTGCGAGAACCAGACACCCTTCGTCGCTTATACGCTGGGCGCGAGGAGCTACGGGACGAGCTTCGAGAGCGTGAGGCTGAACCTGAAGTGCTGCGCCCGCGGTGGCCGTTACCGGAGCTGCCCGTCTTTTTGTGGCGCTGCTTCATTTTCTCACAGAAAGCGCGAGACCAGCCGTAGTAGCTCTCCCCATCAATAACATCACCGGTGATCTCATCGCGCACGACCCGCTGTCCTAGTTGATCGATATCTTCTGTGGACCGCTCGACCTCGCGGTGGTCTTTGTTGTAGATACGATCCACATCAGCTAGCAAGTCTTGGACAGCCTTGATCAGGTTCTTCTCTGCTGGGCCTGCGGTAAGCTGCAGAGGTTTAATCATCTCTGGGTTCATGGGCCTTGTGGAGTTCGGCTCGATAACAGGTAGCCAGTTGGCTGCAGGTAAGTCGTACCACGACGTCGTGACATCGCCGTGCATGGCCGGCATAATAAAAGGCGCGTCTTTTGTGGATTTCGTGCCCGTAGCTAGCGCGCCGTCAGCAGGCGCATCGACGTTTGAAACTGTGTTCGGCGCATCCTGGATTATGGTTTGAAGTTTCTGAATGAAGGCCTCGGGGAAATATCGCTTTTCACCCCAGAGAGCTACGAGATCCTGGACTTTCCTGGAATGCTTCGGACTGTTGGGAAAGGCCGCAGCAAGTCGGAAGAGGTCTGGTATAAACGGCTCTAGCTTCTCCGCAAAGCTGGGGTTGTGATCTCGGACGTAGGCATGATAGAGCACATCGTTTAGAACATAGAGGATATGAAGCCGTTTCCGTTTCGAAGAAGGCTCTCGAGCTTGTCTGCTAGCGGCGACATCCTGGGGGAAGGACTTGGCCAGGGCCGTCACGTATTTCCCTAGGGCGGTGATTCTGGCAGGGGACTGAGCCAGATTCTTCAATATCCACTGCTTGCTTTTCTATGTGACGGACCGTTTAGCCGTCGCACAAAATACCAAATTTCAAAAGATTGTGTTGCTCAAACCTGAACATTGGGCGGAGAGCATCGCGAGATTGTCGCGTCGAGCAGCTGGAGGAACTCGTCGATCTCGCCGCGCGAGCATGATGTCGGATCAGGACGGAGGAGAACAGCAGAGAAGGAGACTTTCGCTATTGCTAGCTGTGGCGACGCCATTGTTATAAAGAGAGGACAATTAAAAAGTCATGAGTACGCATGCTCTCGGGTTAGACGGTTGTTGAACACCTGAGAAATTATCGAATAAATGGAATTCAAGAAACTCAGAAGAGGCGCAAAGCTGTTGACTTAATTGGTTGTCTTCTTGTAACACTTATGCACGGACAATTCTTTGGCCTCAGTGTTACACAGACTGAGTGCAAGGCGTCGGATAAAATTGTACGTACCGTATGTACAAGCCCATTATAACCTCCAGCTAAACCCGAATAGGATAAGATTGTTTTGCATTTTACCAACTTTCGCTGATGACATTTGCAAGACCCTTTAACATCTTCACCTACCCTTTTCGGTTGTGCTCGACATAACAAATAAGTGCTTAGCAGTCATTAGATGCTGTAGAAATTATTTTGAATCTCAAAACCGAGCAGATATAAAATACTTCGAGACGTATACAACATGTCGCATTCCATCATTCCATATATATAAATCGTCTCAACTGAATCAATAGGTAACCATTATTATAACGGGGGCAATGTAGGAGTTGAGAAGTTCTTTTCCCGTTTCCCTTTCAATATAGAGTTGTATACACAGAAGTTTTCGTAATCGTAATCTTCTCATCATAAGGTACAGATACATTCTCAGCTACCAACAACGACTAGGAGAAACGGTCGCCTTTTGGACTTCTGTATGGCGTACTACTCTCGTACTTGCTCTTTTCTACAACTTGTTGTCTTTCTGTAGCTGGAGCATGTCTGGTTGGAGCTGGATCACTGCTGGCCTCTTGACTCGGCGAACCCGCCGTATCGGTTCGAGCCGGGTGGCCATTGCCGTTCGCAGAGCCGCCCATTGTCGAAGCGGATAGAGGTTTGCTTGGGACATTATTCGAATGTTCAAGGGAGTCGATCATCTGCTTCTTTCGGCGGGCTTCCTCGAGGCGTGCAGCTCTGTCGGCATTAATACTCTTCTTCGCGAAGTAGTAAGCTCCGGCGCCGGCTACGTATCGTTTGTGTAAGTAAAAGGCCGCAGTGGCATGAGCTTCAGCAAGTACATACCAAGGCAGAGGGAACCCCAGCCCATCCTATCCAGAGGGATTGACAATTAGTGGCGTAGTCCCATAAGTGGCGCATCGTGGCGGTTGACATACCAGAATGATTTGACCTGGAAGTTTAAGTGTTAGTTCTTGCGCTACTTAAATTCACATTCGCTACCCTCTGTCATGGTCACATACTGTATTCATCTTGAGAATTGAATATGGATTGATCGAGCCTAGTTCTTGTTCTCTTCGCAATTGCGTTCAAGATAGATAGGAAAAGGCGAATAAGTAAGTAGTTAGGTTGGCGTGGAAATGTTGAAAAGTTAAAGATAAAAAAGAGTATTGAATATAAGTGGTACGTTTATTTTATGATCTATCACATCAAGACCTCGGGCTAGAAATGAATACAACCCTGCAAGCACTCCCGCCGTTTAGCGCAAGACTGTCGACTTTTTTTTAGCCTCCATTTGGGCGCGGTCACCTCTGTAATCAGCGCTGTAACGCGCTATCCTAGTTCCTCTAATGCTTAAAATCGGGGACTCGGTTGAGGGCTATTGGGGATACATGTAGGTACCTAGCTTCCTATGTACATATGTATGTAGTACTGGCAACTGGAGGGGCAAGCATCAGACATCCATGCAACAACGCCGGCTCCTGCACTTAGACTATTGGATTATGCTATGTACCCATTGATGTACCTAACCTAGTGGCGTCAAGGGTTATGTTTCCAGGGCGTGTCGCCAGGCTCGGGAATTGAACTCTAAAAGTACATGTATTGAATGTTTACGGAAGGTACTTTGTGTGGTATTGCTGCGGAGACAACGTTAACAACATTACGTAGTGCAGCTACGTATCGATTATGTACTGCATCCATAATAACAAGCCCATATAAGCCCATACGGGAATATCTAATGCGCCTAAGATCTGCAATCTGACTGCACAAGTGGTCACTCACTAAAGTTAGAGGTTTCGCATGTCTGGAACTAACTCTCTCTCCAAAGCAGAACCCAAATTAATCCGCTCGTTACATCTCAGAAACTGAGCAACAGACCTAGACAGTCTCCAATTAATAATTTACCTACGTATAGCCATATTCACGTTACCTTTCAAAAACTGCGCTACATCTCTCTAGGTGACAGTGTTACGACCTTGAACAAGCGGTCGTCAACACTGAGGTAGAGCAAACAAAGAGACAGAACATGCCCACGATTAGCAACCAAGCAATCCTATTAATACCTTCGGAATTTGGTCTGTCCGCACCGTCTTTCTTACTCAACCAGGATTACAGGATCTGAGCTGCCACGTGCTCATTCGTCTTGGACTCTGACCCTGAATCGAATACGAAGAGACGACAACTTCTGACGCCGAACGCACGGGACTCTAAAGCTACTATTTAATTGCCTTGTTGGATGATTCCCGGAGGCTAGCTCGCAGTTAGTGATGCCGTGGAAGTACGAGGGACCGGTATCTTGTAGGCTTATAGAGACTGCCCCTCATCACCATGGAGTCTAACGGTCAAAATGGGCCTGACGACTCGTCGCTTGTAAGATACCTCTTCGTCTTAGTTTTCCTTATATCGACCCTTTGGATACTAACTGCTATGGCAGAGGCCAGTCTCGTCCTTGAGGTCTCATTTTGAGAACATGAACAAGCCCAAGGATGGCCCAGTAGCCTCCAATGCCCCGCCTTCGAGAAATCAGTCACCGTCCCCAAAGCCTCCTCCGGTTCCAGACACGAGACCTAGTCGAAGTGTGAATGTGCCACCGGAAAATGGAAAGCCTAAGCCAAGCGGTGCCTTAAACGTACCAGGACACCATTCCGTCCAAACCGCAAATCCTCCGCCGTTAAGCCCCAGGCCTGTTAAACCGCCTGCTGTCCTCATAGAACCGCCTCAATCACCGCCGAAACCAAGGCCGCTCTCTACTCTACAACACGATACGAGTTCTCATCTCGTTCCCGATCCTTCGAAGTCCCCTAATACCCCAATTGCTTCCTCGCCTCGATCGTTCAAGATTCCCACCCGACCTAATACTCCAATACTTGAGCCTGGCCGATCTCCCAGACTCGTAGCCGCAGTTCAACCTCCCTCACCACCACCGCCACGAAGATCTGCTGAGCTGAGGAGGGAACGCGAAGCTAGATCCTCACCGCCAATTCCACCACCAGTGAACCGCGCCGAGAAGCCGGCTAATAGACTATCCAGGCAGATAGAAAATGCGCCTAAACTCGAACTGACACCTCAGACGCCTCAAATTGCAGAGCAACGTTCACCATTCAATAGCCCTCCCAGCAGCCCCGAGCATGACGAGCCCCCAGTGCTTCCAACTCGACCAGCACGGCCACAAAAAGGGGTATCGAGGACCAATACGTTACCAAGAGGGTTCGAGCCCCCTCCTGTTCACCATACAGTTGCCAGTATACGGCGAGACCATGAAGTGAATGGAAATGTTAGAGCACCCATCTCACCTCAGCCCATAGACGATCGACCTGCTCTCCCAGCTCGACCGCAAACTATCACGGACCCGGTATCTGCCCGGATCCCAGCGAATCCGGTTATGAAACCGCCGCCTCGACCTCCAAGGCCTGGAATCACCACTGCCAGTGTGGCTATAGATAGTCCTATATCTTCTCAACCTAAACGCGTGGTTTCAACGCCAACAAGCCAATATGCGCCTCAACCGTCGCATGCTCACGGGAGATCCTTGACAATAGACAGGGGTTCCGAAAAAATCCCGGCCGAGTCTCACATTCCAGCAAGGAGACCAGGCCCAAGTGCTGCTGACAACTCCGATGCCCCACATCCGGCTTCGACGGGTCAGGTAGAGATTGTGTCCCAATTTCCGGACCCAACCAGGATAAACCGCCGCCCACCATTCATAAAGCAAGGTGTGCATGAAATTTATACCAAATATGATACCAGAATATTTGATGTATGTGGGCAATACGTATGTACTACTGGCCATCTTACGCGAGTGTGGAGCCTACTTGATGGCGAACTCGTAATGAGTTTGGCTCATGAAGAAGGAACTAAAGCAACTGCTGTGGCGTTTAAGCCCACACCAGATGTCCAGGATGAGGGCACCCGACTTTGGATCGGCAACAATATTGGCGAAATCATGGAAGTCGACATTGCGTCTCAGAGCGTAATCGGAAATAAGACGAATGCCCACGGTCGCTATGAAATTGTCAAGATGTATAGGCATTATAACGAGATGTGGACTCTTGATGAAGGGGGCACTCTACACGTCTGGGGGCCAGATAGCGACGGAGCCCCAAATCTAGGCTCTAATCCTCATCAGACTTACAGGCTTCCCAAAGGACATACGTTTTCAATGATAGTGGGCGACGAGTTATGGCATGCGACAGGCAAAGAAATCCGCATTTTTACGCCTACCGCCGGTGGAAGAAACCAACTACAGGTCCTTATGAGACCTCTAGTCTCGGAGGGGGCAGGCGATGTGACGTCCGGAACTCTTCTTAAGTCGCAGCCAGGAAAAATATTTTTTGGCCATAGCGACGGCAAAGTCAGCATTTATTCGCAAAAAGACCTCACGTGTCTCAGCGTGCTGAATGTCAACTCGTATAAGATCAATTCCTTAGCTGGGGTGGGTAATTACATGTGGGCGGCCTTCAATACCGGAAAGATCTCTGTATACGATGTGACAGAGTCGCCCTGGGTTATCAAGAAGGACTGGCAAGCTCATAATAACCCGGTTATCAAGCTCATTGCTGATCCTGCGAGCTTCTATAAGCTTGACCGCTGTCAAGTTATTTCGCTCGGGGCGGACAATATGTTGAAATCGTGGGATGGCTTACTACAGGACGACTTCCTGGAGAATGAAATGAAATCTCTCGAAACTCAATATTGCAAATTCGAGGACATCAAACTTCTGGCGATGACATGGAATGCCGGGGCCTCGACTCCTAACAGCTTAAGATATTCCGAGTCTGATGCGGTATTTATGCAGAATCTGTTACAGTCGAGCGATTGTCCAGATATTCTTGTTTTTGGATTCCAAGAATTGGTTGATCTAGAGGATAAGACTGCAACCGCAAAGAGGTTTTTCAAACCAAAGAAGAAAGACGCATCGGATCAAGAGAAGATGAGCCATCAATACCGAGATTGGAGGGACTTCCTTGTTAGGAGTCTTGACGACTATATGCCTGCCGACCATCTCTATCATTTACTTCAAACAGCAACTCTGGTGGGCCTTTTCACTTGCATATTTGTGAAATCGACTCTCCGCGATCGTATACGGAATCTCAGCACTGCCGAGATTAAACGCGGAATGGGAGGTTTGCATGGTAACAAGGGTGCTATTATTGTGCGGTTCATGGTAGACGATACTTCGCTCTGTTTCATCAATTGCCATCTTGCAGCGGGACAATCGGCAGCAAATCAACGGCATAATGATATTGCGGCGATCATGGAGAGCAGTCTCTTACCCGTGGAGCGTGACCCGAGTGTTCGTATTGACAGCTATGTAGGAGGTGGTGATGGTACAATGGTGCTTGATCACGAGTTATGTCTGCTCAACGGCGATCTCAACTACCGTATCGATACCATGTCACGGGATACAGTTGTGATTGCCGTGAAGCAAAACAACCTAGCCAAGTTACTTGAACGCGATCAGCTCTTAGTGGCCCGTCGCAGGAATCCAGCCTTCAAACTCCGAGCTTTTGATGAGATGCCCATTGATTTCCCACCTACATACAAGTACGATGTAGGGACAGATAACTACGACACCAGTGAGAAGAAGCGCTCCCCAGCCTGGTGTGATCGCCTCCTTCACCGAGGTTTTGGCAGAATACAGCAGCTTGAATACAGACGGCACGAGGTCCGCGTGTCTGATCACCGACCTGTGACCGGCAAGTTCAAGTTTACCATCAAGTCTATTTCGCCTAAGAAGCGGACGTTGGCTTGGGCGGACTGCCAACAACGCTTCGAAAACCTCAAGGAGAAGGAGGCATATGCGGAGAAGTGAGTACTTTCATAATTTGCATTTCAATACGCGTATCAGAAACTATTTGCTAACTATAATAAGGCTTCATTATCTCACGAATGTCATCGGATACGATGTAGAAACGAGTAAAAGGCTGATACAGGAGAGATCTTCCAGGAAAGACCACCGAAGCCCAATTCAGCAGTAGGGTAAAGAATCGGCTAGGTCTGACCTACCTGATAAGAAGTCGGGTCGCAAAAAGAGAAGAAAACACAAAGGTTCTTCGCATCTCCAAAAGAGATCAAGCGAGGTCATTAAAGCGAAATAGAGAACCAACGCAGCGACTTAGTTATAATGTGGCATGACAAAAATGATGGCAGATCCGGCTAAGAGGACGGAATCTGTTTTTTAACGCCTGGTTAGACGGTTGGTTGGGTTTTACGAGGATGGGTATTGTCGAAGTTCAAGAAGCGACGATAAATCATGGTCATAGAGAATCAAAATAAGCAATGAATGCTGGGAAAGAAAACCGGGCTGCTGCTAAAGTGTTGCCCGAATCGTACTCGGTGAAGAACCGTGGATATCGAGGTCTATGGATCTAAATGTGCAATGAGCTTCCGTCATCGGACCTAATGCTGATTGGCTTATCTAATACTCGTCCACCACCCGCCCTATATTGACCGCCGTATATTTCTCTTAATCTCACCTTTTCCTTCTATCAATCCGGCTTAGGTCTCGAGAGATAAGCCAGCCCCGGCGCTCACACCGCAAACTAGTATAAAGGTGAAAAAAGATAGGTAGGCGACTGGAGCCTATCTAAGAAAAGCGAAATGTAATCAATACTACTCGTGTCTAATAAGTTTTTTTTTTTCTTTCCGGTTTGTCCTTTTTTTTTTTTAGTTCGAGGCTCATGTGGAGTCCCCTTGTTCTAGTGAACCTACTATCCGGACAGTTTTCATTACCCTTCTTTGACGTAAATCGGTATTACGAATCCCTGAGTCGGGGATCCGATTTACTTAGCTAATAAGTTCAAACGTATTTTTCGTTTGATATATTTCGTTATAATTGAACTCATGACCTTGTGGTTTTTAAATGAAAAGAAGAGAAGTAGAAGGACTTCGAGATCACTGACTGATTTAAGGTTGATGTTGTCATTGCGCCACTGACGGCGTGGATAGCGGTTCAGATAAGCTGCGATACGGGCGAGCTTGTTTGCGCCTTGGACATCAGGGTTTGAAGGCAGCGTGAGGCGACAACTCAATAACTCACGGACTCTAAACAGACGTATCTGAAAATTCTGGATTTGCGGGTGATACCGCTTACGGAGATATAGGTGGTCGGGGGTAAGAAACTGGACTAAGGAGCATTTCTCCTATTCACGGCTATTCGAAAGCGACGATGGGGGCCTTCACAGCCGTCGTGAACGGCAATGCCGAATCTACCTACCCTGAGTCGAGGGTGTTGCTGATCATCACCGGAGGCACTATCTGCATGCAGCCGTCGGCGAACGGCCTTGTGCCTGTCGATGGGTTCTTGAATAATGCGATGGCGCCAAGACCATCATTTAATGATTTCTCCGAAAGAGGTACGTGAGAAGTCTTATCGCTGTGGTGGCGCTGGCTTGGGTGCGTCAAAGGAGCGCAACGGATTCCTAGCCAGTACCATCCGTAGACGGTCTAGGGGAGCCTTCCTTCAGAGATATACGGGGTTCGGTCTGCAACAAGAGATAGATGGACTAACATGATGTAGTTCCGTTGAATGCGGTCAAGGACGGTGTTAAAGTCACCATCGACAGCTTACGCACGCCGCCAAGCTCATATTCGAGGCATATCCGATATGGCGCTTTGGAATTCTCGCCGCTGCTCGACTCTTCTAGTATTAGCAGTTTTGGCTGGACCCAGATTGCGAGTACCATCAAGGCGAACTACCATCTATTCGATGGCTTCGTGGTACTTCATGGTACCGACTCTCTATCTTATTCAGCCTCGGCCTTGTCCTTTATGATGGTATGTACATGTGTTATGTATTCATGTGAAATGGGCTATTAATGAGTTGGGCAAATGGAACGTGATTTGCTCGAATACCACTGACATACCTACAGGAAGACCTAGGCAAACCTGTGGTATTGACGGGCTCGCAAGCATCAATCTTTGCGCTGCAATCAGACGCTGTCGATAACCTACTGGGCTCCCTCATCATAGCTGGAACTTTCGTGATCCCGGAAGTGTGCTTATTTTTCCACCACACGCTATTCCGCGGAAATCGCACAACCAAGGTATCCGCATCATCCTTCGAAGCCTTCGCCAGTCCCAACTGCGAGCCTCTAGCCAAAGTCACCAGCCTAGGCGTCGACGTCAACTGGTCGCTGGTCAGGAGGCCGACCAAGATCGCGCAATTCCAGATCACTTCCTACCTGGACACGGCGCACGTGGCCTGCGTCCGCATCTTCCCCGGTATCAAGCCCGAGATGGTGGACTCTGTCCTCCGGGTCCCGCACCTCCGCGGGCTCATCCTCGAGACCTTTGGCATGGGCAACGCGCCCGAGGGCGTCGACGGCAGCCTGACCAAAGTCATCGCGTCGGCCGTCGCCCGCGGCATCATCGTCGTCAACGTCAGCCAGTGCACCAACGGCTTCGTCTCGCCCCTCTACGCCCCCGGGTTCGCGCTCGGCCGCGCCGGCGTCGTCTTCGGCCACGACCTGACGTCCGAAGCAGCACTAACCAAGCTCTCGTACCTCCTCGCGCTCCCCGACCTCAGCGCCTCCGAGATAGCCGCGCGCATGGGAAGGTCGCTGCGCGGCGAGCTCACGGAGCTGGCCCTGCCCAGCTTCTCGCACCCGACGACGAACAACCTCGACGCGGCGGCGAGCCGGCTCGGCGCCGCGGAGATAGCGTTCGCGGCGCTGGGGTACGCGATCGCCGCGGGCGACGCGCGCGCCGTGCTGGAGATCCTGGACGGCGAGGCCGACGCCGAGATCCTGCAGCGCGCGGACTACATGGGCAACACGGCGGTGCATCTGGCGGCCGTGGGGCCCGATGCCGGCGTGCTGAAGGAGCTGCTTGTTAGGGGCGCGAGCGTGCATGCGCGGAACCGGGCTAATAATACGCCGCTTTTCCTCGCGGAGAAGATTGGGAATGCGGAGTGTGTACGGTTGTTGAAGGAGGCGGGGGCGCTGTTGTGGGAGGAGGAGAAGGAGGAGGGAGGTATGGGGAAGGCTACTTAGATAGGTACCTACATGTATCTGGGTGGGTGAGACGGTATGATAGACCGGATATATGGGCGCCTGTGATAGATTGGGTATGGTATGCTTGTTGATTTCTTTAGAGATGGCTACCGAAAGAGGTACTTAGGAATCGAGATGGCTAGATCCTAGATATTAATGGGGATGATTATTCACAAGAGGATTTAAGCGGCTCGTGCCAAAGAGGGCTAGCATATCAACGAAAGACTAAGTCGATTATAATACACATACAGACTTTGACGCCTCGGTTGGCGCGGGAATATACCAGTGCCCCTTAACCAATGTGTGACTCATTTTCGTAAGGCGGTAGCGTTAAGTTTCCATACTCTATTTTTTATTTAGCTTTCAATAGTCAATGCGACTTCAAAATATAAGGTTCTTAAGGTTGTTGCACAGGAAACGCAAATGAGAAGCTATCTCCGTTCACCATTCAGCCTCATATATATACCCACCTAGGTGGTGTAAAAAGATCTATATTCCCTCTTCCGATCAGGTATCTTACAAACCCATCCACAATCACAGTTACCTATATCTACTCTGACTTACCACCATCTCTTCTACTTCAATCAATCGACCATGTCTCGAATTGAACGATTCATCGAAGCGTATGAGGCGGCGCGACAGCAACGGAACGAAGCAGCGCCACCACCACCATACTCCTTTGAGCCTCAAAAGCTGAAGTCATGGCAAATTCGATGGAACAGAGAGTGGCTTCAGCAGGGGTTGATAAACGATCTTCGCAAAAGCTATGTGCGTCTTGAGCGGTTTTACCGAACCGGACGCGGTAAGGAAGATATTAAGAGGAAACGAGCGGGGGCCGAAGCATGGGTGTTAGACGCCATCCGAAACGGCGCTACGGACAAGAGCAACACACTTGCACGTTCCAGATGGCAACGAATGAAGGAACGCTTCCTTGGAAGCTGGCTAGACGAATACGAAGCCTTGAAGGAATGGCGAAAGGACAGGAAGGAGAAGGATAAAGTATGGAAGGTTACTACTGTCATGGAAGACACCGGAGACAACCCTAAGTGGCAAGCAGTGATGACATTCAAAATCACACCAGAGCATTGGCTCGATATGGAGAATGCAAGACAATGGTTCGACTTCCCGTCTACCGAAAATATCAAGTGGTTTTGGGTCACAGGCCCAGGGTATGAGCATCTCTGCCCATCATCCCTTCAGCATTGGGGACCAGTTCGCGAATTCCAGAACGTCGCCATGCCTTTCTACCAATCGCAGGATCGCGTCCTTCGAAATCCTCGACCTGAAGATATTACTGGGGAGTATTGGACCAACTTTACTCGGGCAAGCTCTGCATAGCGAAGTCACAAAAAATCAGAAAGAGGGGGAGAGAGGGGGTTACGCTAAATATCGCTGTATTGCTATTTCTATTAATCTTGAAACGCCATTAATAAGGTTGCCACTATACGTCCTACCACGATGACGACGTCGACGACGAAGACGTGGGCGGCCACTCGGGTGACAAAGGAATGTTGCCGACACTCCTCCCGATCACCTCTGATGATTTTCCACACTCTCCACCAGAACCCCCACCGGTGCGAGCTCCCATCCAGATTGTTCCTGTTCAAAACATATTTTAGTCGTGGTGATCTAGTTGGAAGGGAACAGTCTAGGAATAACTTACGCTCCTCCACCGTCAGGCACCCCCGATCCCCCGATCCCTCGTTCCGCATCGAAAACGGCATCACTAGAGACAACATAGAGTCAGTAATACTGACATGTAACATCAAGCTAATATGGAAGGTAACTTGAGATTAACATACGTGATTGGTTGTGCGAAGGTGGGTGGAACGGGGGTGCCGTTACCGGCGGGTGGGGAGCCGCTGGGTTGGCTTGCGGCGTTTACTGAGGGTGTGGGGAGGGGTGTAGCTCGGTCCTTGTCATCCTCGAGATCGTAGTTATCGAGGTTACTTCCCTCCTAGGGGGGGCGCGGCATATTGATGGTGGATAATTGTTAGTGTGAAATAGTTGTTGATGTTGTAGTGTTGTATATTGGTTGATGTTCGATGTTTGATAATGTGAGATAGGTGTTGATGTTGGTGAAGAAAGGAAAGGAAAAGAGAGGAGAGGGGAAAAGAGATTCAGAAATTGACCATATATGTAGGTAGCCCTAGGCAACTCGAGGCGCCCTTACCTTTTGTTTATCGTATGTTTATGTTCAGAAACCGCGCACGTAATGGACCGATACTACTTAAGTACCTACCTACCTATGTCATCATTAATCTAAAGCCGTAGCTTCACGCAAAGCCACGAAAGTTTATTCCATAGGATGTGATTGCCACAACGTAGGAAAAGAAAATACTTTAAGGAGTAGCTGGCCGTTCAACACAATGTATGAGGTAGGCTTCTATCCAGCACCTCGCTTTCCTACACTTTTAGTTTTGACTGCAATTTGATCGTACCCTGATCCGTATGGAAGGTAGGTATCTGTAGTTCTGTAGGTATAGAACGAATTGAGACCAGCATCCGCGTCCAGGTTATAATCTAAAGGGGGTAAAAGATCCAAAGATCAAGATAACATGTGACGGGGTGACGTGCGTAATGAAGTATGTATACTTTTAGGCTTGGGGAAGCTAAGGGTTACTATCAAGCAGGCGCTTAGAATGAGAAACAGCTAAGCATATCGATTTTATAGGTATCCATTCAATTCCACGGTAGTAATGGCCTCTTCGAGGACTCTTATTGCCAAATCTAGACACGTATACACACACGTACGTACCTTGTATTGCAAGCCAATGAAAACTTCACTCATTTAGTATTTGTCGACGGATTTCGGCGTCTCTCTCGTAAACCTCTTCCTCCGTCTTAGGCGAGCCCAACAAAGTTGGTGTAGCCAAGGGTGCATATTTCTCCCACAGAGCCTCGACCTTCTCGATCTGAGGCAGTTCTGGATCCCCCACCCCGCCGGAGACTGGGAGAGCTATATTCCTGTCGTTGGGAGCTGAATCCTGGAAAAGAGGCTGGACGGACTGCAGGTTACGAAAGAAGTTCTCGGGGTCCCATTCAGTCTTGACCTTCTGCAGGCGATGATAATTCCGGCCGTAGTACGCCTCCTGCCAATTATCGACACCTCCATCGATATAGTTCAGATAGGCCGCCTTTTGCTCAATGGCATAAGGCCCCAGCACCTTGTAACATTTGGCGAAGAAATCCATCATCTTGGGGCCTTGCTCCGGCTTCGTCCACAGTAGCTTGATCTCCGAGGCATAGTGACCTTGCCTCCAGTAGAAAGGGGTTGCCCGCGCATCAGGTCGGGACGTAGCAGCGCCCATGTGGTCCCATAAGAAGAGGCATTTCGGGTCGTTGGGGCCGTCTTGGTCGGTGATACCAACCAAGCGCGAAGCCTCGGCGACGATGTCCGATATCTTGGTGTTGAGCTCTCGTGTGATTTTGCCCTCGGCAAAAATGAAGGATGCATGGTGATGATAAGCCTGGCTGAATGGTTCCCAACCCTCGGAGGTATGCACCCAGTCAGTCCACTTCATAGGCTTCAAGTTATTTGAAGCTGGTTTCAGGTCTAGCAAGTATTTGATCGCCTTGTTGGCAGCGTCTTGACCACCATTGTAGATCACGGTCATACCTCCAGTAAGCTGCTTGTTTTTCCCGTGTGACCAGATCATATCAATCGTCAGATCTTGTGGACACTTGCTGTCGTTGAAGGCTTTCACGGCTTTCTCAAAGTCCCCCTTTTGCTGCGGGAGATTCCAAGAGATGTGGCCGCAAACCACGGTCCCCCTTGCGTCCCTGAGCTTATGTATCTTGCAAGTCATCTTCACCATAACCCCGAAATTGCCCCCACCGCCACCACACAGAGCCCAGAATAGATCGCGTTTTTTCTCGTCGTGATCGTTTTTCGAGACTGTCACAACATTTCCTTCATAGGTTACCATGGTCATCTCCAGAACATTATCGCAACCGAGCCCGTATTGGCGGGAGAATGGACTGATGCCACCACCCAGGGTGAATCCACTCACCCCTACCCCTGGGCACTGTCCACCGATGGCAATCAAAGTCGGATCGTCGAACTTATAATAAACGTCCTTCCATGTTGCACCACCCTCAATCGTAACCGTCATTTTTTCTTTGTCGATGGAGCAAGCTTTCATGCCACTGAGGTCGAGCACTATTCCGCCCTCGTTCAGGCAATAGCCCATGTAAGAATGTCCGCCGTTCTTGACTGTGAGGCGAACACGGTTCTGCCATGCGAAGTAAACCGTGTTCTCCACGTCCTTGACGGATCTTGCTTGAATAACAAGCGCGGGCATGGTCATCCGGTAATTCAAGTTTCCGATGAACACTGGCGTTGATAGTTAGCTCTATGTCGGGTATAAGTTCGGATATAAGGAATGAGATAGGAGAAGAGAAAGGCATTAGGATTAATCAAACTTACCGGCTTTCGAATACTCAGGCGTACCCGGTTCGAGTACCTGATCCGTGGCGAGCTTCTGCTTAAGGACGGTGAAGTCAGTCATGGTGACGGCCGGCAATTGCTGGATCACCGATTGTAGAAATGTGGAAAATAGTGAAGATAAATTCAAGTTCGTTCAAGTATTAGATATTGTATCCATACAGACCATAGAACCCGAGGAGGAAACAGTACAAGCATTTATAGATCAAGAAATGTGTTGCTTCGTAACTATCCATGTTGTCGTCATTAAGATCTCGGTAACACTTAACTCATCCTTCGCTTTCCAAGCCTTCAGATCAACAGTGAAGGTGGAAGCGCCAACTTAGTACCCCAGGTAGTCATATAAGTCGCCGACTTGGAGATTGTCTTGCCTTGAAGGTAATAATCAGATGGAGAACGCAACAATTGGATTGAATACGCTCACGAGGGACGGCCCGTGCCGAAGGCCAAGAGCTGAAATTATTATATTGATAAGGTTACAGGCTTTAATTTGTTCTACGTCGAACTCAGCCAGCCATTGACGAATGTCTTTTCCTGATGAAGCCGCCGGCAGAACTCGGTAAGACGGTGATCCTTCTCGGTTACCAAGCATAGATCGTCAATCGCCGATTCACTGAGACAGGAACGCCAGCTCGCCACGCCACGATGCTGATCCAGCCCAATTTATTATTGGCACTGTTACGGAAGCAAGCATGGTCTTGGCACAAGTGCCGCGGAGGTCCCTGAGGAATTCCGAATTCCTAATTGATTGTGTTAACATTTAGCATTTCATAGTCCTTCTACTACCATGGACAAAATCAAAGAATCCGCCAAACTGCTAAATCATTTTAATTATTCATTTAAACCATATAAGAAATTATCAATATAAGGATATATATATATATAAGTATTTCTTATATAACATATTATATAGTTATAAAGTATATAAAGGAAATATAATAATTATTAATTTATATTAATATATAATAAATTATAAAGTAATTATATAAAATTATAAGTAAATTTAATATTTTAAGTTAATAATTTAATTTATAAATATTAATAAATAAGCTTTAATATTATATATAACTTTAAATAAAGTATTAAATATATTTTATTATTATTTTTTAATTAATATAATAACTTTAATATATTTTTTTATATTTATAAAAGTTAAAATAATAATAATATTTTATTTAATAATATAAAATTAATATTTAATATATTAGTTTTATAAGTATATTTATAGCTTTTATTATTATAATAATATATAATATAAGTATTATTTAAATAGTTTAATAAAATAATATATTATTAAAATATACTTTTATTTATTTAATAATTTTTATAAATATATTTTAAGGATAAAATAATATTAATTATTACTATATATATAGTTAAAATTTATTAAAAGTTAAAATAAAAAGAAATTAATTTAAACTTATTTTTATAATTAAAAATAGGTAAAAATATAAATTTAATTTTTTAATAATAATATATTTAATTTAAATAATATTTATTTAAGGAAATAATTTATTTAATTTTAAGTTAAAATTATTATTAATAAGCTTTAAAAAAATATAATAAAAATATTTATATATTTAAATTATTAATTATTAAAGTAATAATATTACTTATATTTATTTTTTTCACTTTAATTAAAACTTAAATTATATATTAGTTAAGGTTTATATTATTTATTAAATTTAACTTATTATTATTTTTTCTAAAAAAAAAACTATAAATAAATAGTTTAAATTAAATTAAGAAGTAATTTTTTTTAATTAAATTTTAATTAAAACTATTTACTTAACTTTAATTAAAACTTAAGTTATTATTAACTAATTTAGGAATAATATTTAAGGTTTTATTATTTAATTTAATAAGGTTAACTTTTTATTTTTAAAAGCTAACATTTCGCTTAAAATTAAATTTAAACTAGTTTAGCTTAATAAAATTATCTTTTTACTTTTAAAAATTAACGTTTTAAATAAAACTTAGCTAAGATTATTTTAATTTTTTTAAATATATTTTAAGTTATTTAAGTATAATTAAAATTTTTTAAAGCTAAATATATATTAAAAATTAATAAGTAATTATAAATTAATAAGTAAAAGAATATTTATAAGTAAATATTATATATTTAATATTAATAAAAGAATTTTTTATATAAGAATAAAGTTATATATATTCTTAAAGTATATTTTATTTAAATCGAAAAAATTTAAATTAATTACTTTTAAAAGAAAATTAATATATATTAAACACAATTAAAAATTTCCTATTATAAATATAAATATATATATATTTTAAAGTAATTACTTATACGCCTTTATATATTTAAAACCTTATAACAAATTAAAGTTATATCTTATATAAAAAAAGGCATTATATATAATTATTTTATATAGTATATAAATTAATTTTAAATTTATTAATTAAATATTAAAATCGCATATAAATATTAATATAATATTAAAGGATATATTATATTTTATTAAATATAAAATATAATATTTTTTAATTATAATTTAAATAAGGGGTTAATTATTTAACTTACTTTATTTAAGTTATTTATAATTAAAAGGTAAATATATAATATAAATAATATTAAATTAATAAGATAAATATATATATATAAACTTATAATAAAAAGTATTAAAATTAATAAGTGTAAAAGAAAAAAGTAAGTTAAAGGATATGTTTTATTTATATATAAGTAAATTTTTATATATATTAAAGTATATTTTAATATATAATATTTTACTATTTTTTAAGCTATTAGCGATAAGGATATAAGTATTTGCTTTTATTATATTTATTTATTAATTATTTTTCTCTTTTATATAATTTATCCCTATTTTAAATTAAAGCTTTTAAAGTGTTAACATAACCTTTAAAAACTTAAATAGCATAGGTATTAAAACATATATAGCCCCGATTTTAAAAGCTTATAATAAATAAAATATTAATGAGGAAAATATAAAAAATAATAAAGGAATATAAATAATATAGTAATAAATTAAATAAATTTTTATTAATATTTAATCGTTAATAAAGTAAGTAATTATAAGCTAGGGATAAATTATTAGCTTATAATATACTAGCCTTTAGCCTTTTAAAATAAAATAAAACCTTTTATAATTTCCCTTAATAATCCTTTTTTTTTAAATATAAGAAAATAATATATTACCGAGTTATAATTCTTTAAACATTTTTATTTTACCTTTTTATATTAGTTATAATTTAATTTTAGCTTTTATAAAAGTACCTTAATACTTTAAATATTCCTTTATTATATTATTTATATTATTTCTTCTTTTATAAAAATATTAACACTTAAAGCATTTTTTTATTTTAAATTTAATATTAACTAATTAATAATTAAGGTATTTATAAAGTTATAAAATACCTTATAACTTATATAGTTAATCTTTTATAAGCCTTTTTTTTAATATTTATATTTATTCTTATAATAAAACTTTTATATAAGTTTACCGTGAGATTTAATCCTATTAAAGAATTTTATCTTAGCAAATAATAATTATTTAAAATATTTAAATTAATAAATAAGTAAGTATGTTTAATTAAAACTTGTTTATTATTTTAAAATACCTTAAGTAAAATATTTAAATGGTTTATAATGTTATTATATTAAATATATTAGGCTTAAAGGCTTAATTATAATTATATAAATAACTTATAGTTTTATTTATAATATAAGGATAATATAATTAATTATATACTTATATTATATTAAAATATTAGTTATAAGTATTATATATTTTAATTATTAAATTTTATAATTTTAATTAATAAAAAGGAATAAGAAAAGAAAAGAAAAGAAAAGAAAAAAAAGATAATAATAAATAATTATATCTTTTAATAAAATCTTTAATATAGGAATTATAAAAGAAGCCTTATACCAATTAAATTATTTTATATAATAAGGTTATACTAGGTAAAAAAATGTGTAATACCCGAGGTATTTTTAGTTTTATTAAATATAATTATAAATATAATTTTATTGTTTTAAGTAACTTTATTTATTTTATCTTTACTATTATTAATATTTATATTAGATTTATTAAACTTATTACTTTTATTACTTTTACTACCTTTATTAACTTTACTTATTTAGCTACTTTTATTATTATTAAAAAAGGTTATTAAATTTCCTTTACCTTTTATAATTAAGTTATTAAAAAAGGAAGGTAATTTTTCCTTTACTTATTTAATTTTATAAGTAATGTTTAAATTATTTAAGTAATAAAAATATTTCGATAAATAGTTATATAACTTTTTATTTATATTGTTAATTTTAAACATATTAAAAGATGTTCTTTTTAAACTATTTACTAATAATTTGTATTAAGGATAATTAAATTCCTTATTATAAAAATTTACCTTAAATTATAATAAACCATAAATAATATTTTTTATAAGCCTAGGTTTATTATTACTATTTATTTCCTTATTATAATTTTAAGGATTTAAAATGTTAATACTTTAAATTATATAATTTATTTTTATTAAAAAGATAATACTATAACTTATATATAGCTTTAAAAATTTAAGATTATTAAGCTTTTATTATTTAAATTTTACCTTATTAAACCCATTATAAATAATTAAATATAAAGTATAGTTTCCCTTTTTACTTAAAATTCTTTTAAAAATAAGCATATATATTAAATAAAATTTAAACCATATAAATTAAGTAAAAAAAAACTCCTTTAAAACTTAATTAAAATTAATATATTTATAATTATAATAAAACAATATTAGTTCTTATATGGTTATAAAAGCCTTAGCTATTATATTTTTTTATATATATATAACAAATATAACTTTCTTATTTAATAAGTTACATATTAAAAACAAAATAATTATACTTTTGTTAAAAATAAAATAGGTATTTTTATATAGCCTTATTTTATTATAGTTAAATTTAATAAAAATATCTCATTTAAAAACTTTAGCCATTTAATTTTAAATCTATTAAATTAATATTACTTTAAAAACTAAATAAACTTTTTCTATATAAGCTTAAAATTCCATTAAATAATAAAAGAACAACTTTATTTTAAAAGCTATAAAAATTAAATATAATAAAAAATCCATTTAAAATTTTAATACTTAATTATAAAGAAAAATTTAATTCTTAAAATTTAATATAATAAGGTATTTATATAAAAGATTAACTATTAATTAGTAATCGCTATTAGAAGAAAATATAATATAATAAAACACACTAACTTATATTTAATTTTAAGCTTTTAAAAAATCGTTTTAAATATATAAAAATATAAGCAATTATAATATATTATAAAGTTATATTTTAAAATTACCACCACTTTATTTAAATTTAAGGAAATAAATAAAAATAAACATATTTAAGATATTATAATACTTAAGAAATCATTTAAGGGATTATTTTATTAAGCTTATATAATAAAGTAAATTTAAAAGGTATTTAAAAAATAAGCTTAAAAGATATTTAAGGAACTTTTTTACTTAACCGAATAAAAGGAATATAAGTTATATATAATACTTATTTGTTAAGTTTAAAATTTATAACAAACTAATTTAATATTATCATATTATATTAGTTTAAGTTTAAGCTTAAATTAAGGATTACTATTATTATTATTATTTAATAATTTATCTTATATTTATTACTATAATATATTAACCTTATTATTAACCTAATAATTTCTAACTATAATATAATATAAGTAATAAATAAAGTTATAATAAATGCCTTTACTTTAAATTACATAAATAAATAATAATATTATACTATAATTAAAAAATTTAAGGTGATAAATAAATAAATATTTAAGGATATTAGTATTAAAATAATTTAAGTTTAAAAAGGACAATTAAGGCATTATATTTTACATTTTAAAGATATTTTAATAATATAAATAAAATAATTTAGTTTAATTTAACAAAAGTAATAAAATATTACTTAACAAAATTATAACATATTAAAATATTTATACATACCCTAATTTAATAATTATTAGCTTAAAGAAATATAATATAATAAAAAATATACTTTAAAAAATATATATAATAAGTTTAAGAAAGTTTTTTTAAAAAGATAATAAATAACTATAAGAAGTGACAATTATATATGTTTATATATATATAAATTAAAGATTATTCCCGCTTTTAATTTAATACCTTATATTATTATATTTAAAAAATAATAGGCTATTACTATTAATCGCACAACTTTTTTAAAAAGTTATACATATTTATAAATAACTTTAGAAATATATTATATGTATATTTAAATCTTATATTCTTTAAAATAGCTAATTAAAACAATTTTAATAATATAAATCTTATCCTAATATACTTTTTTTAAGCATTAAAATTAATTAAGAAGGTAAGTTATAATTAAAAAGTTTTATAGCTTTATTATTAAAGATAATAACTAATATAATTATATTTAATTAAATTAATAATTAAATTATTCCACTTTATATAAATATATTTTATTACCTTAATAGCTAATTATAATAATAATCCTAATTATTATATTAATATTAAATCTTATTATTTTTTTAAAAATTTAATTTAACAAAATTATTATAAATATTTATTAAATATAAAGTTTAAAAAATATATGATTACAATAGTATTATATCTTTTCTTAGCTTATATAATAAGTATTATATTTTAATTTTTAATGCTTTTTTTATTAAGATTTAACATTTATATTATTTAATAAATTATAAGTTACTAATGAAATTCCTTACTATTAATAATAAAGATATTAATTATAATTTAATATATTATATATATTATTTTTTAGTTAATAATATTTAAATTAAAAAAGAAATAAGTTAATTTTATTTTTTATTAATTTTTATATTTAATAATTACTTTAAATACTTAATAAATAATATTTTATTTATAAATA
This sequence comes from Hypoxylon sp. EC38, assembly GCA_002120335.1. Lineage (NCBI taxonomy): Eukaryota > Fungi > Ascomycota > Sordariomycetes > Xylariales > Hypoxylaceae > Hypoxylon > Hypoxylon sp. EC38. The sequence continues at coordinate 246,041 of KZ111238.1, read as the reverse complement.
TATATTACTTTTACGATTTATTATATCCTTTATATAAATAATAAAAAATTATATTTTTATTATTAAAATATCTTTAAAAATTATATTTTACAATTTTATATTTTATTATATTAAGCTTTTATTATTAATCTTTCCCTTATAATAACTTTCCCTTACCTTAACGAAATTTTAATATTACTTTAATCCTTATATATAAATTTATATAAGTAAAAAGCCATAAAATAATTATTACACGTAATAAGTATTACCATATAATATTAGCTTTAAGTAATATAAAAAAGGCATATATTATTTTAAAGATTAAAAAGCTTTAATTTACTAAGAATAATATAAACTTATACCTTATATTATTAAATAAATTTAAGAAAATAAATAACGTTAATAATTTCATACTTTTTCACGTTAATATACATTAAGCATAAAACTTTAAAATACTTTTATTTTTATTTAAGCTATATAATAACCATTACATTTTAATATTTTATTTACTTTACTTAATAAATAAAATTAAAAATAAGCTAAACAAATTATATTATAACTACTTATTATACCAATTATATAACATTTCCCTTAAATATTTATTTACCCATTTTACTTAAACTATTTTAAAAAATTTTATTATATAATTTATTAATATTATAAAAACAAATTTAATAATTATTATTATCTATGAAAATACATATAATAACATTAGATTAACCTTTTAAATTATATATATAATCTTAACAAATTAAGTATTATATTATATATTTATTACTTAAACTTTCACCTTTAAAAAGTATTTATATTTAAGTATAAAAGATCGTTACAAATAAAATATTAAGGAAGATTTAAATAAGCCTTTAAATAATTAATAAAATTTTATTATTATAAAAATAAGGAAAAGGTAGGTAAATATTAATAATAATTATAACATTAATTTAAAAGTTAAGGATTATAGCCATTTATTAAAAAAAGATTACCTTTTATTTTACCCTTTATTATATCCTATATCTTAGCCTAAAATACCTTCCTTACTTAACAAAATAATAAGCTTTATACTTAATTCTTTAAAAATACTTTTAAATAGTATTTAAAATAATAATAATATAATAATTAAAATTAACGTAGTTATTAATCCAAAAATCTTAGGATATAACCTTAAAACTAATTAAATTATATTAATAAAATATATAAATTAAATAAATAAAACATATATTATATTATATAAATTATACAAATTATATAAAATAACATTAATATTTTAAATAAAGTAATAATAATATTATTCCTTTATATATATTATTAATAACTATTATTATTTACTTAAGATTATTTAATAATTTATTATAATATTTAAATTATAATATATAACTTAAAACTTAAGACTTAAAACCTCTTTTAAACTTAAGTTATTATAGCGCCCATAGGATGTTTACTTTTTAAAAAGTGGTAAGAAATTGTTATTAATTATATACCGTTATAAGTTCTTTTTAAAAAGTTATATATAATTACTAATAACTTTTAAAGTATATTATATATATATTTAAACCTTATATCTTTTAAAAAAGCTAATTAAGGCGATTTTAATAATATAAGTTTTATTTTAATATATTTTTTATTAAGTATTAAAATTGGTTAAAAAAGTAAATAGTAATTAAAAAGCTTTATTATATTATATAAAGCCTTTTAACTTAAATTACACATACATTACCATTTTTAAATATTAAAATTAATATTATATTTTTTTTATATATATATTTATTTACTAATTTTAAATTTATAAAATAAATTCCTTTTATATTAAATGATAAATTAATTTAATTAAATTATATTATATTTAATTACTATTACTTATATAAGTTATTTATAAATATTAAATAAATGAATATATTAATTATATAAGCTTAACTTATTATCATTTTTAACAATTATATAAAAGGTTAATAATAGCCTTTTATATTAAAGGTAAGATTTAAAATATATTTAGGAAATATTTTATATAAAGCCTTAAAAAAGCTTTATTTTTTATCTAAATCACTATTTTAACTAATGGTTTTATTAATAGGAGGTAATATTTTTAGTAAAGTATTTTTACTTTTATAAGTAAATTTTTACGTAATATTAATAAGGGAAAATATCTTTTATAAGGTATTATTACTATTATAACTAATATTATTATAATTAGTATTATTATGGTTAGGAGTTTATAGATTAAATATAAAAGTATATTTAATATGTAAACTTTATTTTTTATTATTATTATAAAATATTTAAAACTTTTTATTAAATAGATTTAAACTTTTTAAATGGTAATTATTAAATAATTATAAGGATTTAAATAATTTTAAAAACTTAAATAATTCTAGGGACTTAAATTATTCCAATATATAATTAAACCTATAATTATTAGATTTAACGTTATTAAAGTTATTAGTTAAAATTATTTTATCATTATATATAAAGTAAATCATAGTATTATTATAAATATTTAAACTTAGTATTTTAAAATCCTTTTTTTTAATTTTATTATAAGAACATTTCTTTCCTTTTTATTTAATTTACTTATAATTATTAGTTACTTTAAATAGTAACTATAATAGGTTTTTTATTACTATTTATTTATTAACCCTTATTTATTTTTTATTAGTAATTTTTAAAATGCTTATAAAATATTTGGCATCTTTGTTAATTTTATTAGTAAAAATTTAAATAATTAAGTTTATAAATAATGCTTAAGCGAAATAAGCGAAGAAAAATTCTTAGGGGCTTTAAAATATATGTAAGTAATATATATTATAATATAATTTAATAATTTCCATGTTAAAATTTTTTAACTTTAATGGGAAAATTAATATATGGTTAATTAAATAAAATTTATTATTCTTTTTATTAGGCTTTAATAAGAAAACAAGGACATTATTATTAAAGAATTTATAAATATTAGATTAAAGATAAACCTTATTATTAATCAAATTATAAATAACGGTATTTTTTTTATCTTTAATAAATTTATATATATTATTAAGTTTAAACTATTATTAAACTATCCTAGATATTATATAAGCTTTCTTAAGTACGTTTAAATTTTTAATAATGTAATAAAGTATTTATTACGTATTATATGTAAAGGATTTTATAATAAGGGGATAAGGAAAATAGTAAAATATTATATTTTATTAAAACTTAAGTAAAGTTTTTAAGAAAACTTAATAATTAAAATGGGGTATAATAGGATATAATATGTTTAAGTAAAATTAGTATTAGGATTAAAAAAGGATTAAAGTTTTAATTTTAAAAATATTTAAGATAATAAAAAAAATACTATTTAACGGAAATAAAATAATTTCTAATAAATTTAAAACACAAATAAAATATTTTAAAAGATTTAAAAAAAAATAAATATTTTAATTTACTTATATTTAACCCTTTATTATCGGTTTAAATATTTTTAGCCATGATATAATAAGTATAATATAAAATATTATAATATAATTTATCTTTATTAATTACTTAAAAAAAAAGGAGTGAGGTTTTTTTTAAATAACTTAAGTGATAAATATTAATTAACTACTTTAACTATTTACGCGCATTATTAATAAAAAATTAGGTAAATTTTAACAAGGGCTATAACTTTATTTTAAATATTTTTAAATATAAAATTAAATATAATATTAAATAAAAAATAACTAAATTAATTATGAAAATAAAGAAACTATTTATAATAAATAAAATTTTAAATTTAAAATATAATAGTATATTATTAAATATTTTATATTAATTTTATATATATTATTTAAAAGATAATATACTTATATATTAAGATATATGTAATCTTAAGTATAAGCTATAAAAATCTTATATACCTTTTATTAAAAACTTAGAACTAATTTTTAAATAATATTTATATAAGCATTTATATAAAGTTAAAAAAGAACAAACTAAATTAAAAGAAAAACCTTACTTATAATATTAATAATTTTATTTTGCCTTATTATACTTATATAATTTTATAAAAGAAAACCTTTATTAAATATTTTATTTTTTAAAAAGTTATTTTTAAATATTTTATCCCCTTTTTATCTTTTTAATTATTTATTAAATTATATATATCTTTTAAAGTATATATTCTTTTTCCTTATTAAGTTTTTTAGTTTTAATTATTACTAATATAATATATATAATATTTTAATATATTATAGCTTTAATTATTAACCCTTTATAATTTTTATTTAATATAATATTTTTAAACAATATTAAAAACCTTAATAAAAACTAAGGATTAATAATTATATTACCTCTTTTAAACCTAAATAATAAAGATAAATATAACCTTAATTTTTTAAACATTTACTATCCTAATTTTAAAAAATATAACCTTTTATTAAAATTTACACTTGTAAATAATAATAACATCTTTTATAACCTAATTTATTATATATACTATATTATAATTAGGAATTATTAAAATAATAGTTAAATTAAAACATTATAAAATAATAATTTCTTTTAACCTAAAATATTATAAAATAATAATCCTTTTTAACTCAAATTATCTTAATATAAATTATCTTATATTTAAGAAAATAATTCTTTAAATATATCTTATATTTAGAAAAATAATTTTCCAAATATATTTTATAATTAAAAGAATAATTCTTTAAGCATATTTTATAATTAATAAAATAATCTCCTAAATACTATAATAATTTAAATACGCCTATTCCTATTTAAATTTAAAAACCTAAGCAAAAAAGTAAATATTATTAATAAACTAAAAGATAATATTATAAAAGGAAATATTTTAATAATATTTTTTTATATACTTAAACCTTATAAAACATTTTTATAAATTACTATATTTCATTATCTTATATTTTTTTTTAATAATACTTATTATTAATAATTTATAAAAAATATAAATATATTATTACTTTAAACTTTAAGAACTAATATTACCCTTATAATTAACTATTAAACCTATAAATAAACCTTCTCAAAAACTAACCATATAAGCTTAAAAATAAAGATATATATTATTTAAATAAATCTTAAAACTAAGTAGAAATAGTTTATATAATTTTTAATATATATTAAATATAATTTAATAAAAATTAGATAATAATATATTGTAAAAATATTAAACCTAAAGTTAGTTTAGTAAAAAATATATAAAGATTATATAAAAATATTTATAAAATTTTTAACTAAAATATGTTTATTTTATTCCTAAAGCTTAATAGGAATAAAATAACTAGGGTATTTATATATATATAAATATTTATATATAAGTAAATATATAAACTTTTATAGGAATTAATATTATTATATTATAATTTTTAATAAAATAAAGTTAATTAAATTCCTTATAAATATTTTTTTACTTAATTTATATAATTTATATTTTATATTATATATATATTTATAATAAAGAAATTCAATAATAAGAAAAATAATTATATCTTATATCTTAATAATAAAAATAAAATAAATACTAGTTTATAAAAACTAGGTAAAATTAAGTTTCCTAACTTACATTTAAGTTATAATAATATATCTAAGGTAAATAATAATAGGAATAATAATAAATATTATAAGGATAATAATAATAATACCTTATATTCTTAAAATTAAAATAAGGGAATAAATAATAACTAATATAATAATAATAACAAAAATTAATTAATAATTAATTATTTCTAAAACCATTATAATATATATTTAACTTTTAATAATAAAAAAATAAATAGTTATTAAAGCAAATTATTCATTAATAAGTTAAAAAAAAGATTATAAAAAGTCTTTAAAAATCTTAATAAATTAAACTTTAAAATAATTAAGGAGTTATATAATTACTTATTAAAGCATTTTTAACATTTAAATGATTTAAGGATTACTTATAAGCTAATAAATATATTATTTATTCGTTTTAATAACCTGGTTAAATAAAATATAATAAAATTAGCTATTTTTTTTAATAATAATAGAAGTAGTTAAATAAGTTAAAATAGTAAAAACATTTAAATTAATAGGAATAATATAACTATTAAAAATAATTATAATAACTAAAATAAGGCTTTTTAAGATAATAAGGTTATATTTGTGATTATATTTAAAGCATTTTAAAATAATAAAGTTATATTTATAGCCGTACTTAACAATTTTAAAAATACTATAAATATTTTATATTTTACCTATTAAACCTTTATTTCCTTATTAATATAAAACTTTTTTTATAATTTATATATTAAGGTTTATGGCGTTTAATTTATTAAAGAATAATATTAAACAAACTATATAATATTAAAAAATCCACTAGGTTATAAGCAAAATTTAAAAAGTAAAACTTTAGCTTTACACTTAAATAACTTAATAAATATTAATCATAATGTTATATAATTTAAATAGGAAAATAAATAACTTAAATATACATTATTTAACCTAAATTATATTTTAATATAATAGCTATAATTAAAGTTATTTAAAATTAAAGTTAAAAAGTTTTAAAAAAAGGTTATATAATACTTACTTGGCATTTTTATAAGGCTTAAAACCATTAAAAAAGGTATTATATAAAAGTTTTAAAAGTTTTAAAAGCTTTATTACGAAAAGGTAATTAGGAAATATATTATATAAGCTTTTTTTAAATACTTTTTTACTTTAACTTTAAATAGCTTTAAATATAAATATTATATTATAATATAACTTAAATTAAAATATATATAATTAAGCTATTTATTTCCCTATTTAAATTATATAATATTATAATTAATATTTATAAAATTATTTAAATATAAAATTAAATAATGTTTTAATGGTAAGTTATTTTAAAAGGTAGTAAATATATAATATAATAAGTACTTTTAGTTATAAAAAGTTTAATTATAGCATAGATAATAGTTATAATAATAATAACTTAAGATTGTTAAAAAAGAAAAAATGAGTTTAACTTAACCTTAAGAATGAAAATAATAATAATAGGTTTGTAAATAAGCTTAATTTTAATATAAATAATAAGTATTTTTATAAGAGCAAAAATATTATTATAAGTAAGAAATAGGAGAAGATTAATACAACTTTAAAAGAGGATTATAATTTTAATTACAATTTAAATAATAAGGAATTTTATAGGTATAAGGGTATTACTTTTACTAAAATATAGTAAAATATTAATACCATTTATACCACTAGTTTTATAATGATTTTATTTATTTATTAATGCTTTAAAGATTTAACATTTTAAATAAGTTATTAAGATATAAAAATATAAGGAAATTTAAGGCGAATAAAAAATGAAAATAAATAGTTATATTAAATTAAAGATATATATTTAAGTTAAATAGCTTATTTTAATATATATATTTTCTTTTAAAATTAATTTAAGAAGGTATTATATTTAAATATTATAGTAAGTTTATAATTTTAATAAGTAGGTAATAATTAATTTAAAGTTTTATTTAATATAAAACCTTTTAAACTTTTTTTAAATTATTAAGTTATAATGATTTTAAAGCGGGTAACTTAAAATAGTTTTTATATTAAGTTTATTATAAAAATTAAAAGCTATTTTATTATAAAGATAATTATATTTAAGATTATTAATCACTTCTTTATTTTATATATTGGTTAAATGTGTTATTATAACCTTATAATAGGTGTAATTAATAAATAGGTTTTTATTAATATTTAAGGATTATTTAATAATATATATTAGTAAATATATTATTTTATATACGTTAATAGCCTTAGGATTATATAGTTATTTATTTATAACCTTAAGAGGAATAAATTAAGGAAGCGTAATATTTTAAGTATTACTTATATACTTTATTATAAATTTCTTATAGTTACTAATTATATTTTTTATTTAATTATATTTAAATATATAATCCTATATTAAAAATAGGTTTTTAAGTAAAAGATTTTAATGGCTAATACTTAACTTATATAAATAAATTAACTTATTTTATAGGTTGTAATAAATTTAAAGGTATACTTTATATTTAATAAGATTATTTTAAGGTATGAATTATTTTATAAATTAATAATAATAATAAAAATTATTAAGGTATTTTAGTATAATAATATAATATATATCTTTTTTATTTAGTAAGTTATAAGCAAATAATAAGTTATAAATATATTATAATTTAATAATTAATAAGAAATTAAAATAATTTAATAAATAACTAATTAATATTTTTAACTATAATAATAGCACATTTTAATTCCCCTAGTTAATCTTAAAAATAATTACTTTTTTAATAAAACACTTTTTATTAATAAATAATTATATTACTAGGTAAAAAATATAAGTTAAATCTTAATTAATATTAATATATTAAATAATAAAATTATTAAATTAAAAATTATAAGGGCTAAGGGAATATAGGTTTAATAAATAAAAAGGAAAATCTTTAAGGTTAAGGAATATATTATATTTTTTAATAAAATCCTTAAAGGAAAATTAAAGGTTTATTACTAGGGAATTTAACCTAAATTATATTTAATTATATATGTAAAATAATATATATAATAATATTAATAATCTATTTAATATTAAAGTTATATAGTAATTATTTATTAAAATATTATAAAATATTAAAGGATAATATAAAAAAGTAGCTTTTAATATTAAAAGGTTAAAGCCTTTATTAAATCTTAACTTTATAATAATTTTAAGTGGTAAGTTATTATAAGGATTAATTAGAATAAGATTAACATTATTTTATAATGAAGTTATTTTTAACTTAATTTTTTATTAATTATAGGATTTAATATGGTTAAAAAAGTTAAGTTTAAAAGAAATTTCCTAAAATAATATATTTAATATGTTTAATAAGTTTGATTAATTTATAAATGAAAGATAATAATTAATAATAGAAAAGGTTAAAATAGTATAAGTAAACTTAATAATGTTTTTAATGTGAAAATTAAATCCTTTTATTTTAACGAATGGTTTTATTTAACGCTTTATTAAATTTATTATAATAAATATAATAGCCACTTTTAAAGGATTAATAAGATTATAAGTAATATTTTAATAAAGGCATTTTGTTTAATTTAAGGGTTAAACATAAAGTAATAAAGAAATTATATATATATTTTTTAAATATATTTATAAGATAATAAAAAGGTAGGTTTATTTAATATATATTTATCTATTAGTATTAAGTTAAAATTATTTTAGCCTTAAAATTACTATATTTACTTATTAATTTAAATATTTAAGTAAATATTTCTAAGTTATATATAGCTTATAATATTATTATTCCTTTAATTATTTATAATACTTATTAGGTATTTTATAAATATTACATAATATTATATATATAAAAAGCCTACTTTTATTTTAACTATTAAAGTTAGTTATTAATAAAGTAATTATAATATTATAATTAATAAATATTTAATTAAATTATTCCCATGCTTATAAGTTAAATTTATTATATTATAAGATTATATTAAAGGCTATTTCCATTTTATAAGTAATATTTAATTTAATTAATAAATTAAGCTTAAATGATTTATATTTTAAGGCTTTTAAATAATATTAATTACTAACCTTATTATTAAACTTTATAAAATATTAATTAATTTTTTTATAATTATTTAAATATATATTAAATTATACGTTTTTTTTAGCTATTTTATGCTATATAATTAATAGCTATAACAATATTAAAATGTTATGTAACTTTTATGTTATTTCCTATTAATTAAAAGTGTAAGTTATTCCTTTAACATTTTAATATATATTATTTAAGCTATTTTAGCTTTAAATTATTATTAAGCTTTTATATTTTTAATAATAATAGCATAAATTATATTATAATATATTATGTTTATTATATTATAATTAGGAATGTATAAGTTAAAAGTGAAGAAAAGAAATTAGTTTAAAAAAAATAAATACTTTTTTATTAAAATTACCTTAAGTAATACTTATTATAATCTTTAAGGATAATATTTTATAAATAAAGCGATATTTGTTTTACATTTTTAACTATTAAAATAGTAAATACTTATATTAAATTGCTTTATTAATTTTTATATTATTAATTATCTTATATATAAAACCATATCTTATTATTTCAAATTTTAATTAATAAATATTTTTAATAATAATGTTATTACTTTAGCAATTTTTATTATAATATAATAAGGATAATAATAGCGATAATAATAAAAATAATGATAATAATAAAGATAAAAATAATAACAAAATTAACGATATAAATATAAATAAGGATATAAGCGAAAATAATGTTTAAGTTAAAAAAAAGGGTTAAAAAAATATGGTTAAGAGCGATATTAAAAATAAAAACGAAAAAGGTAAAGAAGTTAAAATTAATAATTAATATAAGCTTAAAAATCTTTTAAGCGGTAACTTAAATAGTAATTTAAGTGGTAACTTAAGTGATAATTTAAGTAATTTTTTTACTTAAAATAAACCTTTTATTATTATAGTGTTTAATAAGTTTTATTATATTATTAGGATTTATATTAGGATTAACCTTACTTATATTATTCCCATAATATATAAGAAATGGTTTATAGCTAATTATATGTGTAAATATAACTTAATTAATGTAATATATAACAATCTTTTAAATAATACCTTTAATTTAATACCTTTTAATATAAAGTTTTACCATTTCCTTAACTATAATAATATAATTATAGTTTTAAAGCCTAATATTTTTATATGTTATAAAGCTTATAAATCTTATTTAATACTTACCCATATATTTTAATTATTTAATAAATTAATAAATATAAACCTTAAAATGGTTATTTCCTATTATAATTTTTTATATTTTCTTATACTAAGGGTTTTTATTTAATATTTATTTACTCATTTTACTTAATCTTTTTTTAATAATACCATTATATTAATATTTAATAATAAAAGTGTAAATAATGTTAACTTTTAGCTTTAACTTACTTAAAATAATTTTAATAATAATCTTAAAAACATTAAAAGATTTTGTAAAAAAACATTCTTTAAACTATAATTTAAAACTTATAACAAACCTAATAATAAAAATATTATAACTAATATATCGTTAAAAAAGAATAATTATAACATTTTATTTATAAATACCTTTAAACCTACCTTTTATAATATGTTCTTTAAGGATATATATAACCACTATAATTTTAATATTAACCTTAATAAGTTATTAATTAATAAATAGTTAAAATAATAAATTTAATTTCCTAATTATAATAAAAGTAATAATCATTATAAGTTTATATTATTATAGCTTAAAGGACATATTAATATAAATAATAAATTAATAATAGATTTATCTTTTATATCCTTATTGTTTAAAAGTATGAAAAATTAAAAAGGACATAAAAATAAAAATAAACATAAAGTTTAAAAAATAAGGATTATAAATATTATATAAATAATAAGGGTAGTATAGCCATTTATATTTAAGGCAAAAATAATCTTTAAAAATAAGGCTAAATATAGCAAAGCTAAATAATAAAGCTAATAAAAATAAGTTTACAAAATATATTTTAATTATATAACGTTTTATTTTTATTTTATTTTATTTTTAAAAAAGGCCATATATAATTATAAATAATTTTAACAATATATAATATATAAGCTAAAAAAATACCCTTATTTAACTAAGATATAATTTAAAAAAAGCTTTAAATTTACTATTATACTTAAAGGTATTATATAATATATACTATTTTAACTTTAAAACAAAACTATTATAATAACTATTACAATTTAATTAATTTAATTTAATTAGTTAAATTTAATCATTTTATACGTATATATGTATATATATATGTATGTGGTGGTTAAGTTAAAAGCCCCACGTTAATATAAAGCTTTAATTATTATATACATTCTAACCAAATTTCTATATTTAAAAGGAAGTATATTGGGATAGTTTTTATATTATTAAAATTACTTTAATTAGCTTTTTCAAAAAATATAAATATTAATAAAATATATTATATATTGTTAAAGTTATTTACATTTATTTATAATAATAATAAATTTATATATAATTAATAATAATTACCTATTACCTTTTAAGTTTAATAATATAAAATATTATTATTATAAAAGTAAGTTATTACCATTATAATATTAAAGGTAAATGTAATGTTAAATATTATTATAAACTATTAAATATTTTTACTTATTTTTATAAATATTTATTATAATATAAACGCTTATTTTAATTATTATTTAAACAATTATACTATAATATGTTAATACTTTTTAAATGTTATAAACATTAGCCCTTAATGCTTAAGCCTTTTAAGGTTAATAGCTATAACTTATTAAACGAAACTAATAAAAGTAGTTATAATTAAGTATAAAAGTGCTTTAACATTTTACCTTTTACCATTTATATTACCATTAAACTTATTATTAACCTTTATTATTAACCTTATTAAAGCTAATTTAAAAATTATTCCTAAATTATTAAAAGCTTTTAAAATACTTAAACTTTCCTCCTTTACTAATAAAACAATTTAAACCTAAAATAATAAAACTAAGATTATTAAAATAATTTAAAAAGATAAAAATTATAACAATTAATACATAACTTAAAGTTTAAATATTAAATATTTATTTTAAAAAGATTTTTTACAATTTAATATTTTACCTTAAATAAAAAATACTTCACTTATATCGTTTTTTCTAAAACTTTATAAACGATTACTTACTACTTATTAAGCAATACTATTACCATTTAAAATACACCATTACTAATAATTATAACATTTTACCAAACATATACATATTAAGTATATAAATATTACCTTTATTAACTTTATCTTTAAGTATAAATCCCTTTTTAATAAAAGCTAACCCCTTTAATTTTTAAGCAAACTTATTAATAAAAGGATAAAAAGATTAAAAGCTAAGTTATTAAAAGTATAATAATAAGAAATAAGCCTTATTATATAAGATTAACCATTTATCTTAAATCATTATTTAAAAATATTATTAAGCTTAATTATTACTTACTTAAATACCCATTATTAAAGTTATAAGAAATAATATAAGCTATATAATATATTAAAAATAACATAATTATTTCATTAGCTTATATTTTAAATTAGGATTAACTTATAAAGCTTTAAAAGTTTTACTTTAAAAAATATATAATAATTACTTATTAATTTCCTTTTTCATTTAATATTTTCCCTTATTATTAAAAATATCACTTATATTATTAAGTAATTTAATTATTTAAATTTATAACTTACCTAAACATTATTTATTAATAATAAAAGAAAAATAGGTTAATTTATTCCTTATTTTATATAAATCTTTAAAGCTTAACCTTATTATATATAAAATGATTATTTACTAACTTTTTAATATTAAGTTACATCTTATTATTATAATCTTTTCACACATCCTTATTAAATATAAAAAGAAAAAAACATATTTATTAAATAAAATAAAAAGAAGTTAACTTATATAATTTAAATCTATTTTAACATTATAACCTAATATTAAAATACTTATTTAAAAACTACTCGCTTAAATAACACTTACTTAAAAACCATTTACTTAAAAACCATTCACTTAAAAACCATTCACTTAAAAACCACTTACTTAAAAACCACTCACTTAAAAATCACTTACTTAAAACTCCTTTATAAAAAAATTTATAAATATTACCATACTTAAATATTAAAATTTAAATAAAGCTTAATAATAACTAATAAAATAATAAATAAAAAAGCTTAATAATTTCCATAATAGCCATTATATTAATAACTAAGGTAATATTATTATATATAATATTACCTTTTAATCACTTATAAAAACATGTTTAATTAACACTACCTTAAATATTAAAAATTTTTACTTAAAAAAATAAAACTTAATAAAATTTAAATATTTAATAAGAAATATATATAAAACATTTAAAACAATATATTTATAACTTCCTTTTTTAATATTAAAAAACAAAGCTTATAAGCTTAAATTAGTTTTAAATACCACTAAAAAAAACAATTAAAATAATATATATTTACATAAGGTTAAATAAAGCATATAACATCTTTTACTAATTAAAAAAGCAGCTTAGTAATATATAATTATAAATTGCCCTAATATATATTTAATATTTAATTAGTAAAATATCGCCACTTATAAAAACTATTAAATAAATATGCCTTAATTTAAAGCTATAAAAGATAATATATCTTATAATAATATTACTAATTTAATAAGTAACTAGGCTAATAATACCGCTTTTTTAACAATAAATATAATTTCTTATTAATAAATCGCCATTTATTAAATAGTAGCTTTTAAATATAATATCTTTTATTCCTTTATAATACTTTTTACTTTCTTTACAATTAATAATATTATAATTTTATATTTAAAACAACTAGGCACTTAAGGCATTAAGGGATAAAAATATAAATTAAATAAAATTAAATATTCTTATAAATTTAACTATTTAAATAACTTATTAAAAACATTATTAATCACAAAGGTAAACCTTATAAATATAACATATTTTTTACCCTAACCTTTATATAAAAGATTTAAACTTAAAGTAAAAGAAATTTAAAACTATAATAATATTAATACTTATATTATTAAATAAATAAAATATGAAATAATTATTAATAAACTATTTAGGAACGAAATAAAGTCTTTACCTTTTACCCCTTTCTTTCTCATTTTTCACTTTCCTTTATAAATTCGCACATAAATACTTAAATTATACATATATATTTTTAATAAGTAAATAAAATTTTAATATAGCTATTACAATTATTAATTTTATTTAAAACTTACAACTATTTAACTTATAAAACTAACTTTCTAATTAAATCTTATACCTATAAATACATAATTATTACTTTTAAATATATTAATACTTAAAACTAAAGCATTACTTATATAAGTTTGCCATTTTATTACATTTTAAAATAAGTTTAATTAGTTTCATTTTAACGTTATATAAACAAACGCTTATCCTTATTATAATTATATTATATTAAATTATATTTTCGTATTAATTTTTATTAGATTTATATATATTAATAAATTATTTTAAAACATTTATATAATAAAATTAAATATTTTATATAAGTATAAATATTAAAGAAATTCCATTTAAGGTTAATTTAACTTTTATTAAATAATTACAAAGCTAAATATTTAATTTATTTAAATTAGTAATTATAATATACTATTAAATATTTTTATCCTTACCCCCTTTTTTTATTTTTATTCTCATTTTTTTTAATTAATAATAAACATTTAATCATATTTTCCTTAAAAGTTTTAAGCTTATTAAATTATATATTATTAAATTTTCCTTACTATATAAACTTTATTATATTCACCTTAAAAACATATTTAAGAAAATTAAATTAATATAGGATTAGTTTAATATAAAAGACTTACCTTTAAAAGCAAAAAATAAATATTTTTAAATAATAAGATAAGCTTATAAGTTTAATGGAATTTAATTTAATAATTCCTAACATTTTTAACAAAAAATTAAGCTTTAATTAAAATTAAGTAAAGGCTTTTAATTAAGATTTAAATAAAAAGGAATATTTTTTAACCCTTTTTACATCTTTAACTTATAAATCCTTTACTAATAATAATAATAATTAGCTAAAAATAATATATAATACCAATTTAACTAATTATATAGCTTAAGTTTTAGCAAAAGTAAAAAAGATATTTATAAGCAAGGCCATTACTTTTATAGTTAAAAATCCAAATATATAATTACCTTATTTAACCTTAATTATTTTAATTAAATAGCTAATAATATTTATAACTTAAGCTTAAATAAACCATTTTTTTTAATAATATTAGCTTTTAAAGTTGCCGTTATTAAAAGCTTTAATTAATATAATATTAATCACCTATTATAAATTATAAAAACAAGTTTTTATATTTCTTTTAATACATTATTCCTTTTAATATATCACTCCTTTTAATATATTACTTCTTTTAATATATCACTTTTTTTAATATATTATTCCTTTTAATACATTATTCCTTTTAATATTACTCCTTTTAATATTTTTCCTTTTAATATATTTTTCCTTTTAATCTTTTTTTCTTTTAAATACTAATATTATTTTCAATAAACTTAATTGCTTATATAATAATAATTAGAATTGTTTTATCCTTAGAATATACTTATTTTAACTATAAGGCAAAGTAAAGCCTTTTTTAACATTATATTATCTTACCTAATTATTTTAATAATATTTATACTAGGTATTATTATAATAATAATAGTAATAAATATTCACACTAGCTTAATATATATTTATTTATATTAGTTAAATATAATTATTATTTTAATTATATATAATAAATATAAGTAAACATATTAAAATAATAAGCATATTTATAACTATTTTTACTTATTTCTTAAAGTATATTAAGGCTAAATTATTATAGCTAATTTTAAATACTACTTTTAAAGTAATTAAAGATTTAAAGGCTTAATTACTTAATATAATAAATTATATTAAAGAGCTTAAATATTAAAAACTAGTTATAAGTTTTTAAGAACTAATAATATAATATTTTATTTTAAAAAATTAAAGGAAAAGTTTTTTAAAGTTACTTTATTAAAGTTATTAAGATATATTTATATTATTAAACCTAAAAAGTAATAAATTATTACCGCTAATTATATACAAATCTTTAACCATTATAATAAAATATAAATAACTTTAATAATAATAAATGTATTTAATTAAAATATATATCTTTTAAAAGAGTTAATTAAGGTAAATCTAATAATATAAAGCTTATATTAATATATTATTTTCTTATAATAATAAGATCTATTATAATAAAATTATAAATAAAACTTATAACAAGGTAAGGATACTTTCTTTTAATTAATTAACTTTAAAAAGCTATAAAAAAAGTAGCTTAAGTAACTACTTAACTAGTAAAAAAAAAAAAAAAGGTAACTTAAAATTACAACTACTTCTATTAAATAGTATAAGGTATATAGGATATATTATTATAAAAAAGATTAGAAAAAACTTAAAATTAAGGAATTAAATATTATACTTAAATATATATATTCCCATTTTATAGTTATAATAATATAAGTAATATTAACTAAAATATAAGTTTAAAAAGGTTGGTAAAACAAACCTTATAACTTAAATATTAATTTACTTTATTTTTAATTCTTTTCCCCATATAAATATAATTTTATATACTTCTTATTAAAACTTTTACCTAATATATTTATATTATTTACATTTTTAAATTATATAACTTAAAAAGAACTTAAAAGATTTAATTTAATAAATTTAACAATTTTAATAAACTTAATAAACTTAATAAGCTTAATAAGCTTAATAGCTTTAACAAATATAGCTTTAATAACTTTAATAAATTTAATAAACTTAACAAGTTTAACAACTTTAAAATTTAAAAAAGTTTTATAAATAACGCTTTTATTAACTTAACTAGCTTAAATATCCCAAACCTTCTAAAACCTTTAAAGTTTTTAAACACTTTAAATTTTTTAAAATCCCTAATATTTTTAAACTCTTTCATTTTACATATAACTTAACCTATTATATATATAATTTAATTTTAACTTATTATATATATAACCTAATTTAAACTAACCTTATATTTAAATTAACCCTAATTAATTATATATATAACCTAATCTTAGCCAATTTAATATATTATTAAATTAATTTTAAAATAATATAATTAAAACTTACCTATAAAAACCATTTATCCCTTCTTAAAAAAATAATACCTAAGATTATTTACTAACTTTTCTTAATCTTTTTAAATATTAAAATAATAATGACATAAAAATATATCATTACTACTTATAATTATATAAATATCCAAATATAATTTCTTTATAAATATTATATAAACCAAACTAAACTTAATACTTTTTAAGTTATATAAAAATAACATTTTCTTTTATAAGTAAAATATTTTCTACCCTTAACAAAACTAAAAATTATATAAAATATTCTTATATAACCTATAATATTACTTATTTATTACTAAATAAATAGGTTATTATTAACAAATATTAAATCTTACCATTCCCTTTTAAAAACTTAACTTATATAATAATTTCTTTCCTCTCCTTTTAAAAAAATAAAAATATAAAAAAAACACCATAAAACATTTTTATAAATTATTAAATAAGGGAAGATTAAAATTTATAAAATATCTCCTTATAAATATAACCTATAAATCCTATAAAAGTTAACTTATTATAATTAAGCTTTTAAATTAAAATAAAACTTTCTAACAAATACTAAGATATAACTTAACTAAATTATTATAAAAGAATTATTATAAAATATAAATATAATAAAAAGATATAAATTATATATATTTAAATAAAAATCTTATTATAACATTATTACTTATATTAAATAAATTAAATTAAATAAAGTGATTAGGTATAATTAAATAAGCTTTTTAAATTATTTATTATATAATATAAATTATTCTTTAAAATCTTTATTAATTTAATTAAATTAATTAAAAATATAAAATTAGAAATAAGCTTTTATTTAATATTAAATTAACCTTAACAAATTAATTAACATATTTATATAATTAAATAAAATAAAAACCATAAATTTAAAAGTTAACTTTACTAAAACATATAAAATCTTAAAAAATTAAAATGGTATAATTATTTTAACTTTTCTTTAATTACCTTAGCTTTTAATAAATTAAAGGTTAATTTTAAATTAATAAATATATTTACAAGGTCCTTATATATATTATAATATTTAATTCCTTATATTATAAGTCCCTAAAGATTTATTAATTCCTTAAATTAATTTATAACGCAAATTATTTAATATAAAGGTTGAAAATATTTATTAATTTTATATTAATTTTTCTTATAAATCCAACCTTAAAATTTACCCCATTTATCTTATAAAAATATTAATAAGTTATATTTTTTAAGTTTTAACTTAAAAGCCATACGATATTATAACATAAATTTTTTTTAAGATAAAATTAAGTATATTTAAATTTAATCATATTAATTAAATTAGTAAATATATTAACATATTAATTCCCCTTAAAAAATCCTACCAAAAAGGAAAAAATCTTATTTAAATACATATATATTAATATAAATAAATATTAATGTTAATATAAATATAATTAAAAGTATATTTAAGCTTTATCAAATATGATTTTTTAATTAAATTAAATCTATTATTTTAAGTAACATTTTAAAGTTATAATTAAAAAAGTTAAATATATTATATGTATATAATATAAATATCTTTAAAATAGCTTATACCTTATCGAAAATAAAAAAACCTTATAAGTAGTTTTATAATAAAACGCCTTATTATAATATTATATATTTAATGTTAGCGAAAAAAAAAACAACTTATTTATCTTTTAAACCTTATAAGTTTTAATAGTTAAAAATGCGTGAGAAATACTTATAATTAATCAGCTTTAATAAATATATAAAATAATTTTTATTATTACTATTAAAGCTACTTAACGATTTAAACATTAATAATTACTTATTAAGTTAAAATATATTTATTTTAAGCATTATTTACATTTATTTTAAACCAGGGTTTATATATATTTCCATTTAACTTTATATCCTTTTAAATAGTATTTAACTTATTTATATCCTATTATATTTAATTAAAACCATATTAAAGCTAATTAAGCTTTTTATAATACCATTTAACTTTATTATAAAGTATTTTATTTAATGATAATTTTAAACCTTTTCCTTTAATCTTATATTGCCTTAAATAATTACTTAAGTTAATATAATTATTTTTATATAACTTAAGATTATTATAACTAATAAGTTATAATAAATATTATATAAACTATTTATTATATATTTAACATATATTTAACATTAAAAAGCTATTAAGGTTATACTTAATTAAAAACTTCTTAAGCTTATACGTTAATTATATTAATTTAATATTTAGTTTATTACAAATATTTATAATATAATTTTAAATATTAATATTACTTATATTTAACCATATATAATAAACATAACTTATTATAACATAATTCCTACTTAATTAAAACTTAATCTAATAATTATTCTATTATTTTATAAATTAAACATACTTTTCCTTAATAATATTATTATATATAATATAAAACATTATTTAATCTATAATTTCATCCTTATTAAAAAGGCTTTATTTAATTAAAATTTTAAAATAACCTTATATTAATTATTAGTTTAAATTTAAATTACTATAACTTATATACCTTTAAATAAGTTTAAATAATATATAATTTAATGCTTTATTATATTTTTTAATAATTACACCTATTATTATTTAATCTTTTTATTTTCTTTATTAATCCCTTATTTATAAAACTTTATAATATAATTACCTTAGCACCATTTAATCATTATGCCATTTAAATTAATTATAATTACCTTTAACTTATTAAAATTAGCTAGGTAAAACTATACTTAAGCCATAAAAAACATTTTAACTTTATAATTTATTTAAATTTAAAACAATTAAAAACTTAGCTTAATAATAATAAGAAAATATTAATTTAATATGTTAGTAAATAAAAAGTTAAATTAGCTAATATTAATTTATAATATTTTATAAGAATATATGTTAATGTTAGCGTAAATTTTAAAACTAATAAAGTAAAGCTTTTAATACTTGTTTATAAACCATATAAAGTTTAAATTAGGAATTAAAAAGATTATATCCTATAGGTTTTATTTAAATTACCTCCTTTTTTTACACTATTATATAACTTGTAAATATTATTAATAATATTTCTTATAAGTTATATTTTTTATAACATTTAACTTTAAATATTTTTAAATTAATTTATAAATTTAATTTTAACTTAAATTTTTAAAAAGGCTTATTATTTTATTATACTATTTAAAGAAATAATATAATTAAACCTAAGTATATACTCTTTTAATTAGATTTACTATCTTTTTTATTATACCATTTTTAAAACAAATTTAAATAATAAGAAAAATGCTAACATTAAGCCCTTATATATTACACAATTACTTAAAAATTTCCCTATTATAAATATTTTAATAGTATATAAAATATTATATATATTTTATAAGCTTAACTAAATAATTAATTAACTTATAATAACTTATTTACCATTATTACAACCTACATTTAAAGGATTGCTATAAAATATTAATTTTAAGTCATTTCTCTTTTAAATATATAATAATATTAAAATATAACATCCCTATTTTAAAAAATTTAAAAATATTAGCCTTAATAGTGTTAATATTTTATTCCTTTTAATATAGTTTTCATTTTATTAAATATCGTTAAAATATTTATTAGCTAATATAAAAATTATATTTATTTCTAAGCTTTTAAACAATCTTCGCTTATAAGATTTAATCGTTAAAATATTATTATATAATTTAATCTTTAAAAGGCTTAAAATCAGCCTAAACTAATGGCATATTAACCTAGTTAATAATTTATAATTAATAAGTAAAATTATTATTAAGAAATAGAAAAAAGCCACTTAGGAATTATATAAGAAATAAGGATATAAGCTAATACCCTTAATATTAAGCTATATATATTATAATTAAAAGCCTTTGCCTTATATAAATAACTAATTTTTATACATTTTAAATTATTTTTAACCTAGCCTTTTTTTCATATAATTAAAATATTATTATTAACTAATTTAAAATTTATAAACGTTATAATTAAATCTTATAATATTAACCATTTACTTTAATACCTTTAGCTTTTTTTAATGTAAATAACTTATTAAGTTATTTAACCTCTTTTTCAAAAAAGTTTTTTTAATAAGATTTTAAACTTTACTTCCTTAAATAAAAAAATACCACTTATTTAAAGTAAAGAAAAAGGAAGTAACTTTAATAGGATTAATTAAAGTTATACCTTATTTGGTGATTTATTAATTTTAATCCTTAACTTAATTAAACTTAGTAATATAATTTAAAATTTATAAGATTAAATAAGGATATTTATAATAGCTATTAAAAATATACTACCATTATTACTTTATAAATTTATTTACTTATTTAAGTATATACTTTAAAAGATTAAAAGCTTTTTTAAATTAGGTTAAAATTTTTTTTATATATTTTTTAACTATAATAAAGTAATTACAATTATTTTTAAACTTTATTAAAAGTTTAAGTAAATTAAGTTTTTTTTTTTTTTAAAGATTTAATTAATTATTTACTTTTTAAAAACTTAAATAAAATAACCATTCCTAATCTTTTAAAATATTTTATTTAAAATCTCTAAGGGATATTTTAAGTTAAAAAAGAAATATATAAAATATTATTTTTGTTTATTATTAAAAGGTAAATATATCTTTTTCATTAGGGAAGTTATCATTTAAAGCTACCTTTTTTTTATAAAATATTTTAAAATTAATATTAGAAGTGAAAAAGTTTTAAAATATACCCATTATAATAAAAAGTTTATTACCTAATAAGTTACTTAAATATTCCCATTTAAAGGATTTTAACATTTAAGTAAAAAACCCGAATTTATAATAAAAGAGGTAAATTTATATATAATTGAAAAAGTTGTTTAATATTATCGAAAAGATATTTACTTTAACACATATTAAAGCTTTTTTAATTAAAGTAAAAAGGGCAATATTATTAGTATATATTATGGTTTCCTTAATTATAATTAAGGTAAAATTTGCCGTTATAATTAAAAAAGGTAAGTAAACTTAATATAATAACTTACTTTTTTCATAAATTTGTTATAAAGATTTATTACGTAATTTAATTAGTTTATATTATACTTTAATAGCTATTTTAATAGTAACGATTATATATATTAGCTTTTTTAACTTAATAATATTTTAAAATAAATTTCATTATATATATGTTTATTAATTTTAATAGCTTTTTTTTAACCTTAATATTTAATCTTTTTAAGTAATAAGTTATATAATAAGGATTTTATTAAAACTATTTTAATATAGTATATAACTTTTTTATTAGCTAACTTAATTTAAGTTAATAAGATTTAATCTTTTAAACATGTTTTTTAATATTAATTAGCTTTTTATATAAGGTATTATTAAATCTAATTAAATTTACCAGTTATTCACTTTTATATTAATTATATATATTTTTTATTAAAATATAAATAATTAGTAACACTAACTTTATAAGGCGTTATACGATAAGGTAAAAGCAATGAATTAATTAATAATTATATTTAATAAAATCGCTAAAGGCATGCTTAATAATATTTACCCGCTATTATATATATAATATTAATTTTAAAAAAAAATAAAAAGAATTAAAATCTTATTTTATAAAACTTAATACTTACCTTATTAATTTTTAATTAGCATAAAGTTAATTTTAAAACTTTTAATATAAAATTATCCTTTTCGTTATTATTTAATTTAAGTTTTTAACTAATATTATTTAAATTAAATTCGTTTTTACTTTTTATTATTTACTTTTTTAATTACTTAAGGATGGCTTATTACAATATATATAAGGAAAATAATGAATAAACATTACCTAATGTATATAAAATTAAAGATAATTTATTTTATAAAAAAGTCATTTAGTTTAACAATAAAATAAACCACATTATTTATTCTTTTTATTATTTACCTTTTTATATAATTATTATGAATAAATAAAAGGAAAAATATAATAATATAAATAACTTATAATATTTTTAAAAACCTTTAACTTATTCTTAAAAACCCTTATAACTTTTTTCCTAACCTTTTCCTATTATATATTATAACGTAAACGCCATTTATTATATAAGTTAAAATGGGTTTTAATATATATAACCTTTTATTAATTTTACTAAAGGTAATAAAATTAAGTATGTATTATTATTTATGCTTAATAACGTTTTATTAACTAATATTAATATTATTATTAATAATATATTATTTAATTATAAAAAGGTAAAGAAAATAAATATTAAATAATAAGTGGTAAAATTTTTATATTATATATAAAATAATATAATAATTAAGTTACAAATTAATACATATTTTTATTAATATTATATTAATAAAGAAAACGCTAAGGCTATATTAATATTAATAACTAAGCTTATATAATATAAGTTTAATTAAGGCTTAATTTAGGAATTAATTTAACAGTTATATTTTAAGGGTTATTAATATTTTTATCTTTTATATAATAGAAAATACCTCCTATTTTTTATAAGATTAACTTATTTAAAATATTATTTTAAAATATAAATTTAACGAGCTAGTATTTTATATTAAAGCTAGCTTTAACATAAAATTCATTTCTCATTTAAAGATAACTTAAATGTTTAAAATTAATATAGTATAGCTTAAGAATTATAATAGTATAACAATAAAATCTTTACTTAATAAAAATATAATACCTTAAAAACTTATTAAAAATATTATTAAAAAAAAGATTTATAACGCTTATATTATTATATATTAAAAGTAAATTTTACCTTTAATTAAATAACTTAAAGCCAAACCTATTTTAACCTTAATTACGTTAACAAAGTTATAAAATAAAAAAGATAATAATAATTTCCTATTTATTAATAAAAATAAGCGATAATATTTAAAAAGGATTTATTATAAATACGGTTTTTAACTACCTTATTTTATTATATTAAATAGGAATTAAACTAAGGAAAAAGATAACCTATTCGTAAATAATGGTAAAAAAAAACAGCTAATATAAGTTTAAATTAAAAAAACACTTCGTTATTTTCCTTCATTTATTTTAAATATACTAGTATATAAGTAAATAAAAAAACTAAATAATGATTTATTTATTAACAATAATAAGTAAGAACATATAATATAATGCTAATTTAAAGTAATACTTACTATGTTTTTTCTTAATTTAATTATATTAACAAAGGAATAAGTTATAAAAGTAAATGATAACTTAAGTTATATATTATAAAGCTATACTTAAACATATAATAAAATAGTAAGCTTTATTTAAAACTATATTACTAACTTAATTACTAATATTTAATAAAAAAAAGTAAATCTTAAAGTATATATTTTATTAGGAAAAGTTATTAACCTTAGTTTAAATTTAAATAAGTTTTTAAATATTTAAACTATTATTAAAATAAAAAAGCGGAATTTCCTATTCTATAAACTTAAATAATTAGTAAATAATAATCTTATAATATTAATATAGGAAAAGGATTAAAATATAATTATTAAAAAAAAATTAACTTTAACTTATAACTTAAAGCTAATAATATAAAAAAAAGGTTTTCTTATACTTTTTAATAGTTAAAATAAGATTAAATAAGTTAAAAAAAACATGTAAGGAAAACTACTTATTATTTTATTTAAAATTAAGGAGGAAAATATACTAGTGTTTAATATTATAAATATACCTTTTATAAGGTAAAGTGATATTTTTTTATAAGCGTATAACCTTTTTAGCGTATAAGGATATTATGTAAGTAAGCTTTTTTTATATATTAATATTAATAATCTTTTAATATTTATTTTAATATTTAATAATAACATTATTTTAATAACATTAAATAACCTATTTTTTATACTATTTCCTTTTAAATACTTACTATTACTTAATATATTTAAGAAATAAAAAGTTGGTTAATTATTTACTAAGTTAACAGGTAAAAATAAGCTTATAACTTATTAAAAAATCTAAGGTTTATAAATAGCTAATATAATTATTAACAAGGAATTTTATATTAATTTATAAAAAGATTAAAAGGTTAAAATATTTTAAATTTTTAAGAAAACGTTAAATTATATATATAATACTTACTAATAATTATTATATTAACATCTTTATTATATATCCCTTCCTATCTTTTTAAGTATATATAATTTAATAAGGATTTTATAGAAAATTAAATTAAAAATAATACTATTTTTACTTAATAATACCTTATTATTATAACATTAAATATAAGCTTACTTAAAAAAGTTTATAAGAATAATTAAAATATTATTATATATACCTTTAAGTTAAAACTTTAAAATATACCTAATACCTTTTCTTTATAATCTTAAAATAATAAAGTAAAAATAACTTTAACTAGGTTAAAAATAAAGTAATTAATAATGGCTTTTATTTAAGTAATAATTTTAAAAATATTTATAATAATAATTAAGGAAATAACACAATTTAATAAAAACTTATATATTAATATAAATAAATATATTTTAATTATAAATAATTATTTAAAATAAACATTAATTATATTTTAACCTAAATATATTAATATTTATATTTTTATTTAAGAAGCTTTTTACCTTTCTTTATTTACATTCTATTATTTTTTTAAAACCCCTTAACATATAAAAACATTATTATTTAAATATCTATTTTAATAATCTTAAGATTATATGGTTAAATATAGGTTTTTTAAGGTTTACTTATAGCTAAAAAAATTTGCCACTAATAAGGTCATTTTTAATATTTAAATATTTATAATAGTAAAGAAAATAGTTAAAATTATTAATCTTAAAATAATTAAGAAAAGATATTATTATATATGTTAATAATATAATTATTTTATTTATTTTTAAAAGAAAAGGGAAAAAAATATCGCATTATATTAAAAATAAATATTTAAGGAAACCTATTTTAATATTTATATAATATATTTAGTATTTTTTATTATTTTTAAAACTAATAAAAGATAGCATAATTAGCAATAAAATAGCTTTTAATAATTACTAATTATATCCTTTTACCTTTGTTTAAGTAATAATTTTAAGGCTATTAATTAATTATAATAATCTTAATAATAAATATTAAATATATAATAAAAGAAGTTATTAAAATTTTCTTCTATCCTTAGCTAAAAAGTATTTACTTCTTTTATATAATAAAATATTAATAACTATAAATTATTAATATTTAATATAAATTATATAATAAAGAGTTTTACGAAATAATTATTAAATATAAGGCTAAAAATAACATTTTCCTTTTATAAATAATTATTATTTAAACTTATAAATATAAAAATACCCTTAGCAAATTAATTTATTATATTTATTATATTATTTAATACATATTTGATTTTTATAAGTAAATAAAGTAGCATTAAGCCTTTATAATTAACTATTAAATTATTTTAATTATTAATAAGATTTATTATGGTAATTAATATATAATATTTATTAAATACCTTAATATTATATTTAAAAGCTTTATTAAATTTAGGAATTTTTAACTTTATAAAAGATTTATAAAAACAATATTTGAAAAACTTATCTTTGTTATATTTTAAGAGTGGGTTAATTTTAAAGAAATTAAACCTAAAATGATAGGTTATAATAGCCTTTAAAATACCCTCGCTTAAAAATTTAAAATCCTTTTTATTTATAAAGGTATTAAATTTATTTTTTAACCATTTTTTAGTAAATAGTTTTTTACTATATATTATAAATATTAAATCTTTTAATATAAGGGGATTAATTAATTAAATTTAAGTTATAAATATAATTATTTAATTTAAAGTTTAAATTATAAAAAGGTTATTAAAATTTATAATAAAAATACTTATTATATTAAAATAGCTTTAATATTTTTATAATTTAATACTAATCTTTTCTAATACTTTAAACTTTTTTAACATTTTAAATTTGCGAAGATTTATTTTATTAAATAGGGCTAGGTTTAGTTTAATTAAGGTTTTTAAAAATTCTAAAAGCATCTTAAGATTTAATTAATTTAAGTTAAAAGATTAAAGCTATATAATAATAAAGTTAAAAAGAAAATTATAAGGAATAAATTTTTTAATAATTAAATTAAAATAATTAAAAAATAGTATAGGATAATTACTTATAAGAAAAAATAATGATATAAAATTGGTTATTATAAGATTAACCCTAAGATAGGGAATATTTTTTTAAGGAATTAACACAGTAAATATTATTAAAAAAGTATTATTTTTAGGGGGGCTTATTTAAAAGATAGTTGATTTATAAGGTATTAATAAAGGTGAATATATTTAATAAAAAGTTTATATTAAAAAAGGGATTAATTTAAAAGTATTTATTATTAAACTTAAATCTTAATATTATTAATATATTTATTCCCCATTATTTTATTAATATAATAATTAAATATATATATTTAATATTAAATAAACCTTAAAAAACTATTGTTTTTTACTAAGCTTAACACTATTATATTAAAAATATGTCTTTTTTATATATTATAAACTATTATTTATTATTATTTTAAATTATTAATTTTAATTTTATTTAAAAGTTAGCTTTAAGGATAGGAACTTATATATTAATTATTGCTTATTATACTTTGGTTTATTATTATAAAAATGAAAAAAAGTAAATAAATTAGTTAATAAATAAAATAAATAACATTAAAGATATAAAATATTTTCATAATTTTAAAGGCTAAAATTTATAATAATAATAGGTTAATTATTTAAGTAATAGGATAAAATAGTTATAATATTTTTTTTATTAAGGTTTTTAAGAAATAAATAAGTAAAAATTTAATAACCTTATTAAAATAGTTATATTTTATAATAAAATTAAATATTAGTTTAGTTTTAATCGGTGTAAAATAATAAGAATAAAATAATATAAGGAAAAAATCTTAAAAATGCTTTAATATAAAAGAAATTTAAGAAGTAAATATGCATATATAGGGAATTTATATATATAGTAATAATATGTATTTTTCACAACTATTAAAAGTAAGGTATAATTTTAATTAATTATAACTTTATAAAACTAATATATAATTTTTTAAAAAGTATAATATTTAATAATTTTTTTAAAATTATTTATAATATTTTAATTATATATTTTTATAAATATTATATATAAAGTTATTTAAGTATAAAGTAAAAAAGTATTTAAAAAATAATAATTTATTATATTATGTAATATCCATTTTTAAGGGATAACTTAGCTAATGTTAATAATATAAAGCTATATTATTATTTTTATTAATAAATATATAATATTAGAAAATATTATAATAAAGAAAAATTTAATTTAAATTATTAATTATTTATTAAAGTAATAAAAATAAATTATTAATATTATTATATTATATATCCTTATAAATATTATTATAATTTAATCCATATATATTAAATTTATAATTAATAATCACCTTTTTAATAAATATGCCTATTAAAATTAAGTAAATAAAAATAGCTATAAAATATCTTTTTATTTATAAAAATTATTAAAGCTAATAATAAAGGTTTAAATTAGCTTTAATTATTATAATTAAAACTTTTATTATTATTAATTAGGCTTTTTATAAAGTTTAAAAGCTTTGGTATAATATGTTATAAAAAGTATTTAAATTTTTAATTATAATTATTAAAAAAGTAATTAATATTATTTAAATAATAATTACTTAATTTACCATAATTGTTAAGCTTAAATCTATTATTATTTAATTTTTATTTAATTTTTTTTATATAATATAAGTAATAAAGCTTTTATCATTTTCTAATAGTAAAATTAGCTTTAATAATATAATTATTATTTTATTTTTATCCTTTTTTATTGGTAACTTTAATAAATAATTTATTAATCTTACTATTAAAAGCTATTTTATATTAATATATTTTTAAGTTATTTTTATTTATAATTATATAATAAATAAAATATTAGTTATTAATATTATTATTATTTATTATATTAATAATATAGTAAGTAAAAATAATCTAAGTAAAGTAAATAAAAAAAAACTTTATTAATATATATATAATTAAATAATAGGAATGGTTTTAATAAAAAAAAATACTTATATATTTAAATTTTTTAACTTATTTAATAGATTTTATATATATACACTAAGATAATATTTACCTTTATATATTAAATTAAGTTTTAAAATTATAATAATATAGTTTTTATTATAAAAAATATAAATATTATTATAAAGGAAAATTGTGTTATATAAATAATTAATAAACCTTTTATATTTAATATTATTTTTAGGCTTAAATCTAATTATATTATTAATAATTACCTAATTTTAATAAGTTTTTAGTATAATATAACCTTTTGTTATAAATATAAAATTATAAATTATAAAATATAAGCTTTTATTATTATTATAATTACTTAAGCTTTAAAGGATAAAAGGAATAAAGTTATTAATATATAAGTAAAAGTTATTAACGCTTAAATTATTAATACTTAGCGTATTAATATTTAAAACTTTATAATAAATAACGATAATTAAGATATATTTAATTCTTAAAGCCTTTTATAATATAAATATTTTCTTTAAGTAAATTTAATTATAAAAATTAAATATAATTAAATAAGGTTTATTTATAATATAAAATTAATATAGCTTAAAAAGATAAAAGAAAAAGCTTAATTATTAGTAAATAAAAAAATATAAAAATAATATCATTTAGTAAGGATAAAATTATTAATAAATATTGTTTTTTTTAATTTAATATATTTAAATAAAAAAAAAGGACTTTTATTTTATATCCTTTAATCCTTACTAAGCTTTTAAATATTACTTATAATAATATAGTAAATATAATAAATAATTTTATAATTTAAAAAACTATAATTTAAAGTATAAAAAATTAATAATTTAATAAATAGGATATAGCTTAAGTAATAAATTATAATTTTTTTTTAATTATTATTATTTTATCCCTTTTAGAATTAATAATATTAGGATATAAAATGGCTAATACTTTATTATAAATATAAAGAATTAAATTTAATATATAATATATATTAATAAAATAAATATAAATAGCTAAGAATATTAAAATATTATTTTTTTAGCAGCTTTTTTTTAAACTTTTAATTTTTTCGTAACTAATTAATACTAATATATTTTTAAATAGGAATTATATTAGTAATTTTAACCGAAAATTTTATATATATATTTTAAACTTACTTTTTTTTTAATTAAAAATATTTTAACCTTTTTAATATAATATAAATATATAATTTAAGGAGCTATTTTTAGTAATTATACAACCTTTTAAGTTATATTATTTAAGTATAATACTACCGTATAAATATATGCCTTTTATTAAAATTTTCTATTTTAATTATCCTTATAAATATAAGTTATTATTAAAGTTTTTTATATTAAATAATAGCGATATATATTATAATTTAGCTTATTATATTAGTTATATATTAATTAAAAATATTTAAGTTAAGGAAAAATTAATTAAACCTTTTTTTTCGTTACTTTTTATTATTAATACTACTAATTATTATATTTTATAATTAGCTAATAACATTTTATTTATAAACAATTATTATTTTTATAATTTTATTTATAGCTTAAATAATAAGTATTTTATAATTATCCTTTTTATATTATTATTTTAATTATATTTTATAAAATTATATTTTATTATTTTAAACTTTACTTATTAACAATCTTTATATAATAACTTATTAAAGTTATAATATAATATTTATATTATTAAAATATTTTAATTAAAGGCTTAAAGCTTATATATTTTAAATCGATTTATAATAATATTATAAGATAAATATTATTATTTAATAAAGGTTATAATTAATATAAAAAAGGCTTATATTATTCCTTTAATTAAAAAATTTTAGTTTAGCATAAATAATATAAATTAATATATTTAAATATAAAATAACTTTTATAAAATTAATAATTTTAATAATATTTTCTTCCTTTACACTAATATATATAAGATATTTAATAATAAAATATTTATTATTTTTCCTAAGTTACGTAATAATTAATATATATTAATTATATATATGCTATATTAGTTATTTATAATGCTTTATAAGTTAAAAAATATATTTTAAAATTATTTATTATATTAGTTATATAGCATATTTTTTAAATATTTTTTTACTTATTTTACTTAAAATATTTTAAAAAATATTATAATTTAATTTTTTTTTATTTTAAAGCTATATAATATTATTATATACATTTGTAAAAATATATTAAGTAAATAATTTATAAATTTTTATATAATATTTATATCTTTAATAAATAATATTTTCCTTATTAAGGCTTTTACTTATTTATCTTTACTTTTTAATAAATATTTTTAGTTTAATTATAAAAAAGTTATTAAAGATATATATAATATTAATAATATAAATATATAAGATTTTATTATTAGTAAAAAGGTTATTAGTTATAATAGCGATAATGTTAATATTAATTTTAAGTTTAAAAACTTTAATTATTTATTTAAAAGAAGTAAAAATAATTATAATAATAATAATAATGTTAATATTAATTTTAAGTTTAAAAACTTTAGTTATATATATTATAAGGTTTAAAAAAATTACTTTTTAATTAAGTTTTAATTATTTTTTATAGCTAATTTATTTAAACTAAGCTTAATAATTAACTTTATAACTATTTTTTTAAGTTAAAATAACATAAGTTTAATAATATTTAAGGTTAATTTACCTATTAATTTAAAAGGATTAAAATTAAACCTTAACTTTATAAAAATTATCCCTTTAAAGTTAATAAATTAAAATATTATTATTATTTTATATAAATAAGTTAGCTTTAATAACTTAAATATTTAAGGCTTAAATTTTAAATAAAATAATATTAATATTATTATTTAATATATTATTTAAGCTTAAATAAGCTTAGCTTTAATATTTTAAATTAAGTAATATTAAGTTTTACTTTTTTATTAAGTTAATATTTAAGTTTAAATTAACTTAGCTTTAATATTTAATTTAAATAATATTAAGTATTATTTATTTATTAATATTAATTAATATTATTATTAATATATTATAATAATATATTATTTATTAAATGTTTAATTTAAGCTTAATTAATTAATATTTTTAATAGTTATAAACTTTACTTTTAATTAAAATATTACCTTTTTTACTTACTTTTTTTTTAATTATTATTAATATCGTTTTTAAAAACTTTAATTATAAATAATACTTTTAAAACTTTAGTTATTAATAATATTTATAACCTTATAAATTTTATTTTTTATAAGGAAAAATTAATTAAAGTTAAAGTTTTAATATTAATAAATTTAATTATCGTAATTAAATTATTTTAGTTTTTATATATATTTATTAAATTATTATATATATTATATATAATAATATCTCGTATATATATATAATTCCTTATATAATTTAAATGAATAATTAAAATGATTTAGCAGTTTGGTAAATTCTTTAATATCGACCACCGTCTTTATATAGAAATGTCACCGTTACTTATATCTCTATGATGGTTTCAAGGGATTCGTGCTAGAGGTTCTTGTGGGAACTATTCCTAGAGTCTAAAATGTTTTGGGGGCCGTAAAAAGACGGGGCGGCACTGTACACTGTTGTTTTCGTTATTGCGCTCTGAAACTTAGCACATTATTGCGATCCCAATGAACTATCTCGAAAATTTCTTAAATCTAAAACTACCTACCTAACCTATACAATAGTTGCACTCGCATGCTTGCCGTCATACCTCCTCATCCCCCAACTTCCCTCCGTTCTAGCCTCAATGGTGGGTCTAAGCACCACATACACTATGCAGCATAGACCTCACTACCGAAGGCACCGATGGCGTCGATCTTGTAATAACCACCCTCGTAGTCATTGTGCTTCGTTCCATAGCAATTGTCTCGCTTACCAAGCCACACGTAGTCCTTGCCGTCGCGCTTAGTAGCGTGGGAGCCAAGAGGAGCCTTCATGGCCCTAAGGCAAGTGTCGTGCTCGACGAGCCAGGTGCCGGCGTGCTCAGTGTTGTAGATGGCAAAGACGATCAGACCATCCGAGCCAGGCTTCTTGCTATCCTTCTGGTTGGTGAGAGTGATAGAGTATGTATCAGAAGTCTGATGGCCCTTGTAGATGTCAGTGCCGACATAGGAGCTGCCTTGAGTGAGAGAGATCCATCAGTTACCCTGAGTAATTTATAAGAGGTGTATGTGAGTTTTACATACAAAAAGTTTCCGCAACTTGGCTGAATTCGTCTACCGGGATCCATTTCCCGTGGCCATTGCTGCCGCCCTTGCCAGTCACAAGGTGGCCGCAGTTCATGACTTTGTCACGGGCCTCGAGGCCGTCGCTACGACCTGCGAGGCCACCAGCTTCAAGCGATCTCATCTCGGCGGCGGTAATGGGAACATTGACTTGGGAACCTCGGACCTTTAAGCCACCGCTTTTCAATTCCGACAATTGGGCGTCCGTGATTGGAACGTTGACGGAGCCTGGCATAGGTGTGCTGGCAACGAAAGTAGAGAGAAGGGTAATGGCAAGAAAGGACTTCATGTACATTGTGGCAAACGGTGAAAATTGAAAGTTTTAATAAAACTAATAGAGGTGTTAATAGAGAGTCTCTAAGGATTTGATAGTGAGAATGACCGAGGTGTTTGTCTTCCAATATTGCCGATAACCCTAAGTGCCTTCAATATGAGGTATATATACGTAAGTCCTGATCTTCTTTAACAGCCTCTAGATGATAGACGGTATAACTATTCTGAACTAATTTTAGATATTTCTGAATAGAGAGCCCCTGATTTGTCAAGAGGCAATAGCTAATTGTGGTCATAATTATCACGAGATAAGGTACGATGCTAATTGATGAAAGGGAGAACCGTATACTCTACGCTGTGATTTACAACCTTGGATTCAGTTTCATCTGAAACTATGGCCCTAAGCTAACAAGAATACAGCAACGGAAAACATCCCATTCTTCGTTCTTATTGTCTAGATTGGTAATAATGTAGGCGCCGCATCTTTAGTTGTGGCTTAATGAGTTTTAGAAAAGACTTCAAGGTACAATGTTTGTTCCTTACGGTATGATTACTAAAATCATGGCTGTGCTGCTAAAGTCGGATGATTCGTGGGTTCGGAAAATCAGGACTAAATGGGAAATAAATAGAAGGAACGATATAAACTATAAGCACTTAAATACTAGAAACAGACATATTATTGTTACGCGAAGAGCGGACTCTGCCGCCAGGATGCGCGGCACAGCCTTATCCTAATCTTAAGCGCCGCTTCCATATTGTATCATCGAACAAGAGTATAGAATTTTATTAGAAATAGTATGGTTGAGTTAAAGTGTAGGTGAGGACATAATGAGAGTTGAGGATGCGTGGTAGCTTCACGGCGTTGCACCAACTAGGCCCCCTTGGGTGGAGGACCCCCTATTCCCCGGACGTGGAAAGCTTCGAATATAAGTAGGTAGGTAGTTAGGTTCCTGTACACATACCTGTGTCTCACCAACAGAGTCCTACATCGAACTCATCAAGATTAACACCACTTGTTTAATATTTATCTTCAACGTCTTTCCTAGACCTTAAAATAAGAGGAACCACTTTTTCTGCCTTCTACAAAATGGTGTCATTCAAGAAGCTCTTCTCGCTCGGAGCAGCACTATTCAGCGTTATCAATGCTATCCCATCACCGACTCTTTCAGACCTTTCACTCGTCGATCGATCTGCTCCCCAGCAGGGTAAGAGTGGCGTGGTCAGTCTTGTAAGAAACGAAATCAATAAGCCAACCGCGCTCGATAAACGTGCTGGACGGATGACTCTCCAATGGTCCCCACAAGGACGTATCGTGTTCCTCCTAGGAGCAGCACTTCCACAGGGAATCGTCGACGGGCTCAGAGAGACACTCGGTGAAGGCGCGCCGGGAAAAGCTCTCTTGGAGAACTTCCACCAATGGCTCCTCAAGAACGCGTGGGACTACAGGGCCGCGTTTTCCGTTTTCGAAAGAGCCACCATGAGAGGTGACTCTACGGAAAGGCAGCCGGAGCTGTCGCCAACGATTTCGGCTTCGCTGTATTTACCGTGACGCTTCCCAGCGCGACGGAACTCCAGGCCCTGCTGAAGGCTATCAATGCATGGGCTTCGCAGGCCGGCGGTATAGTGCAGGTTATTTCCCGCGAGAACAACTTCTTCGACCCTAGCGCTATCGGTGCTGGGCAGAAGCGAGACATCAAGGCGAGATCTAGAGGAAATGCTTGCCCTGCCAATACGGACATTCTTAAATACGCCACCTTGGCTGTCTCGACTGATATCAACATCAACAGAGACATTCGATTCGCTGGAGAGTGTAACCCCGTATGAAGAGCAACTTTGGGACTCTCATGATGTGGTCGTTTCTGAAGGGGTGGTGGTTACGGCTAAGGGCGATGGATGAAATGTATCTAAGGCTTGCTTTGTATTGATTGTTTGTTTGAAATTCGATATTCTCCTTTATTCAAGGATTACTTGCACCTACTGTATCTATAGAAATCCTAGAATAAGGAATCAAGTTGCCAGGACATTCTGATCGATCGAGAGAATAGCAAGGAAAATCCCCCTACCTGTGGGATATCACGTGAGCATGATCCCAGGAAGGTCTCGGATAAGTCACCTGAGCAGCCACGAAATCACATGACTCCTTTCTAATCTCTCGTCTCGTCTCTTGCTGTTGCATTAAGATGTTTTCTAAATGCATCTGCACAACTTCAAGGAGGTGACAAATTCTCAAGGAGTCGCCTAGTAAGGTAACTTGTTCCCATATATTGTTACATCCAGTTTTATTGCCCCTGAATCGGTACCTCAATACGTATGACCCCGAAAATTCTGCCACGGTTCTTTCCTCTCTTCAAAAATATGTCCGTATATCCATGTCTCTCCTGCCGAAGAGCGTACTTCCCCGTATCTTGGCACGCAAAGGCCTCCTCCCCCACTCGCTACGCTCTATGGTAGCCTACTACGTCGGGTTGAATTAGTAAGCGTCTTAATGGCAGAAGGGGCTTTACAAGGTACCTTGGATACGAACTTACCCGAAAATTTCACATGAAATACCTAGTATGCATCACATGCATGTAGCTTCGTCCAGATTCGAAGGACCTATCCCACAATTTGAGCTGTTTTCTCGGTGGAGGAAACTGCTGCGAACTGTGATCAGTAAGCTGCAGCAAGACAGTTTGGAGGGTAGTGCCCTGGTGGTTTTGTCATACACCTAGTCGAGAACTGACCCGGAAGGCTCTTCCTAATGATAGCGCATAGTCCTAATGACGACACTGGTATCCGCGGCCTCGGAAGGCGAAGGCAGCAGGCTCGCGTTGCCAACATCGTATATCCGAGTCTAGAAGGAGTACATCTGCTCAAGCGTGAGGTTGCCAGCTATAGTTGGCGGTTACTTCCAGTGACTTATAGCGAGATCGGTGGAACGAACAGTATAGGTCAGGTACCATTGGCGAAAAAATGACACATAATCCCCTCACTATATTAGAAATTATAGTTCTATCCCTGCTCAAAATATCGTCTGCGGTTTCGACCTGCCCTGTCGTACACTATAGTCATGTCAGCTCTTTCTCGACCTCAATCTCAACTGGTATTATTAAGAGCTTCCGTAGCTCTGAGCCACTGAATCCTCTTTTCTTCATTTCCTCTTCATAGCACGAACTGGAGCCAGCGACAAGAGTCGATCAAGAGGATTCTTGTCGGGGGAATGTCGTCTTCATTGCACCTTGAAGCTCTATTCCTCTCCCAGCTTTCGGGCGGGACGGCACAATTTTTGTTGCCTCATTTCCTCCTGGTTATCTCGAGAGTGACGCGTCCCTCGTCCCTCTCACCTCCATAGCTGTCGGGGCTCAAGAATCCCAAAGCGAGGGCGACCAGGCGCCTGGCCATCCTCTCATCTACAGATGGCGTGGACAAATTTTTGATGTTTCTATTTTTTTTTTCATCGATATCTCCGCTTAACGCAGGGTTTCGCAGAAGAAATTGGATTTGATCAATGCCAGAATGAAATTCGAGAAGCCAGTATGCCTTCTTATATAGGTAGGTACTCGACCAAGCCATTTTCACAAAGTCTCGTAGTGGTTTTCGACTTAATTAGCCAAATCTAGAAGACACCTCTTGTAGCGACCATCGTCTCCTCGAGTTGAACTTTAATAATAGTGATTTGGGGAGACGTCTCCAAATATCCAACACTCCTCCTGATACGCTAATATGCCCAACGAAGTCTAGGAGTAGCATATCTCAAGCGGCGTCCAAGTTAAGTGTCTCAGTCCACATCTGCACAGATGCCAAAAGAAACTTCGTGTTTAGCAAGGTAAATTCCGTCCGAGCATTTGCATTCTAATTTCGCTATTCCGCTACCCATTTTTGCGGGTAGGCAACTTTTAAATCCTAACTGAGTTGGGTGTTTCGTGATAACCAATACACGCTAGTAATACAAACCAATGTTCAACCATCCTCCAAACTCTCACCTGGGTAGGTAGGTAAATACCTACCTAATCTTACAAATGAACTTGCTTAAGCTTCTCTGAAACGCCATTGACACCATTGACGCCATTGGCCTCCTTGGCTCGATCCGGAATATCTTCCCACGCTTTTGGATCACCCGCACCGCGAACCCAGCGCGGCCCTGGGCCCTCAACGGTATCGACAACGAGGTGTTTGATTTTATCCCACAGGCCACCCTTGATTTTGATCCAATCTTTATCTTCGTACTTTTCGCTCACGGTCTGGCCTAACAATACCGCACGGAAGAGCTTGATAGCGTGTCCGTCGTCTTCGAGGACAAACATACGGCGCAGCAGCTCTGTGTTGAGTTTTAGTATATTATTCGTTGAAATAGGATTTTCGTTAGCGATAGTCATTTCTAGGTACTTACCATCTGTCGGTCCGACCTTCTTATCCTTCGGGACGTATGAAGCGATGTTCTCAAGCGAAAGCGGAGGACATGCTCTCGCCGCATACTGGATGAGGTCCATTCTTATCTTCCATTCAAGGAGTCTCACTTTGCTTTCGATGGGGATCCAGTCTTGCTTGTTGAAGTATATGAATATGGGGCAGGCATTTATGTGGTGTCTTTTTCTGTCAGCGACTGTTATCGCATTCTCAGGACATTGTGTACCTGACTCACATGAGAAAGAAATCGAATTTGGGTTCCTTCCCGGGATGAAAAGCAGCAGCAGCACCTTCGTAGATTGTTGTATGATACATCTCGGCTGTCTTCTCATCTAACTCCTCAGGCTTGACTTTGACGCGGCTTGCAATCTGGATGATCTCGTCCCAAGCTCTAGCAAGTACGCCGTCACGGATCTTTTGGCCATCCTCAAACTTCGCAGCAGTAGCAAGCTTCTTGTTCGACCTGACCTCCTCAAGCAAGCTCGCAATGCTAGGCATGGGTGTTGGGTTAGATTTAGAGGCTTTCTCAGCAGTGAGGAGGTATTTCCTTAGGTCATCGTGATGGACTGCTGCTTGTGCTAGACCCATGGCGACTATGGCTGGCTGTGCCCATTCCACGCCGTACATTAGTTGGATCAGAGGGTGAAGGAAACCTCGCGAGATGTGAGACCATGATTTTGACCCAGTTGTTGTCACTTGGAAGACGTACCGGCAAGCATTCGGATAAGCATGTCTTCGCTTTTCTCGTCGCCCTTGAACATATATTCACTCAGCACCTTTTCCCAACCTAACTTGTCGATCTCCTTTTGAAAGAAGGCGAGGAAGTCGGGGTAATATCTTTACGTTGGGATTAGCCAAGACGAACATGAATTATCGGCATGTGTAGAATCATAGCGATACAAGTACTACTCCTAGCCTCTCTACTCCTAGGCCTTGAAGGATCTGGGAATAGGTTCACACCTATGGCTGACTTACTGTTCTTTGGCAACGTGTTTCTTGGCGGCTTCCCAGTTCTTAAGTTCCTCGACGACCTTCTCATGACGCTCCATAGTTGGTCGCTGATAGGACTTATTTTCATCATAGGCTTTCTGTAGATGTTCGGGTCGAGCGCCGGTACCGTAGAGAGATAGGATGTGGTGAGTTATGCTGAGGGTTAGGTTAGTACCGCTGTGAGAGATTTTTGATAACTACGATGAGTGTTTACTGGTTGTGATATCCGTCGTCGTTGAAGTAGACGTGATGTTTCTAAGCCTACCGTTAACACCGGATCTCTTCTTGATGATCGGTATTAGCATACCTCGAGGTCTTGCTGCAACAATTCGCTAGCCTTCTTCGCCGCAGACTCATCCTGGGAGACTTTCCAGAGTCCAGTGTTGTCAGGTGTGATTTGAATCTTGTGTGACGTCGCCATGGTTGCTAACTTCCTATAGGTTGGGGGCTTGTTGAATCTTAGACTTCTTTGTGTAACTCGCAAGAGAACCATCGTCGAACTCATGGGTCATGGATTCATTGGTTTATACTTATGGAAATCGTACTAGACCCCTCACGCATCACAACTCGGCCTCCGAGCATGCTCACGAAGCTTACAAATAATAGACACCTCCCTATTGGATGGGGAAGTGGAGGACAGTATTTAAAGGTAGCGTGGTGTGACAGAGCAAGGAGGTTTCTATGACGAATCGTATACGGATTTATGACCATTTCGCACCTACACCATCATTCTGTTTGGTTGGATGGTAGCTTGGCTTTGCGACTCTATTCCACTTGAACGACAAGCAAGATACGAATCGGTGAGACTATACAGCCCGAGATGTCGGATATAACAATTACTTAGAACCGCTAAATCAACTTCGGCATTACACATAAGAGGCGAACCGTTACCTCGACTATTATATAATGCTTACTATTTGATGGTTGTCATTGGTAAAAGTTATAAGGTCGGATGACATCACATAGGCACTTCTGCTTTGGTAAGCAAGATTCTGTAGCACAAGCAGTATCCCTAATCGATTAGATTGTGCTTGCATAATCAGACTTGCATAAGCAGACTTGCACAAGGCTTGGCAGCGACAACGTCCTTCGTAAAGAGGCAAGCCACATATGAGCCTCCTTTTTTCAGGCATACAAACAGGACTTATCCATTGGTTATAGTATATAACCATCTCATTAACTTTCCCCAAATGTTACTTGGTCAACCGTACTTCAGGTCGGCATGTAATAGGTACCTAATACATAAACCGCATCTGAACTTGATTTCTCACATATCACAAACTCATACTCGTTTTCATACAAGGGTTCTAACCTAGGTACTCAGATGGTATCCCAACTAATCGACGAGCCGTACTGCAGCTTTGTTTGTGGATCTTAAGCGAAACGACCTATCTTCTTCGGAGAGTATGTAACACTATATGAACTCCTCCCACGTGAGAATGAGTAGAAGGAGATCAAGAGCTGTGGTCTGGTCTAGTTACTCTGATGTCTCGTCGACGTTCATCTTTCCATGCCCACAATAACATGAGAAGATATCTGCCAGACAGGGTAACTGCGATGAGATATGGCGCCGATGACATATCTAGCCCCAGTTTAACTGGGAAGAGAACGAAAAAATGTCATGTGAGGGGTAGCAAAATTGGATCGATAGTTCCATCCAGGAAATCCAAAAAAAAAAAAAAAAAAAAAAACATGAATCAACCAACCTCAAGATAAGGGCAAGGGAAGACGGGACGAGATGGTTGAGATGCCAGTGCCCGATTTCTATTACTGGCGCCCTAGCTTGTCTGACAAAGTGTTACCACCATGTCCTCTGACATATCGAAACCAGATAGGCCAGATGCTGGGCAGTATCTTGTTGTCTGTCTTGTGGCTATAGATGGGCAGCCAGTACGGATTCCGCTGAGTTTCGCTACTGGTCTCTGTCGGCCATTCTGGGTTCAGATGCGAGGAAACCAATTTTTCGAAGAGTGACTCGAAAGTGAGTTAAAGAAGAGAGGTTAGGCTGTCAGTGTTTGGGTAAATCAAGCCATGGTCTGGTCCTGTGACTAGAAGAGTTTCTCCATGGCGAGAGCAATAATCTGGTGCAGAAAACGCTGGCTTTCCTAAATCACTGCGTCGACGATCTGCCTGTGTCCGTCAAGTATGGCCGCCAGTTATGGGATGGATAGGCTCCTTGGGCTCGGCGTGGATGTCGAGTGGCACAAGGATTCAGACCACAGGCTTGTCACATACAAGTTGGAAAACATGTTGGACCATATCTAGCACTCCTCCAATGTGTAGTGGATTTCCTCAACAACACACTCTTTGATGAAGCAAGGTAAATGCCATCGACGACAATACGGCCCAAAAAATTACATGTCGTATATCGGGCAACCGATTTCTTACCCGCAATTCTTATTATTTAGGACAACAACTGCCACGTTAAACAAAGACAACAAGTATTAACCCCAAATGATGATCGTGATATTGCTTCACGCACACAAACTCCTCAAGAGGTTTGTATTCTTTCAAGACACCACAATCACCACGACCCTATTTTCTCAGGAATACGCAAGATCTCACTACAATCCCCTTTTTCCATAGTGAGAGCGAGCTAGATATTTGTCCAGCTGCCCTGTTCTCGAGAGAAAGATGTGTATTCAATATCTATACTACTCTCTATGCCAGAACCCGAGTTGCGAGATTATCATCGGCCGACGGCATCGAAACAACTGGGTACGTGAAATCGAAACTTATTCTCTCTCTTTCGGCCAATCTCGGTATTCAGGTAATATCCTGATCGAGCCAGTTGCGGGCTCAATAGCCGCTGAAACCTCTCCTTGAAGTATTTCCATGGCTGCTAACACCCACGAAGTGCGGCGAAGCTCGCCGAGCCCGTCGTCTAGGTTACTGCACACTAGGCCTTCAAATTACTGATCCGATCTGCACTCATGAGCAGACAGTTCGCTGCGCCAAATGCAAGCGACTGCAACAGAACCAAGGCGGATGCATGACTGAATCCCCGGACCGAGACGGAGACCAGGACCGCGACCGTGACGGCAGCTTCGTCAACGTTCTCAACGGCATCACGATGGGACCAGTCACTCGGAGCCAGTCAACGGGTCTCCAAGGACAAGGAAACCTCGGTGTGACAGTCCACAGTGGAGTCGACCTCTTTGACCACGTCTTCGCGAATCCCTTAGCCGAAGCCGAAGCAGAGCTGAAGGAGGAGGAGGCCATGGGTTCCGCCGCCGCTACCCAGGCGCAAGTACCCGAAGACGACGAGCGAGAAGTCTTCGTCGTCCGAACCCCCGAGGAGGAAGCCCGCGCTTCCACTCGTGGCCGCAGCCGACCTCGAGGCCGACCCCGTGGTTCTGGTCGTGGCCGCGGGTCTTCCCGCAACCAATGTCAGACTCCTAAAGAGACCCCAGCTGACGAGCGTCTGCCCTACGGATTTCCGGCGGAAGGCGAGACGAACCGACCTCTTGCGCCGGTGGAGGACCTGGTAAGGCGTCAACCTCGTGGAAATGACATGTGGATTCCTATTGCTGACCCATTGTACAGTACATTTGGGAGGAGGACAGCGACGAGTAGATTGATGTCAAGGACTTCGGTGGCTGTTTCGACTCTCCATTGGAGGTGAGCATAATCACGAATACAATTTCAGATACGATGGAATCATTGCTAAGAGATATCTACACAGAGAAGGAACCGCGAACATAGCTTGATGCTACGAGCAAGAGCCGTCTATCCCTAGGCAGTCGTCATAATGCCGTACTTACTAGCCTAACCAACACTGGCAGCCATAATACCCTTCTTCTTAATCAGCAAGTTGTCGAGGCTATTACATGCTGCTTGCTAGTCCATGAAAAACCCTCGAATTGAAATCGTCTTGCACTCACACAGGAAGCCTAGAAGC
Source organism: Hypoxylon sp. EC38 (assembly GCA_002120335.1). NCBI lineage: Eukaryota > Fungi > Ascomycota > Sordariomycetes > Xylariales > Hypoxylaceae > Hypoxylon > Hypoxylon sp. EC38. Next base: position 202,492 of record KZ111238.1, on the reverse strand, counting down.
TTTCAGAAGTCCATATGTACATAGCTATTAGGGATCATGGACTAGGGATTAGGGATTAGGCGAGATGGGCAGACTTTACATATGCATGCAATGAATACACAACTTTAGCCGTCACTTTATGCGCATTCCACAGTGAAAAACCTAGGAGAGAGAAAAACTCAATGTATACGTAAGCAGGCTCAGGCTAAAGTTATCCGACCCTGAGGTTTTCAATATCTAGATCCACGAACTCATGCACACACGACCAAACTCTTCGTACCTAGCTACCTAGGTAGTGTAGCACCTCTTGTGACCGCCGTGCTCGAAAGAGAGAGAAAGGTGACCTAACCCACCTCCCGAAAACCCTGGTTCAATCGCCTTGAGGGAACATTTACATGAACACCCTTCCGCAATGCTTCGTTCTTAACAACTAAGCGATACTACATCAAGACATTTCCATTGGCTTTCGGCCTCCCCCTCCCACACATTGATTCATTTCATTTCCCCGTTGCCTCGCCCTTTGTGTGTGTTTGTGTGTTTAGAACCTCCTGTATGTCTAAGGGGGAAAACTGGCAAGAAAAACGCCGCGAAAAGCCAATAAACTGCCTACTTAATACAAGAGGCGGATCTGGGTCGTCGGTTAATCAATCAATCAGCCGGACATTAATGAGTTTCGTTTCTCATCATCCGCCGAAAACCCGCGGATCCCTGGTAGTACGTGAAGGATCTGCATCCTCGCAAATAAACTACATTAAATGGGCATCTACTTGAGGAACATTTCTCCTCCATTCCGCGTCGTTCTCGTGCGATCCAGATGATCTAACCCAAGTACGACGTCGTCTTCTATGGTACCTCCCTCGTCGAAAAGTACGTCGTCTATGTCTTGTTAGTTACGCCTTGTAAAAACTCGTGGATTCTTTATTCTTACCGTCGTTGATATAGGCCGGTTTCTGGAACCGTCGCACTATTGCGAACTTTACCTTTTCGAAGGCCTTGCCTTTGATTCCTGTTCGAGCTTCCAATCGCTTCTTCGTATCGGAGAATAGTTCGCCCTGGTTTATGTTAACACTGTCCATCCGAATACTGGGTGATACGCATACCTCCTTAAGAAGGAACTTAAATGGAATACCATGGACGCGGCTGGGGTCATTCTGGAAATGAATAACCTTGATGAAGTCTCTCTCATCGGCATCAAGCTCTTCCTCTGGAATACGCTCGGCAATGACGTCTGCGTAGTCATTTATGCTGAGAACTGGATAGTTTGGTGCAAGCTCTCGGAAGAACTTATGGTGATGGATCTCATAGACTCTGATCCGACCGCCTTCCTGTTCGTTCTTGATCCCTGCCTTCTTCACAAATGCTTGGACAAGATCTTCAATATGGCCTTGCTTGTTGACTAAAACATCGAAGGTTTCCTAAAAGAAAAAAAGAATCAGGTGAGAAATTGAGCAAATTGAGATGTTCAGTTGGGACCACTTACGGCTTTTGTGATACCTTCACTCAACCAAGTCACTTTGACGCTCTTCTTGGTGTCTAGTTCTGCAAGGCTCATATCCAACACCTCAAAGAAAAGTGAGTTGGGCTTAGTCTGCATGCTCTGTTGGGTATATCCGTTTGGATTGAGGATAGTGCCAAGAGTCTGATTGGGCGACCTTCTTACTGCCGTCCTAGGGCTTCCCGTTGAAGCATTTGCTGTGAAGAAGCGTATGTGGGTGGGCTCTACTCCTAGCTCTTCGCCCACCCTCTCGGAAAGTTGGTCGTAATTAATCTTCGTATTGAGGATGAGTATGAAACTCTGGTAATTCGCCTTCTCGCAGCGTGGATGAGGGTCGAAACGAACTTCTCTCTTATTGCAGAGGAAGTCATAGAACGCTTTGGCATCGTCATATCGGTCCCACCGTTTCGTTGTCTCTTCCGAATTCTTATCTCCAAGCCGGGGGATCTTCCCGAGAATTTCAGCCGATTTTCGCTCAGGCACTCTCTGGAAGCATATAATGTCACCATCTTGAAGTTCAGCAGCTTTCAAGGACTGTTTCGCCTTAAGACCCTCGATCATAGCGGGTTTTATCTCCTCCCACATAGCTAACTGTTCCCCTGAGGGTAACTTGTCACCCCAACCCATCTTCTTTGAGATTACGGGTACTAGATCTTCAACCTTCTTCTCTTTGCTGACGTAGATGTGACCGACGCCTTGGAGAGTCTGCTTGTCAGCATCGAAATGTTTCAGAAATAGGAGGATTAGGTCATTTTTGACGATAACACCATTGGCGTTGCTCTGATAGGTGGGCCAAACAGCCTCTCCGTCAGCATCGACCTCATCTGCCACTTCGGCCCAGACCCGCAACGCATAATCTCTAGTTGTGGTTGCCATTCGTTGATAAGTCTCTTCTATTGTTGGTCTCAAGTCCATAATTGGCTGATCGGGTCGGGTTGTCTTATTCTGGCGATTTACCATAATCCACAAGCGCACCCTCTTGGGATCCTGGTTCAAGTCCTGAGCGATCAATGCAACCAGTTCCTCAATGGTGGTTTGTTTCTTTGTTTTATAGAACTTAGGGGCTGCAGGGTCGTCACTTGGGTTAGACTCGAAATTTGTGAGATCAGTGGACCCGTGGTGCTTGAATGTCTCTTCCGTGATGACTTTAACAGGAAGATAAAGATGCTGCTCTTCACGTTCTCGCCGCTTAGCTTCACGTGCTGCAGCTTCCTCGTCTAAGCGTTTTTCTGTAGATGACATATTAGGCCTATATTTGGCTCAGGTTACTTGGGAGAAACTTACGGAGGTGTGGCGGGCAATCTTCTTTTGTCACAGGTGTCAAGACTTGGTCTAAGCGAGATTCTCGAATATATACCAACATGTATGCGCTCATCTGACGCATGATCGGTGTCTTCTTCTGGAGCCCTGTGCGGGTCTGGACCAGCGAGGCGGGATATTCGCCTCCAAAATTGTCCTCCAGTGTCTCCCTCATGGTTGCTTTCGTGACTTTATCATCGTCGAATTTATAGAACCAACCGTCCTTATTGGGTTTGAGATAGGCATAGTAGTGACCCGCGTTCAAGTCTCCACTATGCACCAGGACACCATGCAACTTGTATATCCACGGTTCAGATCTATCCGCATCCTCATCAAGATAAGGCGAGAGGTCTAGAACTTCTGGAAATTCGAAGCGATCGTTGATCTTCATCATTGTGTCGCGCTGAATGTCGTACTCAAATCTCTTCAGGTGTAGATGAAGGACTTCTGGGAAACTCTTAAATATTACCCCCTTGCGAGCATCCTGATACTTGAATTCGTCTCCAGCCCAATACTTGTTGTCGCCATCGAGTGTCTCTTGTTGAATATAGTCCTTAAAACTCCCCTCGAGGTTCGGAATTCCTCTAACGTTGAGCTGGATATCCCAGAAATCCTCGACGCGGCTAGACTCGTACTTGACATCAATGCAAGACACGTATGTTTTGACCTTACCACTCAACATACGCGGAAGAGCATCTTCTGCAGCAGTACCTTTCATTCTCTCTTCCATACGCTCGATTAGCTTGCGGGACAGCTCTTGCACGTCTTGCTGCTCGAAGATATGCCGCGTATCCCAGCCGAAGGACTTAGTGAGCTCGTTGGTGCCGACCGCCGTATTCGATATCTGAAGCTGGTAAAATAGTCTCTGCAGGGTGTAAGCGCTGTTGGTTATGCTCTCATCTTCGGCGGTTGGAATTTGGTAAACAGCCTAAAACATGTCAGTTGGACCTTTCTCATATCTAGTGCACTTATCCTTTGGCGGAGTTGGGCCATTCTCACCTTTCGGAAAGCGTTGGTGAAGAATAATGACTGCAGTAGGGAGTTGAGGTAACATGTGGCACCCTGATTCTTGAGGCCGACGTAGCCGGTTTCTTTCTTTGAATCGTAATTGTTGAAGTTGTGCCACAGAACACCTGTTTCATCTTCAACTACTCTAACGTATGCGGTAATGTTGACGGAATCATTCTCAACGAGCGGGCGGCCGGTGTTATCCCATCCCTGCTGGAACATCCTTCTCAGTTCAAGGAATCGCGTAAATCCCCAGTCACTTTCTTCTTTCGTGAAACGGTGGTGAGCAGTATGGTGGAAAAAGAGGGAAGGGTCATTAATATTCCACATGACCAGACCGAACTGCACACAGCAGCTCCAGTCTTCCGGTATGCTATTGGTATCCTGAAATCCATGTTCAAGATATATCGAGGATTGGTCAACATTATTGCCAAATGGGAAGAGAAGAATTCGCCTGCGCAATTGAGTTAGTAAGCCAGGCTTTAGAATATAAGACTTGATATATTGCTTGCCATGGATATCCGCCAGCCTCGAATATAGGGCCATGTTCCTTTTTCGATAGACCCCTCCAATTCTCCACAGTCCATGTGTTGACGACGTCTTCCAAGATTTTGGGCTCGTCTAGGAGAGGGGGTAGAACTAATTCCTTCATAGCTTCATCTATAATAAAATAACCTTGGTCAGCGGCGCCTCGTGCAGTAGTAGCTTATCCGTATCGCTGGGTTCGCACGTACAGTCGTTAGCTAGGATGGGGTTTTCGAGGGTTTCAGCTTCATTGTCTAGCTGTTCTGGGTTGATCTCGGTGATCTGGTCCTTCTCGTTTAAGGCCGGCTGGACCACCATCTCATCCTGCGTGTCGACCATCATGTCGTTAGGCGAATGGATTTCGGAATCGTAACTCTGTTTGATTTATGAGTACCATGAGGTGGATCTTATATTCGGAGGGTCGGAGAAGTGTATAATGGATTAGGTAGGTTTGAATAAATGTTCAAGGCAGTTGTATTTGGTTGGGGTCAAAGAGCTGCTGGCCTGTAGAGGCAACGAGTAGGTAGGGTAGGTTGCGCAAGAATAGGAAGTAGATCTATAAAAGAAAGACGATCGCGTGGCGTTTTCGTTGGCCAAGCCAAGCAGCGGACGGAAGTTAGATAAGTAGATGAAGCTTACCATGATTGCTCGTGGTTATATCCGCAATATCCAGATGTCTCGGCTGCCGACTTCCAACTTCAATGCCAAATGGTCCTCCCAAACCGAAGGGCAAAAATGTAGACTGAGTTCCAGCTGCTGCACTCGGCGGGGCTACGAAGGGTGGCGTGGAAGGAAATAGCGGGAAAGAGAGGAAGCCCTCTACCAGCGGCTGCGGCAATAGCAGTCGAGAGCTACGCGATGGCGTCAATGAATATATGCGACTGGGCGCAAAATCGGCGAATGGAGGAAGTGAAAATTATCGAGGGGAAAGAAACGGAGGTGAAGCTTAAGGAATTGCTTCAATGAACCAGACCAGCAACGCTAGGTGAGAATGTGTACTGTAGAAAGTGGGCTGTGACCACGGTTCGGACCCATACGTGTATATGTATACATGTATACATGTATAGAAAAGCCTAGGGTGGGATAGAAAGGAAGGTTTCTGGTAGGCGCAGTCGGGTGCACCTTGCTATTACTTGGACAACCGTTTAGGTAGGAACATCGCCTTACGACAATGCAGACGAGTTTTTAGTTTTACACGAAAGTAACCTGTACCTTGCAATCGCGCAGTCAATTAGTACGACGCTAAGTACACTGGACTTAAAATAGGCAGTTATGTTGCTGACTGAAGAGTGTCCTTATTAAGACAGCCCCGCCATTGCTCCAATAAGCAATGACGTTTGATACTAGAATTGATCACTTAGCTCGAAACATTTGATTCCGGATTCTTTAACAACACAACATAATATGAAATTGAAATTTATAGTTGTGAGACAAGTTGCTCCTGTCTACGCGTGCAGAATCATGACAAATACTACCCTACTAGCAATCCAAACACCTTTGCAGATAGGCTACTACTATCCAACCTCCTAGGTCCGAGGTGTAAGCTCATCATCTATTCGTCCATTCTCTTGTATCACTCCCAAACACATGCAAGAAACTACCCAATTATTAATAAGGCGATCTACATCGACCTAGCATAGCCGAAGCCCTCGGGAATCTATAACAGACTTTCACAGTCATACGCCAAGACAGTAATATTTATCGGCTTAATTTTTTTTGTTTGAACATAAGTGGTATATGGCAAGTATGTATGAGCCACAAAGACAAAAAAAGGTGACAATGAAATTTCCAAAGTCGCGTAAACTGTATTGCAAGCCCGTATTGAACCCATCCATGCCAATTGGAGAAATGTGGAGTTAGAACACTGCAAGAGCTGCAAGAGCAATACACTAAGCAGGTCCGACTCATTAATCCATTATACATCTTCACTCCAGTGTGTCACAGCAAGCGTCTTCTGCAACACCTCGTACCGTACCTACCTAAACCATTTCACCCGCACTCACATGTAACCTTCTAGCGAAACCGGAATATGTGCTCCTCATGACTGAACGCAAGGGCGAGTCCCAACTCAAACTCAAGTCTTGAGATTTGGAGATCAAGCTTTGCTCTCATGCTCTCTTTATTCTTCTAATAAATTGATTGCACTGTTCATTCTGGCATGGAATCGTCGGCATGTTACCAATCGCGGTGCAAAATGCCACCAAAACCTTTTGGTTGAATACCCGCCCGAGAGTCTCGATAGACGCAGCTCGGGCGCTCCTCTTGTCGCCGGTTGCCTCTAGGCTAATAGTCGACCATTATCACAATGGCCCCAATAAAACAAGTAGACGCTGGACGCACACGGCAAAATGGAGACCAGTTCAGGTCCTCGATGAGTATGGTAGCCCAACTTTACATCTATCTGCCATGTCCCATGACTAACCGCAGTTCGCTTATATGTATATAGATGGGTAGCCAAAGAAGCTCGACCGATCAGCTTGCGACAATTGATGGTGTTTGGGCGATCGCTAACTGAGGCGCGATTGATAAGTTCAGCAAACTACGTTCGAACCGAACTGCCAACTAGAATTGCTCACCGAATACGCGATATGCAACGCTTGCCCTACGTAGTTGTGACGAATCCTCACATTAGCGATGTGTACGAGCTCTACTACACTGCCTTCGATACCTTCCGGCGCATCAAGGAGGTCAAGACACTGGAGGATAATGAACGCCTTTGTAAAGAGATATCCAGGATGCTGCGCGCTCACCTGACCGTGATTCCGAAGTTAGCCATGGGTATACTCGAATGTAGTGGGCTGATGCCTGCTGCTGAGCTTGATCAATTCATGAATACTATATTACGATCCGTGAGTAGATGTATTGCAATGATCCATGCAGAATTGAGACTAATACCGTCTTTGTTGCAGCGAATATCGCGGAGAGTTATCGCAGAGCAACATCTGGCTCTAACCGAGACCTTCAACTCGCACTGGTTTTCGCCCGGAGCTAAGCTCTCTGAATCCGAGTTCATCGGTGAGGTGTTCATCAAATGCGTCGCCAAGGATGTGATCGAGCATTGTGCCAAAGCTATCCAAGACTTGGCCCGATCCGCAAATGGTCCAGATACTAAAATCCCTGAAATCAATATTAACGGGCACTTGGAAGCATCATTCCCGTATATTCTAAGCCATCTAGAGTATATCATCGGCGAGCTTCTCCGTAACTCTGTCCAGGCCGTCATAGAAAAACACCAGCAGAGCAAGAATCCCGCCTCGGACCCACCTCCCATCGAGGTCACCGTATGTGAAGCGCAGCAGCACGTCATCATCCGGATCTCGGACCAGGGTGGAGGCATCCCGCGGGACATCCTCCCGTACCTGTGGTCCTTCGGCAAAGGACCCCTGAAGAACCAACGACTGGAGAACCTCGGTCAGGTTCCACTGATGGCCGCCACACTGCAGGAGTTGAAAGTGGATGATGGAAAGCTCACCGGACTGCAGAGCCAGAAGTCAGGCCACGACAGCTCACTCTCCTCGCTATCCACGCGCCCACCTAATCTGAGGCTCGGGATGGGTCTCCCGCTAAGTCGAGTATATGCCGAGTACTGGGCTGGAAGTTTGGAGCTGCATAGCCTGGAAGGATACGGCGTGGATGCTTTCTTGCAGATATCGAAGCTGGGGAATAAGAACGAACAGTTAACTACAAGGGCAACAATGGACGCTGTCTAGTGGGCAGTAGCTCATATATAATCTATCCATGGATTAGATAATTAAAAGTCAAAGTGTAAGCTAGTGAGTTTATGTACATGTAGTATAAATCAATGTCACGAACTGAATTTGAGAATCTCGTGGCTTGTTACTGGTATCATAGAAACTCGCGATTACATCGTAAACTAAACCTAACTGATCTGGGAGAGAAACGGGAGGTACAAATTCGACCTCCAAAAGGAGAATAATTTTGATGTCGCAGGTAACTCACACATGCCTGTTAAAACCCACAGGTCCTGCCATCTGCAGGTGCGTCATCGAGCACTTGTCCATTCACCTCAACACACCCCGCGTAATTAGCTTGTAAAGCGTAAGCATATCCACCACAATGGCCCCCATCACCCATCCTGTAGAATCGGAAAAAAGACTGCCGAAAAAAAAGCCCAGCAAGTCTCAACTCCATACTCCCCTCTTAGACGGAAGCATTAACTAGCGCTAGCGGAACCAAATCGTTTCGTTGCTGAATAGGGTATAATGGGTTCTAGCGACGACCGCTACGAGCAACGCTGCCCTGCATTTGCTCGAGTTCATTTTCGAGCTGCTTGATCTGAGCGTGGGTCTGCTCGAGATCCTTGTTAAGGCGGTCGCGCTCCGCAATGAGTTTCTGCTCCCATTGTCGGAATCGCTGCTCCTCGATCTTGACCTGTTCGGTGAAGCGTTTGCGAAGGGCCTCTTCCTCTTCCTTGTACTTGGGGTTGTCCAGCTTGCGAGGGCGGGCCTCGCCGAACTTCCGAGTCTCCATCTGTTGGGCACGGTACGCCTCGTAGTGCAGCTCCTCGGTCGTGTGGATGAGGTCGAGCATGTGCGTGCGGATCAGGATCGAGCGCAACTTCTTGAAGTCGCAGTGGTCCTCGTTCTCGACCTCGGCAACACCCCACGAGTATTGACGACCCTTCACGATACGGCCGTCACCGGTCTTAACATCCTTCTCCGAACCGATAACAGCAAATGGCATAGCGGCCATGAGGCTGCGAGCATGTTGAGCGGCGGCTTCATCATCTTCTTCAACTGGCGGCTGGTAGATCTTGATGCTCTGGGCCTCAATGACAGCACGGATCTACGTGTTTGTTAGCTAATGGCGTACTTAATAGTAGAACATCTAAGACATACTCTAGCCTTAAACTTAGCAAGATCGGCGGGGCTCAAGGTATCAGCCTTAGCAATGACGGGAATCAGGTTGACTCTCGAGCATAGGCGCTTCATGACTTCGATATCCAGAGGCTTCAGGGTGTGGCCAGTGGGTCTAATGAAATACAAGCACGCGTGAACACGAAGGTCGATCTTGTCCTGGCGGCGAGGTTGTTGCTCCTGAAGCATATATGACTCGTGCTGGTCATCCAAGAACTCAATGATGGGCATCCACGAATCTTTGTTGTTCACATAGTCGCCGAAGCCGGGGGTATCAATAACGGTCAGGCGGACTGTTAAGTAGGATATTTAGTAAATAGTGATTTAGGCTCAGAGGGACTATTAATACCCTTGAAGAACTTCTCCTCCAATTCGGCCTTGGTAATCTCAATTTCGACAGTCTTGTCAACCTGCTTTTGGTGTCGTCGCTTGTGGTCGGCATAGTTCTTGATGGTCGTCGAGAAGAGAGTGTTGATGAAGGTGGTCTTGCCCAATCCGGATTCACCAGCAACCTATCAAGCTATCAGTGATATTATCGAAGCTAAGAGCTTACATGTTACAATACCATAATAGTGAAAGCAGCACCTCGCTTAGCAACAATCTTGTGGCGCTGATTCGGCAGATTGGCAATACCAATTGGCGACGCGCTTTCGGCAGTGGCAGGAGGCATCGTGACGATGTCGGGTAGCTGTTAGACGTGGACAAGAATTGAGTGTAACAGAATAATAATTGTATGGACCCAAGAAAGCTTTCAAGTCCAAACACAGGTATGAGGTTGACGGGAGGATGTTCTTCTCGAGGTACGAACCGACGTTGATGTTGACAGACAAAAGGGTTCGGGCTACTTCAGGGGAAAGCGTTGCTGGTCAAGCAAATTTCCTACCACAAAACCTCAAGTGCAGGGCAACCGAAAGGGGACCAGGATTAAATTGCTTGTCAGTGGCCCCTTTCCCCCATTTACCAGTCGTGGTTCGAGCGTTACAGCCTTGACCGCCTACCACCACAAATTCCGAGGGAGGGCCTTACCAAATTAGGTTAGAGATTAATGGAGATGGTAACACATCCCCACTGAGATGGAACGTCCGGTCCTGATTGGATAAAAGCTTATCGGAGCTCTGTATCTTATCACTGATAAGAAGGAAGGAAAAAAAGTTCCAGTAATTGTATATATTGACTCGGCGCGTCCAAGACACAATTTTCTAGCAGAAGGGTCTATAATATGATGGCTAATTCGTGACAATGAAGACAGACTTCAGAGTAAGCTTGTTCAGGCTATAATTGATTTAGTAAAGTCCCTGCTAATCATTCATCTAGTTTTCCAACCTCCTGGGGACTGTCTACTGTCAGGGCAATCTATTATATAGCCCCGATGGAACATGTTTGTTCTCTCCCGTCGGAAACCGAGTTACGGTTTTCAACCTCGTAGAGTAAGTCACATTATATCTTGCTCGATTTTGACACATTCGCTTTCTAATCACATTCGAATAATAGCAATAAATCACACACACTTCCATTCGCGCATAGGAAAAATATATCTAGGATCGGTCTAACACCGCGGGGTAATCTCCTGCTCTCCGTTGACGAAGATGGCCATGCGATTTTAACCAATGTCCCACGACGAATACCTATATACCACTTTTCTTTCCGATCCCCCGTTACAGCCCTCGCATTCTCCCCGTCAGGGCGTCACTTCGCTGTAGGATTAGGTCGAAAGACCGAAGTATGGCAAGTCCCATCCACGCCTGATTCGAATGCAGAGGGGGAGTTGGAATTTGCGCCCTTTGTACGACACCACACGCATATGGGTCATTTCGATGATGTCCGTCATATTGAATGGTCAACAGATTCGCGTTTCTTCTTAACTGCCTCCAAAGACCTAACGACTCGGATATGGAGTTTGGAGCCGGAAGAAGGATTTACTCCTACAGCCCTCTCCGGCCACAAACAGGCTGTCATCGGAGCTTGGTTTTCGAAGGACCAAGAAACGATATATACCGTTAGCAAAGATGGCGCCGTTTTTGTTTGGCAATACACAAGACACCCTAATGCGCCACCACCCGACGACGAAGATATGGATGTCGATGGGGACGATATGCGCTGGAGGATTGTCCAAAGGCATTATTTCATGCAGAATAACGCTCATGTTAGATGTGCTGCTTTCCATCCTGAATCTAACCTTTTAGTCGCTGGGTTCTCCAATGGAGTATTCGGCCTATACGAAATGCCAGATTTTAATGCGATTCATACCCTCAGCATATCTCAGAACGAAATCGACTTCGTTACGATAAATAAGAGTGGGGAGTGGCTGGCTTTCGGGGCTTCCAAGTTAGGTCAGCTACTCGTCTGGGAGTGGCAATCTGAGTCCTATATTCTGAAACAACAAGGGCATTTTGACTCGATGAATGCCTTAGTCTACTCTCCCGATGGAAAGCGCATCATCACTACTGCCGATGATGGCAAGATCAAGGTCTGGGATGTCGATTCCGGGTTCTGCATAGTCACTTTCACCGAGCATACAAGTGGTGTGACTGCATGTGAATTCGCGAAGAAAGGCAATGTATTATTTACTTCGAGCTTGGACGGTTCCATACGAGCTTGGGATCTTATTAGGTATCGAAACTTCCGAACCTTTACAGCGCCAAGCCGACTCTCCTTTTCATGCATGGCGGTGGATCCGAGTGGTGAGGTAGTCGCTGCAGGTTCTCTGGACTCGTTCGATATTCACATTTGGTCTGTGCAGACCGGTCAATTGCTCGATCAATTAGCTGGTCACGAGGGGCCCGTCTGTTCGTTAGCATTTTCGCCAAATGGCAGTCTTCTATTCAGTGGTAGTTGGGATCGGACAGCTAGGATGTGGTCAATTTTTAGTCGCACACAGACTAGCGAGCCACTACAACTACAAGCAGATGTCCTAGACATTGCAGTCCGACCGGATTCCGCACAGCTCGCAATTTCTACATTGGATGGTCAATTGTCGTTTTGGTCAGTCTCCGACGCAGAGCAAGTATCGGGTCTCGATGGCCGGCGCGATGTATCTGGAGGTCGGAAGATCACTGACCGTAGGACTGCTGCGAACGTAGCCGGCACCAAAAGCTTCAACACTATACGATATAGTACGGATGGAAGTTGCCTTTTAGCGGCAGGAAACAGCAAATACATATGTCTCTACTCTGTGAGCACCATGGTCCTACTGAAAAAGTTCACAGTTAGCGTCAATCTCTCTCTATCCGGTACTCAGGAGTTCCTAAACAGCAAGTTGCTCACGGAAGCGGGACCAGAAGGGTTACTTGATGACGAAGCCGATCATTCCGATCGTGAAGCCCGACGCGACAAGTTATTGCCTGGTTCCAAACGAGGTGATCCATCCGCCAGAACGAAGCTGCCCGAAGTAAGAGTAACTAGCGTGGGCTTCTCGCCTACCGGAACTGCATTCTGCGCTGCGTCAACAGAAGGCCTCCTCATATACAGCGTCGATAACGAGGTCCAATTTGACCCCTTCGATCTCAATATGGAAATTACACCAGCATCAACTCTTGCCGTCCTTGAGAATGAAAGGGATTACCTCAAAGCTCTAGTCATGGCATTCCGCCTCAACGAGGCACGTCTAATTAAGAGAGTATTTCTATCAGTGCCACATACGGATATCCCGTTAGTCGTGGGACAGTTTCCTACTGTATACGTCGCGAGACTGCTGCGATTCGTCGCAGCTCAAACGGAAGAATCTCCTCATGTAGAATTCTGTTTACTATGGATCAAATCTTTGGTAGACAAGCATGGACCATGGCTCACGGCAAATCGAAGTAAAGTTGACGTCGAGCTACGAGTTGTCGCAAGAGCAATTGCGAGGATGCGAAACGAGATCAAGCGATTAGCGGATGAGAACGTATATACAGTAGACTATCTACTAAGCCAACCCAGCACTAAGAAGCTAGATGCAAACGGCCACAGCCTAATCACAGGCGGAGATGATACCCAAATCAAGATGTTGACCTCAGGGGAAGCGATGAACTTAGACGACCAGATGCAATCTGAGGGCGAGTCTGAGTCGGAATGGATAGGCTTAGAGTGATGGCATTGCCTCGGGTTACGAGATATCGACATAGAGATATGCGATTCAATCACGAATACAAGCTTTCGCGATCTGGCTCCGCCTTGCAAGTCGTGAGATACAACTTTTAGGCGTCAGAGGCGACAGGGGTTGTCCCAAAATATAATTGAACCGAGAGGTTCCTAACATTAGGTGCCGGGATGTTTACGGCGAATAAGCGCTTTGACTAGAGGAGTTAGTTTCTCGTACACATATCGGGCGACCAGCAATGTTGGTGTCGTGAGATGAGGTTGGTCCTCACTTATTTAGCCCTCGATACTAGGCTCACTTGAATTTAGGGAAGGATCTGCCCTGCAGCATTCCTCATTTGCCATATAAATCAATACCACATTTCGAAGTCCTCATTCCTATCTTTCCGTCGATACTACTTAGACAGCCACACAACCCTCGAGAAATTCAAGCCAGATGCACCTTGGTCAGCCCATCCATGTTATTGCATATTTCCAACCAAACTTTCAGCTGCGTAAGAAAAGATAATTATCCAGGTCTTCTCAGAACATTCATGATAAACAAGCCTTGCTTAAATAATCGGCATTGACTATTGACTCGGCCCGGTTTCCAGGGTACAATTCTTCGGCTCACAATTCAGTGAGCTTGTGTATGTTGCCCCATCCGCTATGCTCTGCGTTGAATACCATGGAGTTGGGAAGCCCACTATCTGTGGATCATGTTCTCGTGGCAATTCAACGCTGGAACCAGATGGGCAACGGAACTCCTTTGCTGGACCGAACGTAGGAGGCCTTTACTCTAGCATGTGTATGAGACTCGGGAAACCCCAAGAAATATGTGCCCATAAGTCCTACGCGTTCAGTAATCAGAATTCTTCGCTCGATCTCCGTTAAACGACAGCCTCATGTTTCTCTGTATTGATATTTCGGTGAGGCTAAGCGGGGATGAACTAGTCGAAGCATTCGTCCTCCACAATAATTCACTTCGGATTACCTTTTTACACATGATGAGGACTTATCCCGTTACTAGTTATAGATCTACCTCTAGTGCTGATGTGAATTCAATTGAACAATATATCATTCACCCTTAAGGGGAATTTCCGGGTAGATTCGCTGGCTCTAGCGAGCTGAGTGGTTCAAGACCCGCATCGGTAAGCAACGAATCAGGGAAGAGTATCAGAACGAAGTTATGATAGGAAGACTTATATTATAATGTGTAATCGGCTGGGATCTTTAATATAGCTGCCTAACAAGCCCTCGGGTGATGAATTTAATTGGGCAAAGTTAATTGGACCTACATAGGGAGTTATGTATGTATGTTATGCATCCAACCTTGTAGGGCAACATGACTGCTGGCCTGGGTGTCTACCCATAGCACATTACGTGTCTATAGGTTACATGTATATAGGTGAATAGTATACATACGAGTATTCCATTCTATATTGCTTTTCCGATTTAACAGGCCGTGAAGTGTAAGTATTACAGCGCTTACCCCAATGCTAGCTATCATCACCCATACACTCCACATTTCATACCGGCATATGATAATATGACACATTCACTTGGACTCAGAGTCACTGTTGAGTACGACCCTGAAAGATGACCATTAACAACCACCTAAGACATCCTTTCTCGCTGTTTAATACACTCGGTAGCATATCATTAGTCTCTAATAGGCAGCTTATAAACCCAGTCAGCCGGTATGGCTATAAATAAGACTAATCCCATTCCCGATGAATTCCTTATCTTCCTAACAACCACCTTTGAAAGGACCCTACATCGGGATAGGAAGTAGTGGTGCAGAATTATTCAACTCCCCCATACATCACTAGTCCGATATTAAGCTGCATAGTGGTGACCAATAGGAGACTTGCATACAAACTCGCCACCCCCGATTAGGGAGACCTTGTGCCTACGCGTATACCTACATCGCCCCCGTGACTTTGCTGCCTTCACAAGGCTGAAAAAACGGTTCGCCTCTCATTATTTTCTCCTCGGTATATTTATTATATAAAGAATCCTATAATCTACCTCCCAAGTCTCCCTTCGATTGTATTATCGATGATCGGCTCTTTGGCCTAGCAC
This sequence comes from Hypoxylon sp. EC38, assembly GCA_002120335.1. Lineage (NCBI taxonomy): Eukaryota > Fungi > Ascomycota > Sordariomycetes > Xylariales > Hypoxylaceae > Hypoxylon > Hypoxylon sp. EC38. The sequence goes on along the minus strand of KZ111238.1, from coordinate 187,168 downwards.
CAGCCAACTCAAGGAATCATGGACTATAGTGCTGTGCTTAACGGCCTGCTTCCGAGCATGGGTGTCAATATATCGGATACAACCGGAAACATTTCAACGGACGATAATTCACATCATGCAAAAGCGGTCGAGGGCATATTGACTCTGATTGGACTCCGCGGGTTCATTCCCGTCTATGGATTGATAGGGGACAAACTAGGCATCGAGCCGACGTACATACTGACCGCGATTGGTGTTCTCTGGGCGTTCAACAAGCTATTCCGTCAGATTTACTCGTTCATTTATGGGATCGTTACGGAACACTGCATGAGCAGTATTCATATCTGCAACAACGATGGTATTTATATGCATGTCATGGAGTGGCTGGCCTCACAGCCCAAAATGGTCAACTCGAGAGCCTTGTTTGCCGAGTCTGGTTATAAGAGAGTATGGAAGGATGAGGATATAGCAGATGTAGCTAGAGATAGTTCTGGTCGCTATCTCAATTTTTCAAATCAGGAGGCCAAAACTGTAAGCTTACCCGCTACCGAATACCACTCCTATATACATATATCCTGCTAGCAGTGCTTCTTTGCTAACATACAACAATAGCCTCCTCAGTTTAGCCCAGCAATCGGAGTACATAGCTTCTGGTGGCGAGGCCAATATTACCGACTGCAGCGCAAGCGAGAGTCGATATTCGACGAGGCCGGCTCCGGCCAGGTTTTCAGGGACCAGGAAGACATCGTCATCTCATGCTTATGGCGAAGTCCGGGTAAGACTCCGCTGCCCAATCGTATTACAAGGTTTCCCAGGCTAATGCATAGTCACTAGAACCCATCAAGCAGCTCCTCGCACACGCCAAGGAGCAGTTCTACAGCGGACACCAGGCCAGAACCATCGTCAAGAGGCCGAGTACGTTCGGCAGGCGGTACCCGGGCCGCTGCGCCTGGCACGAGGTTGCGAATCGACCGGTCCGAGATATCAAGACTGTCGTGCTCGATGAACACCAGAAGCTGCAAGTTCTCGCCGATATTAACGAGTATCTCCACCCGGAGACGCCACGATGGTACGCAAACCGAGGGATACCCCTGAGAAGAGGGTATTTGTTCCATGGTCCTCCTGGGACGGGCAAGACCTCGCTCTCGTTCGCTCTGGCTGGGATTTTCGGCCTCGATATCCATGTAATATCATTGCTGGAACCGAGCTTGACTGAGGAGGACTTAAACAGCTTGTTCGCGTCTCTCCCGCGCCGCTGTATCGTGTTGTTAGAAGGTAAGAATTTCTATAGCCCTTTGATGTTCATGATGCTTTCCTCATGAGTTGTCCTCTCAATCAAGAAATTCCTTAACGTTCCAGGGCGAAATAGAATAACTGACCATAATAACCGTACCAGACATCGACACAGCCGGACTCCGCCGCTCACCCTCTCAATTACAATCCGAAAAGGACTCCTCAAATACCCCGGATCAATCCAAGCCGTCCAAGAGCAGCGCCCGCGACTGGAAAGTTAGTGACTTAGCCAAGGCCCTTAAGAAGGAAGGCGAAGACAACAAAACGGGCATTTCCCTCTCCGGGCTTCTGAATGCAATCGACGGCGTAGCATCCCACGAAGGCCGAGTCCTGATTATGACGACGAACTCTCCGGAGCAGCTTGATGACGCCTTGATCCGACCAGGCCGCGTGGATCTACAAGTCGCGTTTACCAACGCAACGCGCGAGCAGGCCAAGGAGCTGTTCCTGACGATGTACGAAGGTGGTCAGGGGCCGCCTCTATCCACCATTTCTCCTTCCTCCCTTTGCTCCGAGAAGAACGAAGCATCCGGAACCAGCACGCCCACCCTCCTAAACAGCAGCAGTAATAGCAGCCGGGAAACAGCCAGCGCATCCGAATCAGGGGACCTGGACATCTCGGTCGAGGAACTACCCGCCATCGCCGCGAGATTCAGCGCCAAGATCCCGGAGGGCGAGTTCTCGCCGGCGCAGATTCAGGGGTACTTGCTCAAGCGGAAGAAGCACCCGCTGAAGGCGCTCGAGGAGGCGGATAAGTGGGTTGAGGGGCTGGTGAAGCAGAAGGCGCTGAAGACCAAGATTTTGCAGGTGCAATAGAGAGGTGAAAGGGTCTTAAGATACGTGGATGCGCTGGTTGGTGGATGACGGTAAAACATACTTGCATGACGCGATTTGCGTGTCTACGGCATTGGTTGGAGTTCTTGGGGCTCCTGAGGTCGGGTAGTGTGTCCGCAACATCCTATTAGCTAACGAACTAGAGCAGTCGATAGCAACGATGAGGCTGAATAAATATCACTTATAAAATAATACGAGCGCATGATCTTCCAATATTATTACCTAGTTCTAATATTGATGTGAACTTGATTTTGTCGTAATAGGTAAACATGGAATCGGACAAGGGATGGCATACTGATGATCAACCTTCCTTAGATCATTAGGTAGTCATTAGATATTTCCTTTTATTATACACTATCCTACTATCCCTCGCCCCTGCCCCATCTCACGTCTCAATACTCGGCCCCTTCTCTTCGATTTTCACAATCAAATCATGCTGTATCTGGAGGTTCTGCGCTGAGCTCAGCGCCCTCGCGACCGTGGTCTCGTTCTTCTCGACTACGATACGCCTCAAGGCTTTAACCAAGAAACCCGCGACCAGGTCCACGCTCCAGTTGTCTGGTATCACCGAAAGCACGTCGCCAACGTCGAACCAACCCCCGAACTTCTCTAGGAGTAGACCCGTCTGCTCCACGCGATCGCTGACGTCCTCGAGCTCTAGAAACTCGCCAAGTAGGGCACGGAAGAGCCTCGCTTGCTGATCCTGTGTCGGCGGCGTGCTGTCGCGGCGCTTTGGTCCTTTAAGGCCCTTTGGGCTTGGAGGTGGTTGGCTCTGTGGAGCTTGGTAGATGGTGTATATGCTGGCCCCGCCGCGAAGGCAATAAGCTACAGCTGTATCGTAATCTCCTAGCCGGTGAACCAATAAGCGCAATGCGTTTTCGTGATTTCGTTCCCGGCCATCGAGTATGATAGTCTCAGGTACGAGTAAGTCTTCAGCTGTGCTCCTTAAACTCGCGATCCTAGCCCTGATAACCGCGGAATCGTAGTCGTAGCTACCCCCAAGTAACTGCAAGAGTCGTAATCGACTGTGCCATGCTTCGTCATCCGCGGGAGCATTGTCAGTTAGGAACTGACGGTACGTAGGTTTCGGGGGCCGTAGAGCACGATATGCTGTGTATGTAGACATCACCACCTCGCGAGCCTCAGGCGACGTCCGCAGGCGAGTGATCACGATATCTAGGTAATACATAATCAACTCGTTGACATACACGGTATGACCTTTACCGAATACGAGGTGCTCCAGGTAATATTTTACTGCATCCGGAGCCTCTTCCCTGAGGAGCTGGACCACTTGATTAGGCTCGAATTTCGGAGCACGGCCCTTGTCGTCAGCAAATATCTGAACGCCAAGCTTCGGGTTTCGATTCGCAAGCCATATTCCATACTCTTGAACTAGTGCTTGGTTGCTGATTTTCGCGAGATATTCACGCACACGCTGTTCGCCGTCAGTTAACTCCCCTCCATCATCCCGTTCACCTTCGATGATACGTTTCCAAGTAGCCAAGACGTCAGCTGCCATTTTACGGCTCTGGTAGAGTCTACTAAGAACGTAAAGACGGTGATAGGATTCGATCAAAGTCTCAGCCCTATTGAAACAATCGACACCGGTATCAACAAGCTCGTACAAATCTGCTCGAACTGATCTTGCTTTAGCTGGGCCAGGGGTAGATTTTTTATCAAGCTCAAGTAGAACGGCAAGTAAAGCCGCGTCAACTGTGCGGAAAACCTCGTTTTCGTCCGGTATGCTCCCAAAGCCCTTCTTGCGTCGCCAAGCTGTTAAGAAACGCCTGAGGAAATGCAATACAGGCTGCGATAATGCGCCCATGGTCGACTTATCTTTATCGAAGTTATTTTTCGTGATGTATTCCTCGGCTGTCGATTTAACACCCCCAAATATCCAGATACCTCGTTTTGTCTCAATTACCTCATTACGGACTCCGGGTATAAGGGATAGAACGACTCGAGGATCCAGAAGACTTTCGACTAAGATCTCTTCCATGGCACGGAACTCCGACTCCGAAAAAGGTGTATCCGACTTCAGAAAACTTGTCAATAAGAGTATTCCCACTCGTTGTCGTATATAGCTGAAAGTTAAAAACTCCAGTTCTGTCTTTGCGTCTCGGCCGCGAAAGGAGTTCAAAATGGTGATTAATTCTCGCCGTTCGGCGGATGCCAGCTTCGGCGCTGCGACCGTCGCTTCTAACTGCGCATCCAATTGTAGTATCAACGGATTTCGAATAGCCCACCATATGTTCTTCCCAGACCATACGGCTAAGCGAGCCGTGCCTCTGGCGAGGCGACGAGCGTACTCTTCTTCGTCAGCTTTGCGTGTGGTATCTGGTAGAAAGTCTTCGCTCGAAGAGTCGGTATCTCTTTCGAAAAGCTCCTTCTCTTTGGATAGCCTTTCCATCGAAGATGCTGTTCTAGAGTCATAACTTCGAATTGACATCGTTGAAGTATCTAGGCTACCCGACGAGAAGGGTTTAAATTTTCGGCGACATAATCTGTCCACAATTTCCTGATAATATGTTGCCTCTGTTCCACGCAATGATCTAATTCCTACATTTTGCTGGGAGTTAATAGCTGAGCCGGTATTTGGAGGTTCAAGCCAATGTTTCGTCTCGCCTTCCGCCCCGTTGGTATCCCAACGTTGTATCTCAAGTCCATAATGGACACCATCGGGAAAGTCCCTCCCCATTGATGCGAGAACATATCCCTCGTCCTCTTGGTCGGGAGATGTGCGTGACGAAGACATGTCTCCAGAACCTCCGTCGACGACAATCTCTTTAGGATATCTATCGAACTCGATGGTAGGTCTAGTAGGATCTCCATCTAGGTTCACAAACATGCCAATGCCTGGCTCCAACGGACCTGTGCCAGTAACCAGTAGGAACTCTTCTGGTGTCGGGGAGACGATAAGCGGTTTCAGAAGACCTGGCTGCGGTCTGGCAGTTGGAGTAGCTCGGCCTGTTTGACCCCTGGATGCGCTATCTGGCCCCGAAGGGTTCGCGCCTGTCGTTTCCTCTGGCAGTTTTGGGCTTGTCGCCATCACAGGCGGCGTTCCTTGTCGGGAGACAGGTTCCTCGTCCTCAGTGGAGTGATATTCCTGTCTCCTGTTAACGCCCGTAATGAAGTCTCCTAAGCTAGTACCCCGCCTATGAGTAGGTGGCTCAGGGCTCTGCGTCTGCGGGCGCGATTGCGTAGAGTTGCTTCGTAATAACCCGCCAGAGCTTCCAGAGATATGCTGAGCTTGACCAACAATATTCCCTGGCTCGGCTTCATCTAGAGACGATATGGACATCAAGGGGATTTTCAGTTGTTGCTCGATCTCGAGCAGCGCATAGCTTCGCGAGTCTGCTACGCAAGCAATCGAATCCCTCCTCACGGATATCGTGCTCCCCGCGAAATCGATCTTCTTGATAGGGCGAGCGCCATCGCCTATGCTGACAACTTGGATCTTCCGGTTTAACGACAATAGTATAGTAACGCCTTTGGTCTCCCCTCGCCCATTATTATCGGAATAGATTTCGTTGAGATCTATACCGCCCACCCAGTTACAATTCTTAACTTGTGTTGAACCAAAGACCGGACTTAACTCTGGGAGCGAATAGAAGGTAACGGTACAGTTGCATAACACACACGCCTTGTTAACAGTCGGTAGTAATAGAATCTGCTGAACACCGGGTCTTGCAGCATTGGAGCCCCCTGCGGGTTCGGCGAAGGCAGGGCGCAATCTGGATGCGAGAATAAAGGTCGGGGCGCTCGATTTATCTGCAGGATCCGCAGGTATCTGGAAGAAGTGAAGAAGTTCGGAATCTGTCGTGCCTACATAAAGATGGCCATCTTAAGAGGCTATTAGTCGATAAACTTAACAGAATATAGACGGGTAGTGAATGAATCTTGTATTATGCGCACCCAAATATTCAACGCAATTGATTTTGATATCGTCCCTGGTGCCATCTTCTGATAGCGGGACATCTATAAAGAGAGTACGAAGTACAAAAGGTCCGGCGTCAAGCTCCTTCAGCGAGTGCTTGTCGCCTTGGGAACTGGATGCCATACTGGAAGCGACAGCATCATAAAGGAGCTGGATTATCCATATTGACGCCTGACGATTCCTTGAGTTATTATTGTTGACGATAAGGGAAGTTCAAAGAAGGCGAACTTGGGGTTGAGATCTGTTAGAAGCTACATGTAGAGTGGAGTCAGGTACCGTCCTGTCTTCCTGCAATGGGCTACCTAAAGATTACGTAGGCCCAGGGTATCAGTGCACTATACGTTAGGTACATGTGCCCACTAATCTTAAATCGGACTCTTATAGGCTCCAGCCTTCCAGAGCTCTCAAGGGGGGCAGCTTCAGTGGATGGTATAGTCAATTATAGCACTAAACCTGCTAATCAATCCGAGTTACCGAGCTCGTGGATCCCTGCACATGCATTTAGCAGATGCGACGTACAATGAGATGGAACGAACACGTTCAACCTTCACAAATATCCTCTACTCCAAACCTATCCAGCATCCTACCTCGCCCTACCCAAATGACCGATACCTCTTGAGTACCTTGTCGCATTACTGTGTATCATAAACTAGTCTTACTACTCATTAATTTCTGATGATCTAATAATCGTGGCAGCGACATCTGCCAAACCTGAAAGAAAAAGATGGCCGACGTGTCGGATATGCCCAAGGCAGCTACTGGCGATGGACAGGCTGACATTTCCGACCCGGACGGGACTAACCAGTTTCAACATGCTATTTCGGCATGGAGAAGTACGCATTCTTGATACCTAAACTAGATCTATTACATTGGGTCCTAACCGTGGATAGACATCGATTTGGGTTCGTTGATGTCGACTCTTGACAATACTGCTTCAGATATCGTAGCCTTCCAGCGAGACTCTACAGTCCAACGAAAGGATCTAGCCCAGAAAACGAAAGATTTCAGAAAACTAGACGATGCGACCAAATTAACAGAAATCAAGAGCCTTCTAAAAGCATACCAAACGTTCATCGATCTTCTCACTAATCATTCGAAATCGACCAATTCCGCATTCTTACAAGTCTACTCCGCCCTCGAAAATGCTCCAGATCCATACCCCTTGCTAGAAGCCTCAGTCGACTCCATGCTTGTGGCTGAGGACACCCTACCCAAGCTTACCGAAGAAAACCAACACCTACAGGACAATGTCGCGAAACTCACATCACAACTAGAAGAGACCGAAGCGAAGTTACAGTCAGAATCTGCTAACCGGAAGCAGCTGGAGAGCAATCTCGAGGCTAAGGTCAGAGAAGTGGAGCAGTCGTGGGTCGCAGTCCTGGACGAGAAGAAAGATAACTGGGAAGCGAAAGAGAAGGCATTGGAGGAGAAGATTGAAAGCCAGGAGAGGTTGATCAACGAGATTAAAGCTAGCTACGAAGTGAACCAACGCCTAAAAGGATCCGAAGATGCGGACGACGAGAGCAGGCGCGGCCATGTTACGAGCGCCGAATTGGAAATGCTCAGCTCGGATCTAGAACGAACCAGTGCCAGGCTTGCAGAAGTTGAAGCTCGAAACGAACAGTTGCGGTTAGAACTTGCTCAATCCAAATCGCAAGTTCCGGCTCAAGCACCAGTTTTGGAAGATGATCCCGGATATATACGCATGAGATCAGAGAACTCGTCTCTCATACGTAAACTTGACTCTGCAAGAGTCGAGAAGGAAGCTTTCAAGAGGGATATAGACACAAAACTTCGCGGCTTGGAACGAGAAGTCAGCCTTCTAAAAGAGGAACGTGATAGTTTGAAAGCGAAGGTTCAAAAGTGGAATGATTACGATGATATTAAACAAGAACTAGAAGTTCTGAAGAGTATCGAATTCGCGACGGGTGATGATGACGACGTATTGGCGGAGTCGAACGGAGCCGCACCCAAGGGGAAGGGTGATACCCTAGAACAATTACTGTTAGCCAGGAACAAGAAGTTGAGCGACGAGTTGACTATCTTACGAGTGTCTCATCAAGATCTCCAGAATCGGCTGGAGAACCTCCAAGAGGATATGTCGAGAACGAATGCAGATTTAGAGAGGGCACAGAATCTCAACGCACAGTTAGAAAACGATCTAGCTAGTCTTCAATCCGAAGGGCAGAACGCCTTCCCGTCAGGTGCATCAGTAGCTGGCACCTACACAAGATACGCGCCCTCTATAGCACCTGGAAGGAGGGGCGGAAGAACATCGCCAACCTCTTCTATCATATCCGGTTTTGATCCTCGCACGACAGGGGGCGAGCCCATGGGTGGTGGCTCGGGAATCTTACCCATGATCACTGCTCAACGTGACCGCTTCAAAAAGCGGAACGCTCAACTCGAGAAAGAGTTGTCAGAGTGCCATCGCACCGTGTCGCAACTGAGGCAAGAGATCGCTGCCTTGCAGAAGGACAACCTTCAACTTTATGAAAAGACGCGGTATGTGTCGACATACAATCGTAATGGGCCGTCGGCGTCGTCATCATCCGCATATTCGTCGAATCCAAACCCGTCAGTAGTCGCGATGGGCGGTACGGGTAACCCAGGGATTACGTTAGACCGGTATAAAAAGGCATATGAATCCAATATTTCACCTTTTGCAGCCTTCAGAGGTCGCGAATCAGCGCGGGCTTACAAACGAATGAGTTTTCCCGAGAGAATAGTCTATTCGGTGACGCGGATGGTGTTGGCTTCGCGAACGAGCAGGAATCTATTTGCAGCTTACTGCGTCGCATTACATATCCTGGTCTTTTTCTCGCTCTACTGGCTCGGCACGGTGGATGTCGAACAACATTCGAGCAATCTAAGCCAGGGTATAGCCGCTGCTGCTGCAGCGGGAGGGATGGTCGGCGGCAATACAGGTGGGAAAGGGCAGGCAGCCAATCCCGGAGGTTGGCATGAAGAGGGCTTCAATGGACACTGATGATGATTACGTCCGCAAGATAATACATCTATTGTATCATTACTAACTAGCCTTTGTTTAATACGGCACGTGCCATGCATCTAATACCAGCCTATTTTGCAATGAACGTTCTCGTATCTCCAAGTGCTTGGACATTATATCAGCACGGAGTATATACGTGCGTATCTACGTCGCGAACAATTCCCAATCTAATAGATAGCAAGTCGGATATAAACCGGACTATACCATTGCCTCTTAATACTACTAAACAGAGAAGGACGGAAGACACTGGCAGGTTAGCGGTTACGAGAAAGCTTGAAGCAGTCAGGAAAGAATCACAAGATCGATCTTCTGCACAAGTATGTTGCCCTTTATGAGAAGAGAACCTTCTTCATTTGTTCTATGCCACAAAACAAAATCAAGATAGACAGCTGATCCTCTCGAGCCGCCGTGCTGGGTACATGATGCACGCAATCTGCAGACGGCCCGCCTGAGACAGCACAGGTTAATCGAGGTCCGCCTGAGCTGATTGGCTGATCTCGGTGGCAACCCAAATCTCTGCTCGGCTACACAAGCAATATTACACTTGATTACGCGGAGTACATGACCAACCTGTTACTGCACGTTTTCGATCATCTTCCGGGAGTATTTATCCTGCTTGACGCTGGTTCATAAGCGTGCGAATATTAATTTAGTTGGGTATACATGTTCGACTCTCACCGTAGGCGAAACACCAATCAGGAAGCAAAAACCCGGTTCTTGACCACGGCTGCAACCCACACCCGAGACGAAGGTGTGGTACAACAGACGGGAAGAGACTACCATGTAGGAGGCTTCAATGAAGTCTGCAAGACATACAATAGACATGTACAACATACAGTAGGACGGCCTTTTTCGCCGTCGGACGGGCGACACGCCTTCTCCTTTCAGCACCACCTGAGACGAGGCGACATCGAGAAGTAGGTTGATATGTGGGTAATGAGAAGGCTAATCTACGGGAGGGTAGCATTGCATTTCCGTGGGAAATTTGCCCGCATTCCGAGAACCAGTCGGCAGCTCGAGCAGCCGAAAAGTGTGACCTGCCACGGGCGGCATTATGATTGGCAAAAAGCTGGAAATCTGGGCAAATTGGCCCGAATGGGTATGGTTGTGTTCGCTTGGACGAAACTTGAAAGTCTAATCTTATTATTTTTAGGGGTGCCAGCGCGCTTGTTTCTATTTTAAGCTGTTAACCGCCAAACTACACTTTGATGCGGGGGTTCTTGGCAGGTAATTAGCCCGGATTTTGAGTCGCTTCCCAAATTAACCCACCTTCTTTTCGAACTTTTTTTCGCGGGCTAATAATCTGCATCTACAATCTGCAAATCTTTAATCCTTGTCCATTCACATTCGCACACATTCAACCAAGGCACGGAGTACTACGTAGTATGATCTGATGGCGTCCGTGGGCAACCGAGATTTCTCCCAACCTCCAAAGCTTCTTTTGCTTCTTTCTACAGCGTCTCCACCCAATTGTATGCGAGTAAGCTAGCATGAGACCAAAGTCTAGGTCGGTCCAAGAGTCACAATGGTTGCATCGCCAGCCGGATCTATGAGCTCTCCGACTAAAGCTTCAATATTGGTAACTACAAACGGCGTATCAAGATTCCTAAGAATCAGAAATACGAAGAGGACCTTTGTTGGTTTACATTACCTTACGTATGCTGGCTTCATCTGGCACTGCCATGCTGGCGTCAATCAACAATCACTGCCTTCCAATTAGTAGCTCCTCGACTATGCTTCTTTGTTAGAAATATTTGATTCCGTCATCAAATTCACGGATGTCAGAAGACCCGTATGGCTATGGAATCTTGCAGTAAGCTTCTAACTAAAAACTGCTGCACGTGGAAAACAATGGGTGCAGTTAGTTCGCTATGATTCCTCATCTTCGTATACTCAACCTTGCAAAACACGATTTCTTCACTGTTGAAGACAACTATTTGCCTAACTCGAGCAAGACTTAGTTCTTCCAAAACAACAGGCGTTTTGGCGCTATACCCCTCTTCATCTCTCAAGGATACACCAAGAAATGACCACCAAGTGTTGAGCGGGTGGCCGAAGAAGAGGCGGCCCTGGCGCTTGCAAGGGAGCATAAGCAGCCAGTCAGATCGTGGTCTGCGGATTCCACACCCTTGTCAACGGTCCTAGCTGCAGATCGCTTGGCTCTCCATACAAAGCCCCATGTTGGATCGATGACAAGGGTATCCCAAAATACAATACTACCAAGTGTGCGTCTAGCTCTCGGCCGGCTGGCTCTTTACCGCGGAATCATAGGCAAAATGCCCATTCTTCAGCTATTGCAGCTATAACTTTTCCATGAACCCTGTCGAACCTCGCAGGGCTTGTCTGGTACCATTTGAGGACCCTGAACGGGTACCCATGACTGTCGTGCCGCTGGCCGAACTGGGGTAGGGCGTGGCAGGTAGGCCGCCGGCGTCTCTCTTACAGATTTAATAAACCCATCCCATCCCGCTCCCGAAGATGTGTTTAACCATTGTACATACGTCCTCAACCCTCATCATATATACATCTCTCCTTGGGGAGATCATTTCCTTTTACGTTTTCCTATTTCTCTCTATCTCCTTTCTGTTTTCTTATTTCCTTTTCAATCTATCTATCTCTCTATCTATCTAGGTCGGGTTTTCTTTGGGTTTCCTATTTTCTTGTTAGTCTTCTATACCTACGCATATAACGACCAAGACTACTTTGAAAACTCCATAAGAAACCACTTCGATTCGACCTCTATACAATATCATACTCCTCTTCCTCATATTCCTTCCAACTCAGATCTATCAAAATGTATGCTTCGACATTATTGGTATCATTACTCGGCGCTTCTACCGTCATCGCCGCCCCAACATGGCCAGCAATCAACTGGGACGCCGCTAAGACTGACGGCCTTGAAACCGTTTCTGAGTACTTCAACATGTTGGCACAGAAGGTCGAGTGGGGGAAGGCCATGGCATCGGCTCCAGTCTGTGATCTCTCAAAGGCGCAAATGGCTGTTGGTATGTCAATATATATCAATAAAGGCGTTCTTGGCTTCTCAACTAACACAGTGCTCAGCTCCTATACAACCACTGGCTCCTCCCTCTCCTGGTCTAACTCTGAAGCACGTCGCTATTGGCCGTGGAACTCAAAATTACACATGCGACTTGACCAACGCCACCGCCGTCCCCTTTCAAGTAGGAGCTGTAGCTACTCTCTTCAATGCCAGCTGTGTCGCCTCGACGTACCCCGATCTCCTTCAGCTACTGCCAAAGCTCGCACTGTCATTCAACCTCACGACACAGGAGGACAAAATGGGCCCCACGAACTTGATCATCTCCGGCAAGCACTTCTTCACCAATACCACGACGCCATTCTTCAACCTTGACTTCAACTCTCAGTACCAGCTTGGCGAGGCAGGATGCGCGAAGGACAACCAGACCGCCGCACCAGACAATGCGCCTACGGGTCAGCAAGGCGAGAAGGCTGTTCCATGGTTGAGACTTAAGACACGTGTCGGCTCTACAGGCAACTTGCAGGAGGTCTACCGCGTCGAGACCGCTGGTGGTAGCGCGCCAGCGTCATGCCAGGGTATGCCGGCTGCATTTGAGGTGCAATATGCTGCACAGTATGTTCTCACTCTCTGGCATGGTTTACATTGAATACTTTACTAACATACGGCAGATACTGGTTCTGGGAAGGTACATCTCAAGAAGATTAAGACAGCCATCTATCTCTAAACCAAGTAAACCTGTATAAATCATTAAAAATTAGGGCATAATAGGGAGGCAGACATGACGGGTATCTCCGACAACAGTCTAGCTGTTGTCCGGATATAGAACACACTTATGTCTTCATGGGGCGTTTGGGGAGGCGGAATTCATCGAGCATACCTCATACCGAGATGTCATGCATGCGTATGAAGAGACGGGGCTACGAAGGGATATCCTGTGTTACGATCCATATTATACCAATTTGTTCTCTCTTCGTATAGTATTATCTTGTTAATAAATTTATAAAATAGTGTTTCATTATACTTCTACACACTGCTTCAAGATGCCGCCATGAGATTACTCTGAGGCTAGCTGCTACGGTGTGGTCCACTTCAATCATGTCCATCATACCAGCATGACCTCTTACCAAATTTGTCATCTCGGGTGATTCCATTCAAGACCATATGGAATCAAAATTTGTAATCTTGTCTCCTAGCACTAGGCCGTGTCTTCCGAAACATTATCCTCATTTTTAATGATTAAAAATAAACATGATTCCAAAGTTTGGGGTCCACCTAACTCTCTTGACCAAGTGGTCGGGTTACAGCCGATCGGCTAGGTATATGAAGATCACTATAACCTCAGGGGACCCATGTGCCGTGGCTGTTCCATGCCCACGGTTACATAAGTCTGCGCCCATATCTTTAAGACATTGTATTATGCGGTGTAGAAGAGTATGTAGCACAAGTAATTTAAATACAGGTGCGCAGTAATAGGTATGTAAGGGTTCATTTGGCAGTCTGGGGGAGGCGCAGCATTCTTTAGTGTAGAGATTAGCGAGCTGGCCTTGGCTTCGGCCGCGACAGCGGTCCCGAATCCTACGATGATCCGGCTGCCGGGTCCGAAGGATGATGATGATGATGATGTATCTGAGTACACTGTAAGGTTCTTGGCTCGACGTCGTTGTACATTGGGTTAGGTCAACCCGGGTTTAGGCGTAATCTTGTCGCGATCGAATATAGATTAGTACCTCCTATATATAGGTTGAGTAGGTATAAAGCAACTAATATTTGGGACTCTAAAAAGAAATCTTAAAAGTCGTAAGCCAGGTTCGCTCTCAGTGATCACGGGATTTGTCATAAACTACCCTTTTGTGTTACACAAAGGATTCCTCACAGACAAATTTTTAACGGGGGAGTTCAGCCTCGGCCATGATTCGGCACCAAATAATATCGGTTGGCTCCGAAGATATATGGCTTGTCTATAGGGTGTATCGTTAATAAGGTAAAATATCCAAATACCCAAGCACATGGCAAACAAAGACAAGGCTAAGAATTCTCCTAAGTAGTTAAATATGCAATACCAGCTCTGCTGTAGTTAGCATAGGAGCCATACTACATGTAGTAGACCATACAGCGACGAAAATAATACTCACGGGAATTAGAACTACCATTTTTCGGCTCGTCCGAAGACGCCGAATTATCACCTAGTGGTCTAAAATAAGATCATTACGTTGTAGATGCTATTTTCCAGAGCCTTAGATAAATCGTGACACTGCCTCCCTGGCTTTTATGCAAGCTGTGGGAAGCGCAAGAACCGTGTAAGGGATACATATCGTGGTCATCTATGACAACTCGAAGTCGGGTGGAAAATTCCATTTTGGTAATCTCTGATGGTTCAGAGAGCCTAGCTGGTATCTCGTCGATATGTCATCCTCCCTGGATACTTAGCGTGTATTCCAACGGACCCCTTACAACTTAGTATAATACTCAATATTCCGCCGACTAGAACCAGATGGCTTACGCAGTTGTTGAATCATATACCTGGATAGGTAGTCATATTCGTTATCCTTATTGTTAAGCTGATCATTATGCGTCATCATGAGGCTTCGACTACAATGTATATAAATAGCAACATGGCTTTTGGTGTGCAAGTTAGCGGAATTAGCTCGCGGTCATATTGCCAAGTTATAAGCTACCTAATGAGTCTTCATCTCTGTTTGTTAATGCTGGCGAGTGATAATAGTAGGTTCTACTATTCCTTGGTAAGCTCCTCCTATTTAGCACTTCTAATTATGAAGTAAGCCATTCCTCCTCTAGATAAAAATATTATGAAATAGAGCATGAAGGAGGTCTCTTCTGACACCGGCACAATGGGATGAAGGGGGCTAAAAAGAGTAACGTTAGTAATCTTGATAATGCTCTCGAAATACTAGCGGCCAGGTCTTAAGACAAGTCATATATAGCAATATAGTTTGCACCGACATTGCAAAACGGAAATAAATCATTCGGACAGAAATCGTAGGTACACGTATGCAGAAAATAATTTGGATATGAAAGAGTCTAAGCAGTATATGAACTATTGATATGCTATGCTGTGATAAGTTAGAGTCTCAGGCCCCTAAGTTACACTATCTCTCATCGAAGTCATCGTGAAGCACTCAATAATGTCACTGAAACTCGATCATGGTTCCCTGCCTGCGGTCGAGTATTCCCGATTGAGCGATGTTCCCCAACCACAAGTCGGTAGTTTCGCCGATCCGGTCTGTCACGAAGTCCGTCAGCCACCGGGATTGCGTGCTAGTTTTCCGGAATCATAGTCTACAAATATTTGGCGATGGAAGGCTTTTGATAACATAGAACATTCTATATGCTTCCGGATTAAGATGCGGCCGGAAATTTGCCTCTGGGTCAACCCTGGGGATTTCAATGCCGCACCATTCCTTTCTCAGATATTAGCCGGCGATGATATAGGGGGGTTAAGGTAAGAGAGGAGATGAGAATAGCGGCAGATCTATTGGTGCTCATTTCATGGAGAATCTGCCGACGATCGTGGATATGACGCATGGTCTTCTCCGTCAATTTAATTAATATTAGGTTATTGACGGATTAGGTAATGTATACCAAGCTCCGAGAAATGGGGAGTTTCCTCAGCATGAATGAGGTTTAATATATTTCGAGGCCTGGAGGGATTGGCTGTCAATTAGGCTGCTAAATTGACTCCAAAGACAGCTTTATCTATTCTGGCGGGTCGGTCTGTCAATATATAAGAAACCTCTATCTTTCAGTCTATGGCTTCGCTGACGATCCCGTGCCCAAACGCCATCCATTAGTGAGACTCGTCTAATTATACAGCACCTACGATAAGCGCGATGCAGCTAACTTCTTTCCTCGCCCTCGCGTTCGCCGCGACTGGCTTTGCCCAGGCCCCTGAGGGCTACAGCACTGTATACATCACTTCGATGGTGAATTCCAAGTTTGTAGTGGTCCCCAAAACCAGTACTAGCGGCAGCACTCTAGTCATGTATGTCTCCTCAGCCCCTATAATCTTCGATGAATATGGATACTAACCTCTTTCTTTCACTCATATAGCAAGACCGCTGCCCAGAAGCCTGAGCAACAGTGGTATCTCAAAACCGGCAGCACCAAGATCCAACTGGCCGGCACTCAGCTCTGTCTGGATGCAGGCGAGAAGAGTAAGAGCCTCACGAAATCATACCTCGAA
Source organism: Hypoxylon sp. EC38 (assembly GCA_002120335.1). Lineage (NCBI taxonomy): Eukaryota > Fungi > Ascomycota > Sordariomycetes > Xylariales > Hypoxylaceae > Hypoxylon > Hypoxylon sp. EC38. Next base: position 170,913 of record KZ111238.1, on the reverse strand, counting down.
CCTGCCTTAATCTAACATAATGAATCGAATAGGCAACTGGAAGGATATGGCGAACGTCTATATCAAGGAATGCTCCGATACGGCGGACTCTCAGAAGTGGGTGGTCATGACCGATGGTCGTATCGCCGTTGAGCTGTCAAGCCCACGTAAGTATCATAAAGCCACATACCCATATATCAATATTCAAACTAATATCCATGAAGAGGAGTGTTTGGATCTTCAGTACATGAGAGCCACGGAGAACAACCCAGTCGGTCTGTACAGCTGTGCAGGACTAGGAAACACTGGCGCCGCCGACAAGGGTATCAACTGGCCGCTCGTCAACGCCACAACAACCCCTTAAGGCTACGAATCTCTTACACCCAAGGCTCGGTCTTTGAGAAAGAGGAGGCTGTAACATATGCCTTAGTTGCGCCGTGGAAGTTATCAAATTATGGGAACAAGTAGTTCATAGGCAGCTAATCAAAAAGAATCAGTTGAAAAGACACTTCTTATTAGTGCTTTATGTGATTTCTGCATTTTGGATATAGAAGCTGAAAGGGCGTTCTTCCTGCAGGCTGGGTCATTCGGGGATCTCGGGCAATGCATCATGTCGGTTAACGCCCGATTACATAGTAAGAAACATCTTCGGGCGAATGAGATTCTATTACTTACGCCACTCATACAACGTCGCCATGGGGGCCAAACCGTGAAACGTTAGGTATGTAGCTTTGCCTAGGTACCTAGGGACATTAATAGAGCCAGCCTTCCCCTCAACCTCCTACCAACATCAACTTGTCCATCACAAGCGATCTCTATCTCTTCATGAAGTTCTTCCGTAACTACTACCCATAGAACAAACACAGTCGCGACGCCAACCATGTCTCATAAATCTACTGGCTATTTCTACTACGAGTACAGCTATGAGCCGGAGTACGATTATAATAGCGAGCAGCCTGATGCCCACCACTCCGGCAAGGATGAAAGCCATATACGACCATTCCGTACAGCATACTACACGAAATTTCGGCAAGACCACAAAGCGCAGACGGAGTGGTATAAGAACAGAGTCGTGCCTGCGGTCGAGGCGGAATGTACAAAAATCACCGATCTTTATAATGGGACGAACCTACACCTGTATCCGAACGAGAACAACCGTAGGGAGAACCAATTCCGCCGCACCTATCGCCCTTTCAGCTGGGATTATGTGAAACAATTGGAGTTTACTTGGAGAGAAACGCTTCCGGTAACAAGTGAGGGTGAGAAGAGGGGACAGCCGTATGGCAAAGAGATATAAAGATAGTCTTGTACTGTTACTAGTGTTTACCTTGAAGCAAATGAATGCCACAAGTAAAATATATTCAACTGGACTCCGTGGATAATACAATGGCAGCGAGCCTTTCTCCCTCTTAATTCAATAGGATTCGAAGGGGCGTTTATCAGCAGTGGAAATGGCACGTAACTTAAGCGGATTGAAACAACAGCGTAGCAGCTCTCCCGATGGAATAGACGTATTGAAAGCCCAATCGTTTCTTCCAAAGATGTAGGTTAGTCTGTCTTTTATTCCCAACCTTCCCCCTTAAACCGTGAGGCTCTCAGCTCAGTCATCGCTCATCCCACTCATCCTTTTGCTGACGCCGATTTCAGTCATAGAAGGGAAAAACCACAGGGGTGGCGGAAAGAACCCTTACTGATACGTCAGAATAGAGCCTACTAGCTGATGAACACTTAATTTCAACAAAATTTAAAAATATACAATTTATTCTTCGTTTCGTCTTCTAAATTACCTCAGTAAGCATGTAGGAAGGATTTAGGAGGGCCGAATGGTTAGGACAGGAGGTACCTGTGAACCCGAGTGTATGGCACCGGATTAGCATGCTCTTGAGACTAATAAATGCCTACAGCCATGATCATTGTTACCTAAATCCCATGCTATAGCCGTGTATAATACTTCGCATAGATCTCATATGGCCCAGTTTTCATATTTCAACAATTCCCAAGCATATGGTTAAGGTGCGGGACGAGGATCGCAAACATCTCCATCCTCAGATTAGAGGACAGGATCTAAAACGTTGAAACGTGCAAACGACATATCCCCCCACCTGCTCTACATATGGTACCTTACATGATGCGTCCTAGCTTGTTTGTGATCATGCAGGTCTACGATACAGATAGAATAGGTAGCCCCCTCTCGGTAACCAATGATATCGAGGGAATGGGGGTATGGAGTTCAAGGAGAGAGGAACCGAGCCGACTGGGAATCTGCAAATCCCGAAGTAGTAAAACCCACTCCGATTTGGAATCATCGTAAAAGCGTACCTAGCGGATGAGTGATTCCAAATCAAGGGGCTCAGCCTCAAACAGGCCCTACGTAGAAGATTCAAGAGGGTGAATAACTTCGTATTTAGCCCATTTCGCGCATGAACAAGCGTAGTAGTTAGTCTATTAGCGTGCCTTATGTGCCGTATGCCGTAGCCTGTAGCCCTAAGAGACCATAGCCATCGCATCTACAACCCGGGAGGCTACCGAGAGCAAGTTTCTCGGCCGTAAATCCGTCATGTCCATCGCACGTAGCATCGTGAAGTAGAAAACTGCCCGCCTATCCCCCCATCTCCACGTCCTCACCACCCCCTTTCTTCCTGCCCTCAAGCCTCTGTCTCGTCTTAGCCTTGGCTTCCTCGATCCACTTCTCGTACGCATCGCCGCCCTGCTTAAGCTTCATATCGACCACGCCCTTGAGCACCGCGCCTGCGAACCCAACGAAATTGTGCCGTCTAAGCGCGTTCTCGAACTGCCAATCTCTCCTCTTGCGCTCCTCCCTCGCCAGCATCTCCGGGTCGCCGATCTCCCTGGCCGTGACGCGGCGGTCGCGCACCATGGCCATGAGGTTGAACCGGATCTCCGACATGTCGTAGCGGGCGATGCGGCGCTGCAGCACGTCGATGACCTTGGTGGGGAAATCCTCCGTCGAGCACGCGCCGTGGCTGATGGGCGCCGGCTGCAGCCCGTCGAGCTCGTACAGCGTGCCGTCGATGGGTGTGTACGCGACGAAGTGGAACGCGTCCTCCGTCTCCCCGCCCTGGCGCTGCGTCTCGTCGACAAAGGGGCTGCTGCGCGCGAAGCTGTTATGGACGTCCCGGATCAGCTCGCTGTTGCTCAGGGCCTCGCCCCTGAACTCGGGCGGCAGCGCCAGCGTAAACTCCTTGAAGTCTCGTAGCTGAGGTCCGATATCCACCTCGCTCGCGTCTCTGTTCATGAGCACGGAGAGCAGCGCCTGCGTACCGCACGCATTCTGTATGGTCTGGGCCGCGAACCAGAGCCTCTCTGCCGCATCGCGATCAAAGGTGCCGTCGAGCGGCCTGTCGGTCGAAGTGTATGGGGTATCTGTCGGGTATTTGAAGAGGAAGATGACGCCGTAGACGGGATAGAGCTGGGCTAGCGCTTCGGGTTCTAGGGTGAGGAGCTCTTCGAACTGGACATTCTGGACCCCTAGGTTATTTAGGAGGAATGTAAAGACACCCTACAACATGCCAATCAGTTCCGAGGTTGTTATTAGAGATGCGTAGACTAGGAAGAGGGCTTCGCGTACGGCATCCGATTCAACTATATTTAGATGTAATTAGCAGCCCATCCCAGAGAGTAAATAACTTTCAACGGAGTAAACCCAACTGGTGTTCCATCCGCCACTCATATTTCAATTAAACTTGCCGGATAAGCAAGGCGCGCTGGTTGTAAACTGGTGATATGTAGGTAAACCAGAAGAGCTAGCCGTAGATATAAGACTGGGATAAAGAAAAATCGATTGCAGAAAATGTTATGGGGTACGAGTTTCTGAGAAGGCACAAGATTCAAAAGGTATTTTCTTTCGCCTTCACCTGAATCTAGTAAGCTCTTATTTGTCTAGAATGACCAAATAGAGGTTAATGTGATATCAAGTTGCGTACCTGTCAAAAATGCGAATTAATGAAGACATCAGCTACAGATCAAGGTATGTTGTAGGACAACTCATGTGCTTAGCAGCATGATAAGATAACGCGATAAGGTACCTACAACAATCTAATACGGTTCAACTACGGCTATAGCAGCTACGTCATCAGTTATGCCTCATACAAAGGCCATTATCATTTGGGGGATTCATTTCCGTTATGCTAAAGCTAGCAACGAGATTCTGCTATTAAAAATTAATCTATGGAGGAGACAGGTATATACGCCCTCAAGGAGGGGGGAACCTAGTCATTTTCCACAGACATCTCAAAACATCATCTGATGCATCCCTGCAATTCCCGGCATGTCCCCTATCTGCCAGTATGCTCATGCCATCTCAAGTCATCTCTTCTTTCCTATTACCGTTTTCATAGTCTCTTCATAATTCCTCGTGTACAGCAGCAATCACATCCAGAAATTGAGATTGCAGAATGCTATCCGTAAGTTCATGCCGGTTGTAGACATGCATTACTTCACTCCTTACTCATCCGCTTAGTCCAGGGAGGGTAGGGCGTGCGGATTCCGAGGGCGAGTTTGATGTTGACCTTGAGGCTGGGCCTGAGTCTGAGTCTCAGCCTGAGTAACTTGAGGCTGGACTTGAGTCTGGGCCTGGGCCTGGGCCTGAAGAGCTTGGGACCGAATTTGAGCCTGAGCTAGAATCTGAGTTACAGCCTGCTCATGCTGACTATGTGTAACGCGGCCTTCCTTCTCTTCCTCGTCAGAATTGCTTCGCGAACTGGAGTCGGTGGCGGCATTCATGGCACTATCATTGTCGACCAGTTCCACACCATCCTTCGTCTCGTCCGTCTGAAAGCGGGCCGGCAGAACCTTTCTCTGGAGACACTTCAGCCATCCGGGAAGGGTTCTAGCGCCCATTCCCCAGTCATAAACCTCCTTCTCATGCCAGTTTGATGGAGTGACTCTGTCGTTGGTAAGTTTCACAACAGCCCAGATCATGGTGTTGAGGACAACATAAACCATCATGCCCCTTTATTTCCAATTATTAGCTCATATCATACATTCGAAGATAAGGACTTACGCAATTAGACCATAGGCGACACTGTAGCTGAAAGGCATGAAAGCCAGTGTGACAAAGGATGGGACAGCATCGCCGATATACTGCCAATTGATGTTGATGACCTGACGAATCATCAAGCAGCCGACCTTTAGGAACAAAAATTAGCCACCTCCCCACGAATAATATCATCCAAAGGTAGGACTTACCAAAATCAGTGTCGATCCTGTGGCCCAGGGTGGAACAGAGGCGAGAATCGGGGCGAAAAAGAGACAGACTAAGAAGCAGATGCCGGCCGAGATTGCGGTCAGTCCGGTTCGACCACCTTCTGCGATTCCTGCGCCGCTCTCAATGAATGCGGTAACTGGTGAACAACCAAAGAGGGAACCGATTGAGATCATGATTGCATCAGTGCAGTAGGCAAGGGTCGAGCGAGGGAAATCGCCATCATCTCCGACAACACCACAGAACTTGGCCATTGAGTACAGAGTCGCTGTGCAGTCGATAATGTCGACATAAAGGAAAGTAATAAGTGCTAGGGCGAACTGGGCTCCGCTGGTTCCATGGAGGTGCCAATTCTGAACGTTCAAGACGGACTCAATCGGGTGGAACGCAACAACCTGCTTGAAGAACTGGAATCGCTCTTCGCCAGCTTCCGTGTAAGGGAAGTAAGTGAACGAAGTGTTGCGACTAAATCACGGTCAGTTGATTCTTCTAGATGGACTCGGATTGCTCTACTCACGGCCAAGACATGAGAGACACTATTCCAATGCCAATGACGATGGCGCTCTTGACCTTGAAGGCCATCAAGAATGCGACAAAGATACCGCCAACGAAGATACCGATCCACATCTGTTTCCAATCGTGAGCATGAGATTAAATGTTTATCTAGAAAGGGTTTCTTACTCCGGGGTTTGTCATAATGTGACTGGAACACTCTCCCTTGGTGTCAAGATACTCTGCGGGACATCCAGCGATGGCCAGAGGGGTGGAGAATCCTCCTGTGATGGCACCAATGCCTGCAGAATAGGACAATCCGATCTCGGTGAGGAACAGGCCAATGCCGACACCACAAGCTGTCTTGATAGTAGCAGGTATCATTCGAACCAACCACTGTCGCAAGCCTGTGAGAGCTAGGAAGATGAAGATGAAACCTTCCACGAAGATGGCAGTGAGGGCAATCTCGTAAGGAACTTGACCTGTACCGTGCCAGCCGACGACCTGGTAGGTGAAATAGGCGTTAAGGCCCATTCCTGGTCTAAAACAATGTTAGAGATTTACAATATACTCTGGATTAAAATTTAACATACCCAAGGGCAACAGGCAGGTTGGTAAGAAAACCGAACACGATACTGGAGAGGCCTGCGAGGGCAGCAGTAGCAGTGATCAGATCTCGCTTCAATCCTGCGCGTGAAGAATTAGCCATCATTTCAAATTAAGGTTAGTCTTTATCTGGAAATTTGAGAGACTTACCTGTCTGGCACAGGGCATAGTCCGGATCACCAGGGCAGCCTGGGGCTGTTCCAGCTGGGCACTTGCATGTGCCTCCGGAGTCAGCAAGAACAGCAGCCTGTTTTTTCTATTAGAAGAATGATCTAAAAAGAAATATAGGGGCATAGCTGACTCACGTTAACCGCCACGATGTAAGCCATGGTAGCGAAGGTAGTCATACCGGCGCGGATCTCTCTAAAGAAAGAGGCACCTCGAACAGTTTTGGGCTAATTATTGTCAGCATAGCGGTTCTAGTCATGATACAATTGGGGTATAGCATGTTGTAAACTTGCGACGGCAGAATGGAACTGTGATGTAGATGGTGTCCACCACACCAAGATCGGGATATTAAAGATTGGAAAGGGAATTGAGAGGCGAAGATGGAAACAGTTTAACTTACATGACCAGAGCCATCGAGGCGAAAGACGCGACCGAAGGTCGAGCGATTGATGCGCTCATCAATGACAGTGAGCTTGCTCAAGAAGCTGTCGAGGAAACCAGCCAGGGAAGGCATGGTGTCGTGATTAAGCGACGAGAAGCCGCGTCAAATGAATCAGGTGCACAAAAAAATGAGTGGCAGGAATTGCCTACCTAAGTAGTGAGTGGAAGGGAAACAAAATCTAGTGGGATTAGGGAAAGACAAAAACTGTCGTGTCGGCGATATGAATGGTGTTTGGGGGTATGATACCTGTTGTCCACAATGCGGACGATATTGGTTGAGAGAGGCAAGACGAGGCGAGACACAAGAACACGATGGAGACAGACCTTGTTTCTCGGCGCGCAAGACGCGAAGGACAAGGTCAAATGAAAAGTCGCACCGCAATGTGTCTGCCGAATCTGCACTTAAGAGTGCGCCTTGTCAGTTGCGAAGGAATGTTTCTTGTGCGTTGTGGGAATCGCACAAGGAAAGGGGATAAGAGGGAAAGTCGTGCAAGGGAAGGGTTGGGTACGAACGAAGATGGGTGGAAGTTGTGAAAGGTTGGAAAAGGTAAAGAAGGTCAGGTCGGCGGAAATGTATCTTGATTTTCCCATGTGGATTCATGTATGTGTACGTGGTAGGCGTTCTTTCTGTAGGAAGGAAACGACGACGCGACTCGGCAAGAGAGGGCAACTGCGAATGTGCACCTTCCACCGTACATATTCGCAAACTAAGGCATGGACGTACCTGGTTAGGACAAGCCCAATTGGGACAATCGGGTGAATTTATTATTCAGATCAGTCCACTCTGGAAATAGAGTTCTCAATTAGATGTTTTTGACTTCAGGGTCTTCAGATTTTCGCATTCGGCGTTCTGGAGCTATCCAATCTGGTTACTTAGGTGTCACGCCAGACATGCACAGGCGCTATACAACATATGGATGTCAGTACAGTACGAGGAACCCGTACATGCAGAAAAGGGGTCCAGTGCTCGTCGACACCCTCCACCAGAATTTCATGGTTGATTTCGATATGAGGTAAGTACCTTACGTTTGTATTTTTCTTTCTTTGTCAGACAGTCACCGACACAGACCATGTTCCTATGGAATTATTTCGTGCACTGTTAGGGTAAGAACGATGTGTCTTCAATATTCACCGAGTTGATACGTCTCATAAGACTTAGAGATCAGTCCCTTTTACCCGAAAACTCCCTTCTACAGTACTCCTCTTCTTTTATTTTTTTTAATGAATAATTACATGTATGTGTGCGATGGAAAGGTATAAAAGACGGCCTGTGGTGGTGTCAAGCGTATCCTTGTTTAGCGGTACTACATAGCAATCAGGAGATACCTCTGATGAAATAGTCCATATAGAACGCGGTACATTGCTGTTTTAAGTCCCAGGTTTTCCCCAAGAATAAAAGTAAGTTTGCTGCAGATATATGGGTAGAATATGCTCCAATTGCCGGGTTTTTCCTACGATCGGATCTAAACATTCCAATTCCAAGTATGCGGAATGCTATGCGGATTTCCGGCCTCTTTTCCCATCTTCTTTTGGCCATTCACTCCTTATGAGCCTCCTCGCTAGATATATAAGGTAGCTCAGCATCATTTTATGCAAGTATCAACTTCACATATATGTCGCGTGTGTTGTTACTTGCTGCGGCCGCCATTGGACCCCTACGTTTCCCCTTTCTAGCCCCCTTTATCATCCTTGTTGGCATCTATGGCCTTCGTGTTTACACCAGCAATAGATTGTCCAACGCCGAGTGACCGCAAACATGTGAGTTCCGAGAGGCTCGACGAGGTTGTTACACAAGCTGTAGACGAATAGTCAAGTCTCTGAATGACATGCTATAAGGAAATAATGGGCTAGATAGTGGGCAAGGACATGAGACATGCGGGAAAATTCGCCAATTACCGAGATAGATCGTTACGCAAGCTATAATACTGCTAGAACACAGAGTGGAGATGGGACGTGTGTCCATGCTATCATATCTCTTGTGTAAGCCGGGACGTGCATGTTGTGTTCCCTCTTGGAGGAGATTCTTCATTGTTAACCGATGTAACAGAAGCCGCAGAAGTCATGTCAAGGATACCTCGCTCTAGATTTAGACTACACAAGCGAATCGGAAAAGAGTCCACACCGACTGAGGCTTAGGAGCACGTCTATTACCATATCAATAGTTCGAGTAGCGTTTCTATAAATTGTCTAGGCAAGACACCACTTAGGGAATCCCATTATGATCGGGCATATGAATGTCGACACACCTTTAATTCACCAATTGCTTTACAGCAAGTTTTCGCGAGTCTATAGTACCAACTGAACCCACGGAACGAGGATGCCGAGGATGCTGCCCAGGGAGTCAGGAGGAGAAGACCGGGCAACCTATATCTCGCAATTGACTTTGCCCCAGCAACATTGAGGGCCCTGGTTGCACATCATTATTGTGTCCTAGGTAGTTTACATTGGATGTCGACCTGATATTTCCTACCTACCTGATACAGCCTGTGAGGGCCACAGTTACCGGCACAGTGGTATTACAATAGTGGCCCTTGAAAGTCATTTGTAATCACATTCGCCGCTTTTTCTCTATGAAGGGCAAATACCTAAGTTGCTTCGGCGCTAGCAGAAACTGATAAGAGTATCGATCGATAGACCTAGTAGACAAGGGATAACCCAGATGGCATATACCACTATACAAGTTTTTATAGAGATGATGATCGTAATCTACTGCTCGAAGCAATCCTGAGGTACATTATATTAAATTCCCATGCCCACAATTACCTGTAGCTTGTCTTTAACCTAGTTCTGTATAGTTATGGACGCCAGTAAACGTAGCATCATCTAATGTACCATAATCACTCATCGTAAGCAACATGTAGAATAGTAAAAGCGCTGAAGTTCAGTTAAGCAAGAATTCCGACTTGTTTCTATACATTAGTGTGTGCAGCAGCGAAGTGAAGCACAACGTCAACTCATCTTCTTACATGTATGGGGCACATATAGTAGTGTAGGAATATCAGCGTCAATTATACGTAAGTTCAGAGAGATGAGTTTGTCTACGTAAGCCATCGCGATGTGCTGACCATAAATCGCAGTCGCAAAGGATGATAGAAACCACAAGCTCAAGCTTACTTCTCAAGTGAGGAGGATATATTCTTACCAGCTGTACAAATTGTGGTTCTATCCGGGGAAATATGCCCTGAAACTGGAACGTGCTCTCAAATTTGTGTCTTGCGCAACCCTTTGCTACAGCTACTTTGCGACGTACTTGGAAGATTGTAGAAAACGAGCCCGAAGTGTCTCACGGTAATCTTTGTGTAGTTTTTATTGCCACACATTCATCTTTAATCCAGCGAATCGTCGTCGTAAAGAAACCCAGAGACCTGTGGAGATGTCGGTGGACAATAACTGCTGTCTACCAAGTCGCTGGATTCACCTTCGTCAAACCCTTTCCTGATCAGCTAGCTTAAATACTTGGGTATATTCATAACCCTTAGGAATCTAACTGCCTTCAATGGACATCCAATAGACTGGAATCCTTACCACGGAGTCCTATCAGCGACTGAACTTTTCGGCTCGAGAGACCATACTAGAACCCTACAAGGTGACCTCTACTACTGGATCACTGAACTATCTTGAATCGGGTGACATTATCTTGGAAAAGCTTTTGAAAAAGAAAAAAAAGGCTCTCTCAAAGACGAACAAGCTAGGCGTATATGAAATATAGCAACTTTGGACTCCTTAAGAGATACTATTCCATTGTAGGGACCAATGTCTGGAAACTAGAATCTTTATTGTTTTCCCGCTCTCCGTAGCTGCAACATGTGTCCTTGTGTTATAGAACCACGATATTTCTCATGTTTCTCATGGCAGGAGTGGACTTAGGTTGTTGATCATGAACAACGTGGGGCTAGTTATTATCACGCAAACATGTACAAGTGGTTCATTCATTAGCAGATGGGTGAAGGTATCTTGGAGTGGATTTCGGAGTGGATCGCATGGTGTCAAGACTCGAAAAGGAATTGGACGGGAAGCTGCGTCGTTGGATCTTATTAGCGCAGCTTCCCGCAGTCCATACAGTCAATCTATCATGTATGTACATAAGGTATATATGTACCTGTATGCAGTCCATCTTTCGGATGAAGCAGGTACAAGGGGTGGTGTATTAAAAATGATGTACCAGACTTTAAGTGATAATTCAAAACTTGCCTAGATCTCGACCCAGCTTCGAATCTGTCTCACCTTTAAACAAAGTTTCTAAGCTACCTCGGTCTCCTCAGGTGATTCTTATCTTCAATTGTCAATTCTTCTAGTCGCCGTGTTATCTGTCTTGGTTTATGAACTTACCCAATTTCTGCATTCTTACTACATTCGAGTTCGACCGCCAGTACTTCGTGGAAATACCTAATCAATCCACCACATTCAAGCGCCCTAGGTGGGTGTGTCGAGTGAGTGGTGACGCGTGTAAATACTTACAAATACCTCCCTATAAGAGAAAGCGGCTTTCTTACCGAATCCCATCTCTTCTCGTGATCACAGCATCTGATAGACCAGGAACCTAGTTACGACTATATTTCAGAATCCGCCAACGATTCCAATTTCGCTTCTTGATATGGCACGTTCAATCTTTCCCAAGAGTTGATCTTTAAGAAAATCGGCTCTCGGTTTGGTCCATACTGCAGTTCTATTGGGTTCTTGCCAGCCTCGATCGGCCAAGAGCTAGTATTATATCATTATCTCAGATACTAGGATATTTACGAGGGGAGGTTCGGAACGACCACAACATCACGAATAGCCACCATGTTCGACGTACTTTGGACCGATCCAAATCGAGAGCTTATGGGCGAAAGAATGAAGAAAAAAGAGCAAGCGGCGAGGATGAAGGATAAAGAGAAGAAGTCGAAGCCAGATAGTAGCCGCCGATCTATTTCGACCGAGAGCTCGACCTCCAGTGACCGTGGCTTCGGAATCTTTTCGACTAGGAGTCGGAAGAAGCCCCCGACACCGTCCATGACAAATAACCCCACCACATCTCCGGCGCTCCTCTCTCCCGATCCCAACAAGATTAACCGAACATCAGCATATGGAGTCAAGTCTCTGATACTTCACCAGGATGAGTCGGAGGTTACGGTGAAACCTACAGAAAAGGGTCCTTTTCCGGTACAGCGCCCAGAGACGGCTGACACTTCCAGTCTGTCATCCCCAGGTAAGAAGTTCGAATACGCTAATCAGTACTCGCGGGCATTGACTCTTGTTGACGGTAGATTCCACGCTATCCAAATGGACACAACCATCTGCTGCTACCAACAGCACTGGCGCGGGAGTCTCTTTGAACGATACGATTCCTCCTTCGGAGTCGGAGCATTTGATTCAGTCTCTGGGTCCTTCTTCATTTATTACTAGAACTACTGAAGTCACATACTCACCCAGAGATCCAGAGAAAGACCCCGACCAGTTGATTTCCGAAGTCTTTATCTCTGCTGGTCGAACGAAGGCGCCAACACCTCCTATACCAGACACAATACCAGACTTGCCCGAGAGAGCGTAAGCCCCTGAAACTTGTGAATGCGCCGGCTGCCTGTCCTAATGTATTTTGTAGGGACCCATTAGCATTTGATGACCCTGGTTCTACGGCATCTCCGTCTCAATCGCCCCAAACTCCACCTCCTAACGAGCTTCGAGGCAATGCCGGTATATACACTCCAGGCTGGAATAGCAACGATAGACTAGGAAACCCAGACGCTTGGAAACCTCCTCACGAGTGGGAATGCACTCCGACCAAAGAAAATGCAGCCCCAGTAGATGCAGAAAGGTTACAGAATTCTTCAGTAAGTGACGACTCGGATCAATGCATGTCTCCGGGCCTTGCAGCACTGCAACGCGAAGTCCGAATGATGGCGGTCGCCACTCCAGAGCTCATGCTCGCCAATATCAAGTCTAGCATGGGACATTCTTCAGATGCTACTGTCTATAAAGAGCTCGAGATGACCAAGAAGCGTTGGATGTTTTCTGCTTTGCAGAGCGAGGGCTACATCCCACTTCCGGAGCGCGCGGATAATCGCCCAGGGGGCCCAGGTTCATCAAAGCCATCGAAGGCTCCTAGGATGCTCGCTCTTTACGAATCTCAAGGTGCGTACTACACCATGCAACGAAAGTGGAATCTTCAACAGGTTGGCTAACAGTATTGAGCAGCATCTGCGTCGTTCCTTGCAGCCTTACATCCGCAAGCCTCAATATCTCACCTTTCACCGAAGCCAATATCCCCGACCCTATTTCCCAACATTCATCCGATACTCGTCCCAGCGATATCCGCATCCGCAGGATCGCGGCCTCTCGCACCCCAGCTATACTCGACTGTGACGTGTCTGCCCATGCCAGCATTATTTGCCTCGAGCGAAATCCCTCCGATGCTCCGCCACATTTACCGCTGCTTGACTCCAGGTGGTGCCTTACACTTGACTCTGATCGACCCCCAGCCAGTCTCCTCTTCGATGGGGCCAAAATTGCGACAATGGTTATTCGAAAAACTCCTGATACAGCTTGAGAAGCGGTGCCGTACGACGTACCCCAGTGGCACATTTCCAGCCTGGTTAGCTGTCGCGAAACTCCGTGGGTTCGGAAGCACCATCACAACGGTCTCAGTGCGTGCTGTGCATGAATGCGCTGCTTCTACCAATGACACAAAGAATACAACTTCTGTGGAGAGCGAACTTCGATGCCTTATCGCGAGAATGTTGTGGCAAGAGATCTGGGGGAAATTCGTCCACGCAGATCGATGGTGGTGGGAGGAAGAAGATATAATTCAGGAGTGTCTTGAGAGGGGTACCTATTGGCAGTATTCTCACATCGTGGCCGTCAAGAACAAAAAGCAAGCCCCCTAGTTCAGCTAGGGCTACTACTATCCTGCGGACTCCGACTCAATACAGAGTAGGTCTGCTTGAACTGGGTTCCCGAGGTGCGCAGAAGATCAACTTGTACCTGCTTATCGTACAGACGCCCTGGAACGAATCATTATACTCTTTGATGATATTACGTCTCACTCCACTAAAGCAGCGGAAATTCTTCGACGATTTATTCGATATGGAAAATTGCTACGTTCTCTACCCGCTCTCGAATTGTGCTCTCTCTCTCTCGCTTAGGTCTAGTAGGTTTAGTGGAAGATACCCGGGCGCAAGTTTTGCTTCGACATGATAATTATTTCACACGCGCTCTTCTGTTTGAGTCTATGCTACATCTAACTGTGTTGCCGCTAAGAGTATTATGGACATGTGAACGAAAGGAGTGCCAGTTTCACATCTGGAAGTCTAAAGGTACTGTATCTAGAGCGAATACAGTAAATGACCACCCGTAACTTCACATTGCACGACCGATTGGCTCTGTCCTCCAATACCATGGATCTTAGCATTCTAATAGCTTATCTGGCACATTAACCGATCTGATCTTAGGCGCTGGGAGTCCGACGCATGCAACGACGTTGCTGAGCAACATGGACTACAGCAGAATTGTAGCAAACATGGACATGTGCATCTTGTTATTCGCGCGGCCGCACCACGTAAGTTTGAAGCGAATCTAGGTACCTATGCAGTTGCCCACCGAGCCACCGGAAGGCCACCGAGGAATGGAGATGATCCAGGGACTGGAACCGAGCTTGCATTCTCACTCGATCAAGATCTCGAGATCTAGGGAAATCTGCCGCTCGGGATCGTACTACGAACCTGATACTCGGAACCTCGGTCCAGTTTGCTGCTCGAGCGTAGGCAATGAACATGGCGGTATGGACTGGAGTCTGTCGCTAGGATGAGACGAAGGGTCCTGCTAAACGTTACATAGGATGTATGTAGGGTCCGTGGATCGTACTCATTTACCAATGTGTACCTGCATATGCCCAAGGGCCATTGAATGCATGTGAATCCTCACAGGAGGCTTACGACTGCGGCTCGGTGCAGTTCACCTCTGTCTGTCATCCTTCGTCGCGAGGAGGCACTGCAGTCGACGCCCGTGACGGTATAGCGGAATAAGTTCAATATAACAGCCCCAGAAAAGGATTTTCCCTCGTGGAGATGTGATATGGAGCTTGAGAGGACGAGCTGCCTATAACGACCAACTAAGTGGAATTATTTGCTGGCCACTATATTCTTTCTCCTTGCTCCTTGCTTCTTGCTTCTTTTTAAAGCCCTTGAATCCTAAATATCTGCAGCCCGATCGCACGGGATAACTCAGGCCCTGGTGGCGGTGGTGACGCGCGGACGCTAATGTACGAACTTTTCGGTCGACGGCCTTCTGCTTATTGGAATCCGATTTGTGCGCCGCTGCATGGGCTGTTTGCTTTTTTCTCCTTACTTGCTGCATGTAGCACCCGCATACATTTTAGTACATAACTCACCTACTGTATGTACATGCACCCGACTCGTCATTTTATACCGGACCTATCTGAGGTACATGGATACTTGGTAGAGAGCACTGATAACAGATACATAGTACACAGATAGGGCATGTATTTGGAGATCCTCATTCGCATGCGCGTCTGCATACCTACCCTGCTTGGCACATGAAAACTTGCACGCACGGCATCAGATATCGGCCCTCGGCGGCTCGTGCAGAAGCACCCAAAAAAAACCGAGACATATTGTCTGCAGAGACGGCGCCACGATGCGAGTAAATCAGAGGCGCACGGGATGCGAGCGGAACTATAACCCGAGCGGGAATTGATAATCGTCATCGGAGATGGGCAAGCTTTCTTGGTTGGGATTATCTCTCCTTGGCGCTGTTACGTGCCGTAGGCGGCGAAAACACCGTATCCGTGGGAACGGAAAAGGAGAGTGAAGATTCTCGAAGCTTGTCGCTGGTTGTTATTACATGGTACTCGCTTTTTTCGTCGAGGTCTTATTCGCTCTGTTTCCTGCCTTGGGAAGGTATGATATCCATGGTACGGTATCATTAATCAGAGTAGGGCTACGCTACCTCATCTTGGTTGAATCTCTTGGTAGAATGACGCGAACCTGGACGCTATATGATACATTTTATCGATAATTCGTTCGAGGATCCCTAGAGATTACCTCAGGAACCCTGTGTTGATAGCAAGGAATTGGGCAAGTTCTGATTCAAAGCCCGGTAGCCCTGCGCTGCCGGGTATGAATCGCCGACTTCCACCGTTCAAGTCCTACTGTGAAGTACCTAGGTTAGCTCGGTCCGTAAGGCAAATCCCGTTCATCTGTCGCCATTCCCCCTGCTTTCTCTTACTACTCGCACTATGTAACGCGGCGACCGGTGCCGTGTGCAATTACCAATCTCAAGAGGGCTGTGATGTTACGATAAGGGAACCGAGCACTCCGATCATTTCTCTATCCGGTCCTCGATGGTAAGTAACAGCAGGTCGAATTTGCATGTCCATTTCGCTAGACCCGGAGCCATGGTCCAACAGCTGCATGCGACGGTACGGCTTCTAACATGTTGAAAATTTTCTTCTTGCCTTCGAAGAGCTTTCCGTTCTGACAACCCTTACTTTTGCTTTTGCTGCTTTCTACAGCGGGTACGGTCGGCCTGTTTACGGAAAGATTTCCGGAATAGAGAAGCAACGTAACGCAACGCCTCTGCTAACTACAGTAGTGTCTTAGATCAGGAGTAGAGAGACCAATCTCCAATGGGAGAAGCTCGAGGCACAGAGCTCACCCAGATTCACGGCCCCTGGCGACCCTGGTAAAGGCCCCTTACCTATTCGAGCCATATAACCCGATTTCGCAACTCATTACTGGTCAATTGCTCCCTGAGAATTCCAGGAGAACAGAAAGGGTCTCGACCCGACAAGAATTTACCTTAGGTAATTACGTGCCTGTAGCGTGGATTCAAGTCGTATGTAGGGCGTCGAACGCACTGACATGGTTGGTTCTATGAAGCTCCTTGAAAGTAATAGTATGCCCTAAGAGTGTTTACCCCGCGAGTCCAAGAATGGGGACAATCTAGGTGATCTATGTAGTAGCGTCAGGGCCCCGTCGGTGTCGAGCTTAGAAGCTGAAGCGACAATACGCAAGGAGGCAATTCCAAGTAAATAGAGCATTACCAAGCAATCTACTAACCTGACTTATGCTCGTAATTGACCGTTATTACGTTTAGTAAATATTCATCTAATTAATCTTAGCCCCATAGTCTACGATGTACACAGCAGCATAGTAATAGTCCAAATCTCGCCTAGAGCGAAGTTAACATTGCGATGAGTACAATAGATCAGCCTTATGGACGCTATATTCTTACACTAATCCACATCGTTCTATTAGCTACCAAACTTACGATACCATGCTATGGCCTGTACCCCAATCGCCGAGAACTGCCCCTTGGATCTGTCGCTAAGAGTGCCCTGAACGCCAAGGGTAACCTATTGTGTGGAGGAGATCTGCATCCTTCTGCGACCCCTCTGCCTTCGCCTCAACGACTTCTTTGAACAACTTCTACAGTACACTACATTAGCTAGCCAAGCTTAACCTAACCTAACCCGAGCCCAGCCCAGCCCATGTGTTAGAATTCCCTTACCTAATGCACGTCGATTAATGTATGTAACCAAGATCTAGGGGGTAAGTGTTCGACGATTAGTTAATGTAATGAATAACGCATTGGGCATGCTGGAAGTTAATCGGGAATAAAGTCTCGCCCCCTGTGCCAAATGCAGTGTCGGTCACACTGCACTGCTACCCGTTCGCCGAGCTGTAACCTCAAAATATTTTTTTCCACCTTACATGTAGCCAACAGCCTGCATTCACCTCCTCCAAACTTTTTCTGGCGAATGCGCAAAGATAGAATATCTCATACCAAGTCTTGATCAATACCAGGTATTGCCTTGATTTATCAGAAACCGCCAATGTGTTTCAAATATGCCCATTACGTACCTGCTATGCGCCTCAAGAAGTAGTGTCGGAATCGGTAATTGAGATCTGGATAGTTACCCGTTTGGTGGAATCTCGTATGTATATACACATACGTATAAAATCGAAATCAAAGTGTGAGATTGATTCGGTCCTCCAGTAGGAAACGTTAGGAATTGGACGTCGACCGATGCGACCCAGGGGAAGCTTAGCTCTCCGCGTTTCGGATAGCTAGCGTCGAGGGGGAAAGGCCCGACTAACGGATTTGACTTCCTTTTCACACTGTACCGTAGCTTCAAGGGGGCATTGCCACCATCGTCGACGAGTCTGTTTTTTTCTAAGCCTAAATTCAACCCTTGTTTCGTCTGAGACATTTGAGACATTGAGGCAAACAAGAAACACTCTATCTCAACTTCTGAGCAGTATGATGTAGACCAAGTAGTCAATAATTATCGTTTAGTATGTATATGCGCTTCGATGGCGACTGGATACAAGTACATATAGCTATATATGACAAGTAAGGCATTGATACAAACAAAAGGTATCTTCCTTTCCGAAGTATGTGTGAGAATAAAATAAATGGTAAAATATTACAAGTCATGACCCCCAACATTTGATAATGTCATATCGCCATATCGCCATATCGCCTATCCCTTAACGTCATGATTGGACGTCCTGCCACTGTTAGTTAGCTCCGTTATGCTCTCGCTTTCCAAGTCTTTGCGCGATGATCGACTAGGAATCCTAAATGCAAAGTTGCGCTTGTCGTTGTGGTCGCCGCTATACCGGCTAGGCTCCGTGTGTCGGCCAGTGACACGAGCTGAGATATCCGAGAACGTTATCCTCACAGCTTCCCAACTCGTCGCCATATAGATGAACATGTTCCAGAACCCCTGAAGCGGTAATACGATTGCGCTCATGATCTCTAGCGGCACCGATATTTTATTCGTATTGATGATACTATACACACGGTTCGCCGAAGATGGAATCCAGGTGACCAAGAGTGCCGTGAAAAAGAGGAGAGCGCACTTGCTGTAGGACCATGCGGCGTTATTTGCCTCGTAATTCGCCCTTCGCCTTTGCGACTTTGCTTGTGCTCGAGCTGTCGATGGGGTTGGTGGTACATTGCTCTGGGCAGGGGACATAATACCCCCTTGCTGCGGTCGGCCGTTATTTTTATCGGATGAGATTGTCACGGAGTAAGCCGGCTTAGGTCTCGGGGCGTATCGGCCAAGGGGGGCAAGGTCAATTCCGTGTGAACTCTCTTCAGCGGATTCGCTTGTCACCGTTACTTCAGTTGTCTTTACCGAATAGGGATCGTCCATAGTGAGTGCCTCTGGATCATGGGCGCTGCTGCTGGCTCCAAACTCGCGTAGTTGTTTGCGCTTCTTGTAAATCTCTCCACCTGTACGAAGATATATAAACATGGTAACTAGGATTACGACCCTAAGGGATGTCAGCATGTAAAACTTGAATGGCGTAATTTCTGAGTTCTTACCAGACCGGTCCATAGAAAGTAGCAATCCGAAAGATGTCCCATCCAGAGCTAACCCAGCACCATAAAGTAGCGTTGCCGTACATTCTACCAGCTGTCTCCGTCTTCACGAAGACATAGGCAATCGCGGGGACGAATGGGATACCGTAGCATAATAGAAGATAATAAATTTCCATGCTTCGGAGCCTAGCGGCGTCGAACTTGTGATAGAATGTCAAGTAAACATTGAACGCCATCGCCAAAGTCCAGAAGGCATCGGCGGGTAGGAACCTGGATCAGTTCAGTAAATAAATGGAGGAGTGATTGTAAATACGGCGAGACTTACATCTGAATGAGGAATCCTTGGAATTGGCATCCAAACGAATCAATCTCCGACACATAACTCCTTGACATCAACGTTCCCACGTTGGTCATCATGTTACCAAAGGAGGCGTAGAAGACTAAGCGGTTAATAGGCTTGTGAAAAGCCTTCGAGAAAGTGAAGGTGAAAATAACGAAAAGGCATCCTAGCAATGAGAACACTGAGCCCACCCGCTCAATGATGGTGATTGCCCGGAGCGCTCCTGGTGTCAACTCGCTCGACATCTTTCAAGGTATCGTCAATTCAAAGATGATATTGGTGATATAGGTAATTCGAATAATGGATGGACCCTCGAATCCTCGTGCTGTGGTGGCCCGTTGAGATGTTGGTCCTCGAACCGCGCTACTCGGCTCGATCTATATTATTGCCGGCGGGATGTCGATAGGATGATGAAAAGCGTGGGGTAGGCCTCTGTAAGAGCTTGAGTCATATATCAAGACCCGGCTCAGGAGACCAATGCATTGACATCATACGCTTGAACGCTATCAAGAAAGAAAGGCCAATCTCGGAATGTCGAAAGGATGGATAAGCCAGCTCGTTGAATTACAGCTCATCGATCACGGCTGAACCCCGAAGTCCCACTCGTGCTGCACAACATGAACGGGGTGGGATCTCAAGAATCTTATAACTTAAACTCCACTGATACCGGCTTCGTAATTGCACTTTTAAAATACTATGGGAATCGAGCCAAGCCCTATCGAAGTGGACTTGTGCTCTGGAACGTTTTGGGGGGGACAACATACTAGATATGCAACTCCCAGCTCCTGACTGGGATAACCACGCACAACTAGTCAAGACGCCCTGACTGTTCGTTCACAGCAGGGGCAGGGTATGATGTACAACTTGAGCTGACTAGAAAAAAATCGGTTCCGGCTTGTGGAAGGGTGGCTCGAGTCATAGAGGCCAATCAGATGGTACTATGCGGAGCGAGGTAAAAACGCTCTGTGCTAAAGACTGACAACCATGACAACCAACTCCAAATGCACAGACATGGTTAGCAGGGATGGGAAGCCCAACTATTCTGGGACTCGACTGATAATATTCGCTAGAGAAATAAGTAGTATGTAAGAAGCCAGGGGGCTTATGGCCTGGCTTGTAGGGGACTTCACGATAGCCATCTAGACTCGATTTGTTAACAAGCAGAAATTGTACTACACTGTACGCGGCATGAGTCTAGTTCAGATTTAGCTGGGGGT
Organism: Hypoxylon sp. EC38; assembly: GCA_002120335.1. NCBI lineage: Eukaryota > Fungi > Ascomycota > Sordariomycetes > Xylariales > Hypoxylaceae > Hypoxylon > Hypoxylon sp. EC38. The sequence goes on along the minus strand of KZ111238.1, from coordinate 150,116 downwards.
AGCTTGGCCAACCCCAGAGTGTGTGGATAATGGCCGAAACGCATCAGAGGCTTGGTCATCGTTACCCCAGCTTGGCGGGCAAGGGAGTCTTGTCCAAACACATGGTTGGCATGTCAAGTGACAAACCTCGATGTATTCCGGCTCTGGAATTCGCTAAAAGGAGATAAATGAAGGCTATCAGCGAAAGCAGAAGGATACACGACTAGAGGAATCCCGTCATCTGTCATCAACAAGGCTCACTAGAGTCAGCAAACACTGCTATGATAGGAAGGGATTGCTGGATGCCAGGTATTGGATGCCAGGTATGGCGTTGAATTAATTATAGGAGAGTCCGATAAACGCGACGGTAGAAGCTTATTCAGAAGCTAGATGATGTAGAGATTACTCTATTATGCATTGGGAGATGATAGCATTAAGAGCAGATAGTCAAACGCTATTCGAACGTGTAACCCAAGAATGGAGTATCAGGGACCGATAAATGCCCATCATTAAAGGTGAACGGTAGGTCACGGTCCTTTCTCTCATCTGGAAACTATACCACGGGATGATTGTGACAATGCAGTTCAGTTGCAGAGATGATTCGTTTCCCAGGCTTGTTATTGGGAAGGGGATCATTGGTGGTGGTAAGAGGGTAAGAGAAGGATGTGGAGAAGTTGCTGACGCGAATCGGATGAGAAGAAGCTGAAGTTAGCGAGTTGCATGTACAGATGTACCTATGTACCTAACCTAATGGATGGATGTATGTAAGGTTCAATGTTTGTACTATTGCACTTTGGGAACTTCCCAGCCAGCCAGCGTAAGCTGCATATTACATAATAAATGAGTTAATGTGCAATTTATTCTCCAAAAATACCAAGTAACATGGCACGTGCGTAATACATAGACGGGAATGTACATCCTCGTAACAAGAGGATTCGTTAACATCTGTGCCAACGCCGTCAACCACGTTGCTGGAAATCCCCGAAATCTTCCATGATCTCCATGTGGCGTTTTGAAGAAATCATCTACGAATGAAGATCTGTTTAAATCGTGAACTTATAGTATCTCGATCTTTGCTCCACGTCCCTTCTAGTCCCTAGTCAACAGCTTCATCAGGTTCATTCAACCCAGCTCAGGTCAGACGGACCAAACTACCACATTGAAATAATCCGGAGCATTCTAGATCAGATCAGATCAGATTGGGTAATTATGTAACTAATCTATTAAAGTTTCTGGAGTTATTATTCTCACTGGTAGCCTTTACTCAGCAACTGAGGAGGATTCGTTACACCGCTTCGACCTAGCTCACGCCCATAAGCTTACCATACATACTTCCGGAAGCCCCGTATCCAGAGCGATTCGAGCTGTTCTCTCTGACTTTTCTTCCTGTGGGCCGCCTGAACCTCATTGTGGCTGTCTGCGCCGCGACTCCTGCTGAAATTGATGTCTTAACTTCGCCATCACATCCCAATCGGTGTACGACTTCAACTGGGAAAGTGGTATCCGTTTGGGAATTGATATTCGATATCATCACTTCGGCGTCAACAGTCGATTCCGTGATGGCACCCACCTAATCTCTTCCGTGGAGGTATTTTTCATAGAACGTTACGGTGTAGCCAACCATACGACGCCAAACGTCGGCAGTTACTCCTACGATGCATTGCCGAAATGCTGTGCGACACTTCTCCTATCTCATGCGCTAGATCATCGCAACCTCGCTGAGAATTCGTCAAAACATTTAAAATTGCGAACTACACTTCTAAGAGTTAAAGTCGTCGACTAATCTGATCTTTTTGGGAGTAACCACAGTCAAGTATATACAAGGGTTATATCGGCTTGCTCTCGGACATAACTAATGAGCGCCGAGCGATTTAGGATATCGATAATCCGTACCGTCTTCTATGTTGAGGCTTAAAAGATCTCCCTAGTTCACAGTAAATTAAGTCCGGAGACACCCCGGAGATCTTCGAAAAAAAAAAAACGATCTACTCCGGCTTGAACCCGGGGCTTGGTTCAAGATGTTTTTTCAGCGGTGCTTACGTCTTACACCGATATGGATAGCAGACCGCGTGAGGTCTGGATCCTAGCGGTCGATGTCACCGTCTCTCCTTACTCTGGCTATCCGACGGGAGATCCATTCCAAGAGAAGCTCCATACTGATCGCTTGATCGATAGTCGATAGTACAATCCGCAGATCCGCCGGCGCTAAGCCCACAAGACTACTACGCAGTATGCGTACTTTAGGAGTTTTCTTCACCGAACTTACATAGCTCAGCTACTTAGGGGTCGCTTAGCGCAGGTACTTAACTAGTAATGCGCGCATGGGGTTGTTATCCATTTCCGCTTCAACGTCAAGTTAAGATGTCCATCGAATATAACATAGCCATCTAATGCACACCTACCTTATAGTAACTATCTCCTAAGATGACGTATACGTTGAATCCCTACTCAATAGGTATTTAGCCTTAGTACAAGGAAGTAAGTCAACCTATTCTCAATATTTATACCTCTCGTATGAGCTATATATTATAAGATATAGGGAATAGATGTTCGTGGTGAGAAGGCACTAGTAAACTCCTTGCTACATTAGCATTGAAATAATTCCCCGGTGTTAATAGCTCCTCTTTTTTGGCGACCGGATGTCCAGGGTCTAGCGGCCGATCCGGGGGATCGTTCAAGTGTCTCATAGCCTAACTGCCAAGTGCCGTGGTTCGGTGTCCTCTTTAAGGTCAAAGCGTACATATGATAGCTTCGCTCCCCTCACTAGTAAAACAGCATGAATATTACGTACCCAACTTCGCTGTTATGTGAAATGACAGTGGCTAGAACGTTTGGTGGGGTATGAGATGAGTGGCAGGCAACCCGTTGCTTCAAAACTCCAGGATTAATCACACCTTCAGGGCTCCGTAGAGCCTCATGTTCTCCTAAAGCCCGCTTACAACACGGCAAGAACTAGATGAATCCTTGGAATCTCGATTGCGCTAATAATTGCTGTAATAAAGATAGTCAAATTTTACGAAGTAAAGCCATGCCATGTCGTCTTTCCCCTTTACCTAACATACTATAGTAGCAAGACAAGACGTAGAAAATCCTCTAGAAAGACCATTGGCAATAGTACTTGAAAAGATCAATACTTAGGAAACGGCGGCGTCTAGATCTCTAAGGTTACCTAAGTAGCGTCTAGGTAGCAGTCAAGTAATCCCTCATGTCTTGGGCTAGGAGGATACAATGGAGGAAACAAGTGCTCCCATAATGAAGGTTTCCTTCATTCGGACTTCCTCCTTAATCTAATCAAATTGACTCTGCCTCTATCTAGATGTTTCTTCGGAGATCAGATTCCGATAATGACTCTTTGATTGTATATGTAGACCTTAGCAGTAAAAGCCAGGTCTCAGAGCAGAGTATCGTCACTGTTCACAAAGACCTACGGCTTTCATCAACCGACACATGTGTCAAATGCTATTCGCGTGTTCAACGAAGACTCTCATAGCCTTCATATTCACCATTGTCTATCTAATAAACTATGAGACCAGCTGCATGACTACCGACGAGGTCCCCCTGAAAATCCAAAGTCCTCTTTGTAGCGTTACTTCAATAAGACAACTCAGATATCCTCGCCATAGAAAACCTCTAGATCTCGCGGTGACCACGAGGTTAGACTCCGATGGATAGTATTCGTAATCCACGGGAAAGCCCGTCACTTTATCCACGATGGCTTCTTCCTTTGTTTTCTAGAATGTCCCTACTGATCCCATAACGTCAGAGTATCTTGACCGCACCCTTTCAGAGGCCATAACTATCAAGAATTTAAGATGGAGAGAAAACCCTTTAAAAATCCTAAGGTCCCTTCATACCTACTGGAGGCCTATTGTACCAATATATCTCTACTAGAACTCCCTTGGTGGCACTTTTGAAGAGTTCTGGCATAGCTAGAATACCCAATAGTCGAGTCCAGAAGAGCCATCTACGTTCAAGAGCCGCCAAGTGAAGTCATCAAGAGAGAGGATCAGGCGCAAGGTCTAGAGATTATAGCACGTCATGGGTAGGAAGAAGAACAAAAACCGTCGCCCAAAGACACACCCTAACAACAAGCCAGGGCCACGAAATGCACGCTTCGACGATGACCACTTCATGCGCGATGCCCCTCCACCCTCAGCGAAGAACCATCACCTGCCCAATACAAAAGGAGGCAAGAATAAGCCCTTCCCACAGCGCGGCCAAAACACAACACCATGGCACGGCGGCAACAAGCCCAACAACCACCGCGGCTTCTCGGGTCCACCACATCAGCAGCAGCAGCAACAGCACAACAACAATCGCGGCCAAGGTCGAAGGAACAACCACCACCCCAACCCACATAACACCAACAATGGCCCAAACCCTCGCAACCGGAAGACGCACCGTGGTGGTCCTCACAACACCCTCGGCGACGACAACCTCGACCCTTCCAACCTCGCTCTCCCGTTCGCTAGCTCCCCAGCACCACACAACAAAAACAACACCCGCTTCTGCACTGAATGCAGCTCAGTCCGGCGCGCGAACCTACGCTTCCGGAACTGGGCGCACGGGGCTCTCCGGCAGTGCGGCGAACGCTTCCTAGCGTGGGCGGAGGAGGCGGGCGTGGGGTTCGAGGCGGCGGACGAGATGGACTGGCAGCCGGAGCCCGTGGTGCGCGTACTCATCCTGGGGCCCGAGTTTGAGAACCAGAATCAAAACCAGAATCAGAATCAGAACCAACAACAGGAGCAACAGCAACAGCAATACCAGCAGAACGTGGGACCCATAGGCCCGCTACCGGTTCCAGGCCCGTGGTGCTGGCCGCCGTGGTGCGACTGCTGCGACCGGTGCGTGCGGGATCCGACCCTTTTGCCTGTTCACCTGCCGGAGTGTAGGATGCCAGGGCTGCCGGCGGCGTCGGATTTACTACCGCCGGGGCCTGAGTGCTGCGCTGCTACGCCTACCGCGGGTCCGGTCTCTGGGTTCAGGTTGAGCGCGGGTAATGGCAGTGGTAGTGCAGGTGGTTCAGGTGGTGCGTTTAGTGTTGGCGAACGGGAACCCTCGCCATGTTCTGAATGCGAAGGAATTGATCGTCCTTCTTTCTCTTTGCCACTGAAGATTCCGACTCGAGGCCCGATGGAGACACCGGCTATGAAGAGTACGTGTGGACCGACGTTGAGGACGGGGATGAGGCGCAGCAGTAGTGATGAGTGTATGTTTCCATCATGCTGTGTGTGAGTTGTCACCAAGATGGGGATCGATGAAGATTAAGGCAGATCAAAGATGTGTGAGAACGAACGCGTAAATGGGTACCTACTTCAAATCATCAAGAGTCTGTTAGGCTTGAGGCCAAATGAGGTCAAGGTGTGAGTGCTTGTCTCTCGACCGACAATCTTGATAGCCGTAAAACTCACACCATTTGAAGCCTCTGCGATGTGAAAGGAGAGAATCAGCAGGTCTTACCTCCAGGATGCGCCAATGTATGATATGCCAGCGAGATTGAAGGCTTCTACAAAGTGTAACTTACGTCCGGGAGGATGAATACACTTGTAGAATATGACAATATAAGGGTACCTTTAGTGGCGATAGAACTTTTGGTAAATCATGGTCAAAACAAAGGAATACGCGAACCGAATGCTTGTATGGTATTGACCAGAAAGACTTGTTCCTAATCGAGAACTATGCACAGAAATATCAAGAAACCCACCCTCCGAACGCCGAGTCGCCTTTGCCTTGATGGGAATAACTCCATCCCAGGAACCGTGTGGATTATGATCGTCACAGCAAGACCGTAATGCAACACAAAAGGGGTTGTTGCCCTTTCCAACCTATTATGTGCTTACTTCGCCTCCTGGTATTGTCCAATCACAATACAGTGATCTCGTTCGTAAGGTTCTAACAGCGATTATTAGCATCAAGTAGTATGAATAAGGGGAGAAGTTCATACCTAGCGTCAGTTGTTCCTGGGGCTTAATGCGCTCTGCCCTCAGCTTTTGCACTTCTTGTGCGAATACTGCTTCAGGAGCTGCCGTGCTGTCAATGCAGTTCGCCTTAATAGAGATAACCACACCACCGCCGACTTTGAGGAACATGTGCGCGTTCAAGGCAACGATACGAGCTTGATCAGGTTGGGCAACATCGGCGAAGATGCAGTCGACCATTGGTACGAGCATGCGGTACTTCATAGGATGTCTAGCATCCTCGACGATGGGAATGACGTTCGTTCGGTTCTGGGCCATGTTGACCAGATCACGACCAGATCGGTGGGAGAACTCAACAGCGTAGACGTTTCCAGTAGGGCCGACAATATCAGCTACGTGGGAAACTGACGTTCCGGAGGCGGCACCAAGGTATAGAACCTTGGAGCCGGGCTTCATGTAGATGTTGTCGATACCACCAATGATACCAGCGGCCAACTTGCTTCGGAAAGGGTTCCAAATTCGGTATTCGACCTTGGTAGTGACGGGGGTGCCATCCTCTCCTTTCGTCGTGGTATCAACGGTAACTCTCTTCTCGCCGTAGACCTCAATACCAGGGGCGATACTTCGAGTGAGCAGATGATCCTCCTTGCCACGAGAAACGAAGACACCTTCGTGACGGTGGGGTTCCTTAAGGAACACAATTAGCTAAATGTGAAAAACCAAAGGGAATTTTCGATCATTCACTTACGACAACGACCTTTGCACCACCTTTCGCGCCACCCCTTGCGCCACCCCGTCCACCACCACGAGGAGCACCTCGTCCTCGACCAGGACCACCGCGGCCACCACCCCGTCCGCCTCGGTCGCCAAAGCCACCTCGACCACCACCTTTTAGTTATTAATAAATGGAATTCTAGATCGCATCAGTCATGTAGATTAGACTCACCTCGAGCACCTCCACGGCCGCCTCGTCCGCCTCGATCACCGAAACCGCCTCGATCACCGAAACCACCGCGACCACCACCACCGCGGCCACCGCCTCGACCTCCTCTCGGTGTGAAACCCATGTTAGATAGGATTATTGTTAAGTATTGAGTTTCGTAGTGATCGCGACAACTGTTATCGCGTCGTCTGTCGCGTCAAGTATTTGTCGGCGACGATTGGAAGAAAATTTATCTCAAGCGTAGAGCTCCAGCGATAAAAAATCCTCTGTTAAGCTTCAGACAAGAAAAAAAAAATTTTGGAGCTACCTCTTGCTAGCCACTTAGAGCGCAATTGGGGAGCTGCATGGTCCGAGCTGATAATAACCGAAGATTTACCGGCCTAAGGCTCGAAATTCGCGGTATCGATAAAGCCACGCTTGGACCAGGTGGGTCTTTTTCTTTTCTTGGGAGTACGTACCGTGGTACCACACAGGGCCGTAAGCGAGGGCACAATTCAATTTCCACAATTTGAACTTTCCCGAACTTGAACCTCGCGAAAATCTTCAATCAAACAAACGACACCGAGTCCATCTCCTACCTCAACACCACACAGCAGCAAAGATGGTATGTCTAGATTCCTGTCCGAACGAATTGTTCGAATTGCCTATTATTTCGCGACAATCGTGACATCGACCTACTGCTCGAATCCGACCATGTCAAGATTTTATGGCAATTATCATGGCTTTGAGATGAGGTAAACTAACGGTGGCTTTTCTCTTCAGGTTCGATACGCTGCCACCGAGATTGACTCCGCGAAGTCGGCCCGCGCCCGCGGCGCCTACCTGCGCGTTTCCTTCAAGAACACCCGAGAGACCGCCCAGGCTATCAACGGCTGGAAGTTGACCCGCGCTGTTAAGTTCCTCGAGAACGTGAAGGAGAAGACTGAGGCTGTCCCCATGCGACGATACGCTGGCAGCACCGGCCGAACAGCCCAAGGTACGAACACCACCTCGATCCCGATTTCATTTTGAGGGAAACTAGTCTTGTAAAAATCTTTGGGAGTGATATAGAGAGGCGCCAGTGGAATTCGTTGCATGATCGATACAAGTACTATGGTAGAGCGGCGGACTGACATGATTGGTGTGAATAGGAAAGCAGTTCGGTGTCTCCAAGGCTCGATGGCCCGTCAAGTCGGCTGAATTCCTGCTCGGTCTCCTCAGGAACGCCGAGTCCAACGCAGATGCTAAGGGCCTCGACACCAGCAACTTGATCGTCAAGCACATCCAGGTCAACCAGGCCCCTAAGCAACGAAGACGAACCTACCGAGCTCACGGTCGTGTACGTTCCCAATACTCTCCGATATGGCAGAAATACGAGGTCAACTAACAAATTCTGCAGATCAACCCCTACATGTCGAACCCGTGCCACATCGAGCTCATCCTGACCGAGGGCGAGGAGGTTGTTCAGAAGTCGGAGGCTGTTGTCGGCCGCGAACAGGCCCACCTTAACTCGAGACAACGCGGTGCTCGTATCCGCAAGGCCATCACTTCCTCATAGATTCTTTTAAGAACAGGGGGCAAGGTGGTGTGACGATTAATGGAGAAGACGGTTCGGGGTTGAAGTTGCTTTTAAACTCCAGGTGTCAAGGCGGTCGCAAAGCATGGGTCTAGGTTTCTGGCATGCAACACTCTCGCGAAGCAAATTAAAAACTTCGTCGTAGATTCCCCAATACACAAAAAGTTTCTGAACAACGTCCTCGAGCCTTTCTTGCGCTTGTGATTGATGAACCTTCGTAAATTTGAGGATGGTCTTAATGGCTACTATCGCCCCCGAAGTTAGGAATTGTTACCATGATTATGGGACATCACGAGATAATGTAGACCTATGTGAGACTCTTACAGCAGTATATCAAACGTAGCACTGAACTGTTGACCGGGTCTGTTGTCTGTACCTAGTAAGCCATGCGCCGACCTACTCTCATCTCGCGGAGGCAGTTATTTCAGTCCACGGTAATTATTATTTCTACGAAATCAATCACAGCAGTTCATAGCACCATGTTCAATTCAGCCAGAACGGCATTAGCATTACATTGCATTTGCTCTGTGCAAAAGCTATCTTACAATCCGCATCCCCTGCCTTAGGTCACTAGCTAAGGCAGTGTCTGTGGCTCCGAATTATCGTACATTTTCATTTTCATTTTCATCCAGCTATAAAAAGTATCACGATTCCTCTCTTTCCCTCCATCCCTCAGATTATCACAACGGTAAATCTGCCAACGTTCCATTAGGGTGAATAGGAAAGGTCCGCAACAGCCATGAGGCTGATGTAAGAAGGAAGCGATTTTGTGCAGTGGAACAACACATACCAAGCATCACATTTCTTCTCCCTCCTACGCCCTTCAAAGCATTACAGAAAGGTTCTGCAAAATTTCATCGGGGGTGTAGGAAAGGTCCATAACAACCGTAAAGGCTGAAATAAGAAGAGTGATGTTGTCCAATCCATGCAAACAAATTGCAAGACCAGGTGTTGTCCAAGGCAAAGCACTCAAGTCTCCTATCGACGAATGCGTTTGCGAAGTTTCTCATACAGTTTTCATTTTTCCGTCTGATATTTTTTCGGTAGGTGCTTTTTCCTTTTATTTTCTGCTCATCATCTCTCAGGTATCCACCATCGATGCTGATAGCCAGCCTCTGCTGAGATCTTTGGGGATGTCGTGGGTCGAGGTCCGTAGTATAAAGTGCGATTAGTGAGTTCACACTAACAAAAGGAGAAGTCGAGAGTAGAGGGTGTATTTCCACTGTCGACAATGGCAGAAAACATGTATCGTACAACTTCCTGCATGTGGCCTTGCAGTTCCGTATAAAACGTAATTCGGGATCGATGGTCATAGTGAAGTCGGAATAGGTAGACGGAGGCCAAGGCGTACATGGCTCCAGAAACAAGCGTTGCTAAACGTAGAGTATGGTACTCTCCGAGGTATGTGTCACCGAAGCTTCTGTTCGGACTCGGGGTTTAGTGCAAGCGTATAGAGTAAAGGGTAGATTATGAGGTAGGCAATGTGTTCCAATGGGTACATCGCGTAGAAAAGCCGGTTTTCAATTCCGTACGCCGCCTGATGCAAGAACGGCCATGCAAGAAACAATGAGACAAGTATGAAAAAGAAAGAGGAAAAACCACAAGATAGAAAGGAGGAAGACCTGAATCTCAAGCCTTCATCGTGTCCAATAGTAGACAGGTTATAAACAGCCAAAGCTACCGGAACAACTGATCCCAAAAAAATTGGTCCATCCTTGGTTCACGATAGTAGCCCATCTCTCTCTCCTGGAATAACATCACCTCGCGCAGCCCATCGTTGTCGTCGTAATTTCTGTCGAACAACGAAGTGTCGAACACATAGTGAACGGGTTTATCAAGCAGGTCATCTCCGGCGGACGAGTTGCTTGCAACCTCCTCGTCCTCGTCCTCATCCTCCTCTTCTGGGCGGGCGTTCGGATCACACTCGAGAGTACCAGTGAAGCGGCCGTAACCAGGGATGAAGATGCCGTCCTGCCGAGCAGCGTCGATGACGATCCGGTCGTACGTGCCAACCCATCCGAAGTTAAATCCCCAGATTATTCGCATCGTAGCCCTCTCCCAAGGATCCATCACCATGCAGATTTCTCCGAGATGCCGATCGGTGCTGTTCTGCAGAAAGGGTGCGACCGCGTTTCTCGTCGGCTGGATAGCCGCTTCAGCTGCTAATTCCAGAGGTACAAGGTTTGGTGGCAGCTGTAGATCGTCGAATCGTCGGTTTGAGATGAACCTAAAGTCAGGCACCTCGACGTAGCCGCAGGATTTGAAGATGAGCTTGCGCAGCTTGAGTTTTTTGGTGATGCGAAGAGGAGGCGCGAAGGGTCCCTCTCTTTCCTCATAGGCCAGCTCCCGGATAGTTTCGCCCGGTGTTAGCATGTCGATAATGTGGCACCAAGACAGCCAGGGCGGTTTCTGAAGCGGATGTTCCTTATCATCCACTTCGTCTCCATCAAGATCCTGCGGAGCTTGGTTCTGTTGGGCTTGATATTGATGTAGCTGAGCTAGATGTTGGTGGGCCAGAATATGATGAGCATGATCGTCCTGGTCATCAGTTGGGGGAGGCGGAGGGAAATCTTCTACGTCACTCATTACCTCTCTATGAATAGGAGGGCCACTCAGGGAGACCGTCTCAAGCTCAAGCTCCTCGAGGGAGTAGTCCCTAGCCATGGTATCCATGATACGATAGAAGACATTCGGGGCGAACCAGCAGTTCTTGAGCGAGAGGTGGGTGATAAAGGGAAGAACGAGAAGGTTCTTCGGACTCGAATTTATCACCTTGAGGTGACTCTTCAGGAAGGGCGCCGGAAGGACATATCTATTTCGTTGCACGCAGCCAGCCGCAAACTCCCCACCGCAGTGCCATTCAAAATGAAGTCGCTTGATTCGTGATTGTTTACCGATGTAGTCCTTCAGTAAGCGGAAAACCTTGGGAAGCGCATCCGTTGGAAAGAGCTGCTCGACTGCGACATTGAATATGTCTTGTTGGTACACCGTTCTCCAGTCGGGTATAACGCCAAGGGCCACCTCCTCAAGACCGGGCAAGCGGGACCAGAAATCATCGTGGAAGAGGAACTCGAGATAGAGACTTGGAATGCGTGCAATGTTGAGCTTAGTCAAGTGCACGAAAGAAGGACCGTTGTCTATAACTCCCAGGAGGAAAGACTGGACGAGACCTTGTTGAGCAGAGAGGTACATGAATAGGAATTTCTTCTGCGTATCTGTAAGCTGGTCCGGCTGCAGGCGAATCATAACGTCTTCTGCGGGAGCACGAAAAAGATCACGGCTGTGATAGGGGCATCTAGGGAGACAGGGTCTCGCCCGCTCCTCGTGGGTCCATTCACTTTCAGTAGTGTCCCCGGATTCAAAAAGTTCTCTGATCTTAGTTGGAATTATCTCGGGCTCTACACCAGCTGCAGCCAGCTTGTGTTCCAGCATTTCCAGCCTGTACGGCTTCGCGTACCTGACTTGGAGAGATCTATTGTCAGTGGTTCGAACCAGGTTGGGATCACCAAAAACAGGCGGTCGTGCAGGAGGCTGTAAGTGGTTGACATCAGGACCTTGAAGATAACCTAGGCCGCAATCGCAAGATAAGGCAAGTTCTCGGACATTGCTGGCGCCAGTCATGAGGGCGGAAACGCCACGTATACTCTCCAACGAATATATTACCCTCTCTAGGTGCAGATTAGGACGAACTTCATCCATCCGGAGGAGCCATCGGCATATACTCCAGGGATTTAAGTCGATTTCTTCCAAATCGCCGGTGGCTGGAGTAGCCAGCTCATGCTCCTGTAGCTCTAGAGCGAGTCCGAGACGACGGATGTCCGATCCAAAACTGCTGAAGATTTCCGACTGCAGTATATGATCTGTGATGTTAATGGAAGTTGGACGATCCTGAAGGGTCACACCAGTGTCCAATCTAGCGCTGAGCTCTGGGCCCAAGTGTATGACGAGTTGTTGGACGAAGGATCCAATCAACTTGGTATTGAACTCGCGGTTGACGAGGCGCATAGACCCAAAGTCCTTGCGGGTAGGCAGGTACTTCGCGATCATCTCGAAGAGCTCAATAGGCAGTAGCTGGGAAGGCCAGCCGGGATGGGCTTCTCGAGTAAGTTAGTACAATAAGGAAATGTAAATAAGAGAGGAGGGGGGTGGGAAAATGAATGATAAACGAATTGGTATACATGAGCCGTAGTATAAAATATGTTGATATAATAAAAAGGGAACGGGCTACTCTGAATTCGAAGAAGCTATACCAAACTATATGATGTAAAATAAGATAAGACTTACCTCTTGAAGCCATGTCAGACAATGGCAATGACAATGACATGACGTCGAGGGTCAACAGTGATCTTATCGACCTTGTCGATCAGTAGTAGTTGAGTGCCAACTAGGCAAGTGAAGCCGACTATATGTAGCAATTGCTTTGTTAGGTAGAACCGTGAAAAGGCGAAGCAGTAGTTAGAAAGTGTAACGAAAGGGTAACAGTAGGTAGGAGACAGTCAGTCCTAGAAGTACTTTCGAGCTCATGTACTCTGGGGTGGATATCTGGCAAAGAAGACACAGGTTAGTGAAGTGTAAGTCAAGTTGATACGATAGTATGTCTTGTATGTCGTCTCCAGGTTTGTCTATAGGTTCTTGAGGCAGGTGGGGGAGGTCAAGGGAGGTCAAGGGAGGTCAGGGAAGGTGAAGAAAGGAAGTTTGGGGATTGAATTGTGGACCATTAGAACAACGGACCAGCACGTTTATAGGAAATACCTATTGTGCTCTGTGAAAAGCGGAGGCATCGAGCATCGCCAGGACGATATAGTACACAGTATAGAAGGAAATAAACCCAGGCAGAAATGAACAAAACAGACACGAAACGTACGTACCAAGAGTATCAAAAGCTGGACTCGTCTGTTGTTGTGGTTGTTGCAGTTCTTGTTGGAAGTCTTCACCTTTGAAGATCCCTACCTAGATAGACACACAGATCCAGTATGCCTATAATATCTTGCAGGACTGCTAGGGAGGATTCAGTTGATGAAGCTTCGATGTTGCTACACTTGGTGGGTGAGAAAAGGATGAAGTGGAATTAAATGTAATTGATAGAGTTGTGCTTCACTTAAGATTTCTCCAATGTCTAATCACTCACCTTAAGTTTTTTTTTTCCCCTTCAATCCGGCCTCGTATCGGGACGACACGCAAGGTACCAAGTCATCAACATACAGGTGACAGAAGCGTTTATCGTAGGTCGCAGCCTATATCTTATAGTCGATGTGGGACAAGTGATGTTATTGCAGTATATCGGTGGACCGAATTAAGAACTTCAACAATGACACTTCAAACCCATTTGGGTATTATTCAAGAGCAGCTAAGGTAGGTACAAGGAGGCTCCGCGGGGGTTTGATAAGCCTCAATTGGCTTTATTGAACTTAGGGGTCACCTATAAGAAATATCAGAAATATTATTGCTCACCCTGGGTTTCACACATACGTCATTTTCCGATCTTTTATCAATATATTTGGTCTTGGACCTCAAATGTTGCGATTTAAACATTTACTGATGTAGGCACTGATTTCACAATAAGGTTCTCAGAACCGACCAGTCCCCATCTCCCTGCAAAAATGTGGCACCAAGGACCTGGATTAGGTACATGTATCTAGGTACCTGTCCTAGCAGGTTCTAAGAGCTAAGCCACAAGCAGAACCGCTCTATCAAGCAAAGATTAAGGCTGACGGCTGTATTAGTCGACATCGATACCTAGACATAGTAGATAAACCACCTCAGTGAGTGGAAGACGTTGACTGAATACTAAATGCAGGTGCACTTCAGCAAATTCCTGTTCAGCATGTTGTGCCAAGAGTTGAGCGTTGTGGCATCTCCACAGACAACCCACTCCTACATAGGAGCCATACGGTAGATAGGACAGGACGCTCCAGCACCTCTAGACTAGAGACTTGTAGACTGAAAGGAGGAGTTGCAATATATTTGTGAAATATCTTATGATATGAGAACAAGTTCGACGACTAGCTTTCAGAGACATTTATCACTGTGAAAAATATATGTGTATTCACTTTGTCTGTTAGACGTTCCTGGGTTATTATGCATTAAAACCCTCTCCTGCGAAATGAGATTGCTAAAAACTTTCTCTATCAGGTGTGATAAATTGCTTCTTTTGTAATAGACTTACCCTGTGTCTCACAAGGGGGTTGATAGAATGTTGCGTCCATAAGTGCTTTGTCTGCGAGGTCGCTCAGCCTCACTAGTCGAATGAGCTTAGCAGTGATGTGTTGGTATGGTGAGGCTTCTGTAGACGACGTGGATTGATTTAGCACCACTATCTCTTGGGCATGACCGCTAATCACAGACGCGACCCATCTTCAGCCGCTCAGTACGAGGTCCAATGGTGAGAGGATATGTACTAGTGCTGCATCGACTCGTAATTCCTCCAAAGAGGCGTAGCCATGGCCAGAACCACGGAAAGTTGAGTAAGGTTTCTAACATAATAACGGCTGGCAGGACACTCCTTCATATACCTAGGACCTGGCCACAATCTGGGCGGCCTGGGCGCTGTCATATCTGCCAGATCTGCTTCTCTCTTTGGTCGGGCGTCACAATCGACTGCAAGTGACAGACCAAGGCTTCTCTTAGGCGGTTGAACGGTGCCCAGCGCCCACGACATGCATGGTGCCAACGAATGTTTTCTAATGCTACGTACCTTGCAGGAGCTGCTGTTGATGAAACCTCATCTCTCGGGTCAAGGTTAGGGTAGTTGGAAGCTTTTGCAGCATGTCGTAGAATTGAGGGTGAGTCGACTTGTCACGACCCAACACGCCTGAACCACGTACGTGCGCGCCTCTGCCCTATTGAGGGCTACGTTAAACCTTTTTTGAATTTCCCAATCAACGATTTTTTTTTTTTAAAAAAAAAAAAAGAGCCGAAATTTCCGATTCGTCTTCCCCCCACAAGCGCATTTTGTTGCAGTACCGTCGTACAGGCTTATGGGGGTGTGGTGCTATCGCACACCTTAGCTACCTAGGTATATTTGCACATTTCTTTTCGAGACATACACGAGTGGGCTGGACAGGAGGTAGAGGACAACATATTATACATGTTTTACAAGATTTTAGTCCTGGCCGGGACCCTCCACTAGGGGATGCAGGCTCCGGATCCCGTAAGACAGAATGGGCGTATTGCGTGTTGCCGCGACCCTCCTCAAGAGGAGCCATTCCGTTCCTAGTACCAGATGACCTATGTCTAGCAAGGAGCTCAACCAGGATTGGAGGAATATCGGGGTAAGTGAATCCTGTGGCGCTTGGCATCACCGCTCGGGAGTTATGGCTCATACGGAGCAATTACGAAAAGAGTCGGGCTGCAGTTTGCCATTTTTCCCTTTCGAAGGAATGGCAGGTTAGAAGGATGCTCGTCAGCGGTAAGCTGGTTGATCGGCTATAGAAGGAAGTAAGAAGCTTACAACTCAAGTTATAGCACTTTGGCGTTTCTCAACCTCTCAGTTCATCTGTCATGGTGACAGAATCATTTTGATTTACCACATTTGGAATACCGATGTTCATGCATTCTGTTGCAGTAACGAAAATCTCATTTTGATCGTGTAACGTGAACACCACATAGCGCATATCGAAGTACCCTTTTGAGAAGATACAAAGGTTTGCTGTGATGGTTGTGATGGGCTGACGATACATACCTGTATCGTTGCAGGTGCTTCTTGTGATACATACTTTTATTTCACCCCCGCATTTAGGTAATTGGTGGGATAAGGAGCCCGCTAGACTGGATCGTCAGACTACACGTAGGTACATTAGCTACGAAGGTTAGGGTTAGCGATATTAGGTGCTTTATCCGGGTGGGACGGCCCGTCGAGCTAGTTTCATTAGTCTCGCCGGCCTAATAGAACCTTAGTTACATAGATGGTTCCTGAACAACTACAAAAAGATAGGTGTAGGTATGCCTACCTACCTCCTATGTAGACAGATAAGCGGGCGGGATAAACACGGAGATGAGTAGGTAGATAATATAATATTGCATTTGATACCTCCAATGGCCGACACCTTGAATAGTCGGCTCATCCTTGCGGACGACGAGGACCTGGTAACCTCGCTAGGGGATGAAAACTTTCTGGATCGGGGAACTGGAGGGTATAACCAAACGCCCTCAAAGGTATACAACCAGACTCCTCCCACAAGTTAAGAGACATACATAGAACAGAGTTATCCAGTCTCAGCCCTTTTCTAGCCAACGACTATAGCTCCATAGTGATATAAAATCGCAAAAGGGGGTATATGTATAAAGTCCATAAATCAGTCTTTCGCAACGCTGTCCCTAAAACAAAGACCCGATCCATTATTTCATGCAGCAACAGAGCAAATGAAGCCACGAACATTGTGGCTATATATATTGGACAGTGACCACGACGGTGAAACCGCCGTAAGTATTAGCCCCAGGCTTCCTCCACATCCCAATGTCTGAGGCGATCTAATAGGCCAGAATCAGAACAGCATCTTGACGGGAGGTCTGTTCTAGGATCCGTTCTAGGATTGATGGATGCTGAGCTGCGGCCTTCATAGACACCTTCAAATTGACCTGCAGCTTCATCTTTCCACCAAGAGTGCAGGACATCCTGCTGCCATCTGTCAGTGTTGAGAACTTTGAGACGAGTATGAAAAGTAGACCAGAGAAGCTGAGCTTCCATGGACGATAGATGAAGTTTGTGAAGTAACCAACGGTTAATGAAACCGCTCTTGTCCCCATCCCCGGCCTCCTCGAGTAATGAATGAATATTAACCTCACGGGCCGCATCGTCAATGTGTCTTTGACGGGTTGGTATACCAGGAGGAAGCGATATAGCTATTCGAAGTGATTGTTGGGCCGTCATCGGGAACTTCTCTAGTAGATGTGTAGGGTTCGATAACAATTTTGGGAACACCGGATGTGCCAGCGTCTTGGGACGTCCCCGTGAAGAAGATCTCTCAAATAGCCCATCCTCCAAGTCGATATCGTCTTTGAGAACGGGATTAAATCCATAGTGTTTTTGTTGGAAAGGAGTATTTTTGGGCATGACTTGTTTCTCGCGACATTCTTTCTCCAGCCTTATGGCTTCTTTCGTAAAATGATCAATGTCGAAAAGAGCTTTCTGCTCCAGGTTGTCGTAATCGTGTAGCATTTCCATGTCGTCTTGCGACATAATCCCAGACTGCCTGAGTTCCAGAGCTCTTTTCTTCCCTGCGTCGCTGTATTTCTCTAGTAGCTCGATACTATCAGGAGACAACATGTGGGATTTTTCTGCACTCAGAGCTCTTCTTTTCATTTGTGTGTTCACCAAAAGCTCCCTGGCCAACTGTATGTTCCGAGATGCCTCTCGGAGCTCTTCGAATAAAGGATGGATGTCCTCTGGACGATCACCACTAATGCCTCGCAATAATGAATTCTCCGAAGCTTGAGAACAACTCTCATTGTCAGATTCGTCATCGGAGTCTGCACTATCTATGCCCGCAGCCACAGTATAGAATCTTCTTTCTTCTGCCTCCAATTCGACTTCGCCGTGTTCGAGTTCATCCAACATTTCATCGAAGCGTTGCTCTGCTTCCTGACATTTAAGCTGTGCATCTCGCATGCGCTTAAAGAGTTGGTCAAGTTTGGGGTTGTCTGGAAGTACAGCCTGCACAGCAGTCATAAAGGCGAGACTAGCTTCGTCTTTAACATGACGTAAATCTTGGACTTGGGTCCGCTTGAGGCGAACGCCGTCGAATATTTCCAACAGGTTAGTTCTGCGACCTCTGAGCCTCGAGTATTGTCCCGCTAATCGCTGAAAGCTACGGGAAACTTGACTGGACACATCGTCCAGATCGTCGTCGTCGTCGTCATCGCCAAAGCTAGCTAATTCAAATCGATCTTCTCCTTCATCACTCACTTCGTCTTCCACTTCAAAGGCCCCCCAGAGGGGCGCCTTGTGCTTAGTCTGTTCACCACTAGGAAACGCTTCCCGTCCTGATATAATCTCGTCGATGCCATGAGGTATTGGTGGTGTTCGCCGCGTCGGCGGTACATAAGGGACGTAAGGGCGACTCGGTTGATTTGGAGGCTCTGGAGGGTGGTTGGCATGGAGGGCATTAGAAATTAGTGACTGCTTTTGGATCTGTGAAGGCAGCGGCGGTGACTTCACACGTCGGAAGCGATTAGATGGAGGCTGGGATTTGCTTGGACTTTGTTCGCGGTGGACAAGGCCGATCCCCTCCACAGCGGAAATGGTCGCTGCCAACTTCTGTGGCAGACTCTTAGAGATACTAGAGGATGAGTTTACGGACGGGAGGACCGGGGGAAAATGCGGTCGGCGAATGATGCGGGCATGAGATGTGTCAGATGTGACAGACGAGTCGTCCTGATCATCTTCGGAATTAGACCATCCTTCGGACCCCGTTGTTAACGTGCGGGAATGGTCCAAGGGAATATCCTCGGTAGACATGATGGATGCTTGACTACTGGACTCAGTGGAGCGGCCGTATACGTCATTGTGGTGGTGGTCATGTTTGGAAACGGGAGATTTGAAGCTTTCGGGAAGAAGCAAAGGGTTTCTAGCCAGATTTACATGGCGATGGTCGAAGCTGGTAGCCATTCAGGTTTTGTCATTCGGCAACTCCGTAGCGGCATGGTAAATAAACAAAGGGAGGATCTTTATTTCTTGTATTTTTTTTAAGAACAAGGCTGTCGTTACTTCATGTGGGCAAAATGGACAGGTAAGCAGGTGACGCGGAAGTGATGCGAGAAGAATGTTTTGATGTAGATGGATAACCAAGGCAAGAAACACGAAAAGGACTCGAGGTTAGTTACACAAAACCCACTCGATAGGTCGCTGTGACTTGAACGTTACGCAGCCCTAGAGTAGCTTTATTTGGATTTTGGGGGGTTATTTAGCACGTGGCGTTGGCCTAGATCTTGCTACTATAGTACCCATATCCCAGTTAGAAAGATCACTAAGCCAGGCAGCATCTTCCCGATTCCCGATGACCCCTCGGGTCCCTAGCGAGGGTCCACTGAATGGAAGATTAAAAAAAGCAGGTATGCCCCTAACTTAATCAATGTCTTACCTTACATGTACCGTAGGTATGTACATATGTGTACGGTAGGTTCGGTCTTATTTGTCCCCTACCGTACACGCATACATAGTTGACACGAGTATGTATGTAGGCACATATATTACCTAGGTACCTACATGTAGTTAGGTAAGTTAGGTATGTACATACATATGTATGTATAATGGATCTAACCCACTTAACTTACATTAGGTTCATGTTAGTTGTTGTTATACCGGTTTTACTATACCTAGGTAGTATAGGTGAGGTGGTTCGCAAAGTGGAAATATCAAACAACTACTACCTACTATTACTTGCTACTTTTTCCTATTACAACATACACCCGTGGACATCTTCAAAAAGGAATTGGGGAACGAATATTGCATCTTGCATGTCGGATGACTCCCAAAAGTCCGACCAGCCATGAACCGCCCAAGGCAGAGTTCCACAACGTCTATCAACCGGCCTCCCGCATCTCACAACCTATTCAACTCCTCCAACTTTTAACAAGTACCCAAGATAAACAGTACTTTCAACAGAGCCTCATCTTGTCATCCTACATGCATCTGCCCGACTCCTCGCGTAACCCTTCCTCCGATCCTCGCACACCCACGCCCCAACTCGTCCGCGGCCGTGGGGTGTGTGGTTTGGAATATGGAGAATGGGGGATCCGCCTCTGCATTATGGCTGCATCGCCTACATCGTTGGCTAGGCCATATGCGGCTGCTACAACGTACTACCATAGTACATCCTATGCAGTAGTCTTAGTGGGCATCCTAGAGTCACGCCAAGTGGCTGTCGCTTGATGGGCCACGATTGATCTTTTTGTTCCCTTTCGTCGGGTTGCAGAGGTTTAGAGCTGCCTCCCCCCTTGTCGAAAAGCAAAACGGACCCTTGAAAGACCCAGAACTCTCATTCACTCACTCGCTCGGTTTCTCTCAAGAGCAGAGTAATAAGAATTCAAGCGAGGAAATAATAGGAAACAAGAGTGTGGGCCGGCGCACATCAGGGGGAGTGAGTATTGGAAATTCCCAAAAAGTTGATAAGAACGCACCACACCCCCTCTCCATTTTCAACCATGCCATACTAACCTTAGTGGTATCTTTCACATAACAATATTCTTGTTCATGTCGCTTTCCGTCTCGACGGCCGTGCCTTGATTCTCTTTTGTGTCCCCGTCCCAACCATTGACCGCTTAATCTGGCCGTCCGCCTTTGCTGCCTCTCTCTCCGGCCTCGTCCGCGTCCTATTCTCGGATGTTATTTCGCGTCTAAACCTTCCTCTCTTATCTGGGAAATCCCTGGAGAGATATTCATTCCTGTCAGCTATACAAACGCCGAGGTTGCAGCCCTTACCATCCTTTCCGCTGATTGGCCCCTCATTCAAGCCTACATGATATAGTCTCTTCCTACCTGGGGATTTCGACTTCCAATTCCAGGTCATCCACGATCCCTGACCTGTTCGTCCTTCCATTCCCACATAATCGACGCCATTTGGCTTTCGCGAGGGAATTGCATCTCTCTCTTTGCCGCAGAGTCATCAGGCCAATGACCTTTACCCGACCACATCACGAGGCATGAGGTGTGACTTGGAGCCATCAAATTAGATAGATTTGCTGTCGTCTCCAGAGACATTTAACGCTTTGGCATAGTGTGCAGCAAAGTTGTTCCACATTCTTGGCCATCTTCTCGACCAAGGCCGGCCTTATGTCAGCCTAAGATATCTTTAAAGACGAGGGGACAGAGCCGCATAACTGATTTAAGGCTCAGTCCGCATCAGCTTTATTTGCTTCTCTCGGTTTCCTCGTGAATGCTGCCACTGCCACGGCCCAGACCTTACGCGCCTGGCTTCATCCATCGACATTCCCAATGAGACATAGAGCTACAAAATGTTACAATGCAAAGATCGAAACATAAGCAAAAGTCGTCGCGCCCTAGGGCCGAACCTCAGTGGAGCGAACCCAAGTGGCACGACCAATATCAACAATGGTATTCGGAGCGGCAAGGTCAACATGGTATGTCCCTAATGCAATAAGGATGCTGGTCGAATTCCTACTGACTAGTCATGATCAGGCACCATAGAGTACTCCTGGATTGGCCCAACCCTTCCCAATGCTTCTGATCAAAGCATTCCGCGGTCCGGCCAGGCTATTAATGGTTTGGAGGAGGAGATGCGGAACCTTAGTGTCGACCAAAGCGGTTATGATCCGAACCCATATTCCAATTACACAAGCCATCATGCTGCTACCGTCGACCAAGCTAGCTATACACATGATGCACATCAGCCTCAAGAACCCAGTTACCTTGATCATATGCAGACGCAACAGCAAACTGACAAAGGAAAGGGAAAGTCCGTTGGGGTCGAACAGCACGAGCAGTACAATAACCAGTCGTTTGTTGGCAATCCGGTCCAAACCAGTGATGGGTTTCCACTGACACAGAATGAGTATGACCAAGAGGCACACTTACAATGTAAGATATGATGGTCGTTTACGCACTTGAAAGGGGCTAACAATGTTAGATTCTACCTCTGATTACCTAAGTGCGGAAACGGCTGCGGCTGGCTCGTCCATGAATGTTACAGAGCCACAGCTAAATGATTATGAATCTGAGGAAACTCAGTCTTTCAATGACGCTGAATATCAGGAAGCCCTCCGGAGGAGTCGTAGCGACTATTATGGAAACCAAGGAGCAGGCGAACCATCCTATTCGGCGTCTTCAGCAGACATGGCCACATCTTCCTCTTGGTCTCCTGCTGTTGATCCCAATGCATACGAATTAAGTTAGTGCCTCAGCAAAACAAAACAGATTGGTAGCTAACGCTGTCAAGCAGATGTAGTAAACGGAGAAGACATGCCAACTCCCCGCGGTGGCTCACCGGTTCAGGTAACCACAATTCCGCCAGCCCCAGCCTATAACTACATCCAAGGGACTCCCGGGGACGAGGAAATACTGGATAGCCGTGAGTCGACCTTCATTTTCTTATTTGGCCCTGATTTGCTGAAGGATTAGCAGGATACAAGGTAGAACGTTCAACAAGGTTCCAACCAGGTGAGGTAGGCAACCCGATTTCCCACATAATCCTAAGAACATTAGGCCCTAATTAAGTCTTAATGAATCAGGTGTTCAAGATCCTTTGGTCAGAGCCTCTCGGCCAAGTCGGCCAAGCCGGTCCCGATGACCCAATTTCCGACGTCACGAAAAGGAGGACAGCAGCTGGCAGCAAATTCTATATTGGGTATCGCAGATTCATCATCGTTACAACGGACGAAAGCCATCACAGCACATGCGTGTAAGTGGAATCTCGCCTATTCTTCTTATCTGAATTTCTTTCTTACACGCGTAGGCCAATCTTAACATACGACCGAAGAGGATGCTTGAAGAAGGGTGTGAGAGCTAGCAAGCATGGAATCATCTACACAGCAGGAAGCAAGCCTCCAAAGCCCTTGAAGGGTGAGCCCCAGCTCGGTTTTGCGCCAGTAGCTCTTCAAGTCTACACGGACGGTGAGATGCTTGCCAAGGAGTCTCGAGTCAACTACTCTAAACTGGTCACCATTGAGCACAACGTCAAGGTCTTTTTCATTGGTTCGATTGCCCCGCAAGATTTCGAGATCGTCCGCTACGCCGTCGAAGAGTGCTGGAATAATAAGATACATCGGTCGAAGAAGCCGAGGAGATGAACTATCGTCTTCTAACAAAATCACAACGCCGCGTCACATTCTTCCGTGGCTGAGGCCGTTCATGGTGTCGAAAGGCACCTTTCTCATATATACGTTTTAAGGACTATACCCCGTGGGTTTACTTCCTATCACTGGCGGTTACCAAATAGGCGTTAAGTAGCATACTACTCAACGAATCACGTTTTACCTCCAATAATGCCCGTTACCATAACATTCTTAAGCGGCCCTTGCACGCTATAGAACCTGGAACACAGTACACTGGTACGCAAGAACCAATAAGTACAAAAAGTTAGCTTCCTGTTTCAGTTTTGAATATGCAGAAGTCCCTGCTAGGTTCAGGCAGGGCAGGATATACAACGTGGCATACACAGTATGACCACAAAAATACGAAGAATGATGGACGAATTTCTGCAAATTACGATATTATGACTACATCTCTTGCGACAATTGGAAAACGATCTGAGACACGATCTCTAATTAACCTGTCTTACAAATCTCATCTTCTCATTAGCCCAAACGTCTATCGTTAACTCACTATTAGCTTATTCACACCACGCTTCACACTTATTCATGTCTCTATCTAGCTAATATACCATCTATTACCAAAATATATTTCAGAGTATCATCATTTTGCTATTCTAACGCGCATCTTCCTTTAATGCTTGGCATCGTATAGTTGAATGAGTACCTAGAATCTAAGTAAGATGCCTATAATCTTTTCTATTCTTTCTACCGCTTTATATTCGGCCGAGCTTTAAAAAGGAATAGGAGGTATGACTTTGAGCGTGAAGGCGTAACCCAGATAACTCCAGCATTTACATAAGGTATGACTATATTAATATCCTCTCAACCAGTCACTAGAGTATGGGAATTGCAATACATCGAATCTCATGAGTAGAATAATTGCCACTAAGAAAAATATTGTGAGTTTTTGCTCTCTTTTTTTTGGTTATTCATTTTCTGTATCCCCGATGATGGCGATTATAGCAGTAAATTACAAGGCATTCCCCAAAGCATGAAATGCTAGGGTGCTATTCATCAACTGTATAGGAAGTAATAGTTTTGGTTTGTTGAGTTCGTTTTACATACATGCGAGTTCGTGCAATCCGTCCCGTCCATCCATCCCATGCCGCATGTGTTCTCTAAAGCAGCGGTAATAACAAGTGACCGTAATCGTAGCCCCATAGCCGTTGAACGAGTAAATCAAATCATGAATAAGAACTCGTTTCTCCTCAGCTCATAACCCCTCTCCGCGTTAGGGATCGTCGCTAGACAGTGCAAAGAGAAAATATGTAAGAGATGAGGAAGAACTTAGAGCCCTCGGACTCCCATCTCAGCATATATTCCTCCAAGGAGAATGTCATAGCGAAAACACCCGCCGACTTTGCTCATATCCCTCTCCTACTCCTATCACCCAACTCTAGTCCCGTCGATGCCGTCCCGCTCCACGCTTTCTCCGCTTCTCCTCAGCGTAGTCAGTGCTACCGCTACCACTGCCACTTCCGCTCACCGTGCTAGGTGAGAGGCCCGGGATGACATGGTGGTACGACTTGGTGCCAACTTCGCTCTCCGTCCCGACCTCACTCTCGGGCCCAACCTCCCGGCGGCGGCAGGTACCTGCTATTCGAGCTCTCGCCGACAGCGCTCTCCTCCTCCGCAATCGTGCTGTCGCGCACCGACGACGACACAACGCTGGGATTCGTATTGACCTTAGCACGCTGGAAGCTGAAATCACGTCTCACGCCACTACTTCCGCCAGACCGTCCCTTCTCAGCAGCAAGCCTCTTCGCCTCGGCGCGCAGACGCTCATTCTCACGATCAGCCGTGCGATCCGCAACACTATACACCTTCCGAATACCCCCCGCGCGGCTCTTCTCCTTCATCTCCTTCATCTCCTGGCGCTGCTCCTTCTTCGTCGGCGTCCGAGTAGGCGTGCTCTGGCGATTACTCAACAAGTCGCTCCCCGCGCTCGTCGAGTTATCCGGCGCCGTCGACCCGTCCCACGTGCTACCGTCGCTCTCCTTGTTGATGCCGCCGACGCGCGCGGCCTTCTCGTGCCGGTACTTGCGCAGGTGGTCTTTGGCTTCGGCCTCGGCTTCCTCGTCGACTAGGACTCCGTCTTCGCCCACGCGGCGCCCGGACTTCTCGCGGTTACGGCGGTCCTTTTTCTTCTCGCGCTCGCGCTCTTTCCGCTCTCGCTTCTGTCGGCGACGTTCGCGGCCCGTGACGTCTGAGGCTCCGCCCGTGATGCCGGTTAGTGTGCTCTGGGTGTCGCCCGTGTCGCCGCTGAGCTGCGTTAGGCCGCCCGTGTACTCGGTCTGTCCGTCGTCCACGTCTTTGTACACGGATCCGCCGCCGAGCTGGGTGCTGGGGGTGGCGCCGGAGAGGATGGTGCCGTTGGGGCCCTTGCGGCGGAGCACGGTTGACTTGTACTCCTCCCAGTCGTTCTCTTTAAAGTGGAACCCGCCGTTCTTAGCCCAGAAGAAGAACCAGATGGCTGTGCAGACGAAGGCGGCGCCGATGAGCCCGAAGAGCACGAATACGAAGGTGTTGTTGATGTCCTGGGGCCTCACGGCGCCCTTGTGCGGGTCGACTTTGTTTTCGGTGTTGTCATCGTCGCGGGCTAGGAGGATGGGCGAGGGGGCCGAGGTGCTGGAGGGCTGCCGCTGGGGTTGGCACGTCTGCTGATGAGCGAGCAGCAATGTCGCTAGCTGCGTCTCGAGCCGTGGTGAGCAAGCTGCGGGCGTGTGCCGCTAGGCTTGGTAGGAGAGGTGCCATGTTGATGGCCTAGATCAGGCGTTGGAGTGTGGAAGATGCTTCTTTGGAATGAAGTTGAGACTAGTGGAGTTAGAATTGGGCTCGGCTGGTATTTGGCTGGAAGAGCAGCTAAGCCGACGTTAGAAAGTGTATCTAATCAATCTCACTCTCGCTGTAATGGTAAGTGCACGAGATGGAGATTGGGAATGACAATGGTTGTTGCCAAGTGCTCATCGATGCACTTTGGGAATGTTACGATGTAAGCCGAGAGTTGATTGTGGTATGAACAAAGGAAGATTGCTTTGTTGCAGTGAATCGGTTGTCCGGTGGTTTCTATGGCTCACAGCGGAATTGTGGAAATTCGTGGCTGGGGAGGTTGGTAATGATGTCAAAAGTCAACAATCTTCCATTGGCCCGGCAACATATGAGGTCTACTGTCAATCTATCGATAGACTTATCGATAGGCCATTGATAGACCCCCAAGAAATTTCTAGGTTAGCCCGCTGGCCCGTACTTAACGCGTTCTGCACGTCTGAAAAGGGATGGTGGGGTCCGTTCAAGACACCTGAAGCGACAATTGCGGGGGCTAAGAATGTCATCTCATCGCCTTCCCTTCTCTCTCAACAATCTAGAGGTACATCTGCATGTACCAATGTCAGGTAAGGCTTCCAACGTTTTTCAACGTTTCCACTGTAGCTATTACAAGAATACGAGGCGGTTCAGACATACACAAACTTCATTGGTGAAGCCCATTGCCGATTGCCTCATTTCATGAAAGTCCTCATTTCGTGATTTCATCATTTAGCGCCCAGCCCACGCAGGTACCAATCGTAAGGGCTTATGGCCTTAGATTAAAGGATTCATCAGTTCATGCGAACACCAACCAATATCCCAAACGTTTACGCATCACTTCCCTTACGTACATATAGTATACGCTTGATAAAACCCAATTGGTATCGCTAGCCGCGTAAAGCACTGACGAATAAGCTACGGCACTCTTATGCGCTGGAGTTCTTTTGAATAGGCAATAATAAGCTGGAGATGGTGACGAACGGAGGGGAGACGAACGACTCGTTTCATATTCTCCGCTATGTAGCCCCAGAAGGTAATTCAAGTCTGCCATACAATTTACATCACCAAGCGCCTGAATCCTATTACCACCAGTCTGGGCTACACTAGACGTGTTCCGGCCGCTCGGAACCAGCGGGAATGTCAACTCCTTTAGCGAGAGCCAACGGAGCTTACCTAGACTGCAGCACGGCGAACATAGCAGCGAGCTTCTCTTGCTTATAAATAGAATAAATGTATCTGCATATAGCTAGATAGGTCAATGATACGGAGTATGGCGTTTCAGATCACCGTTTTTAGTAGATCAGTATCAGGTAGCAGCAGGTACCCCAGGGTTTCAATTCTATACATCCAGCTACAATGCCGTAAAGGGGAAATCCCCCCATGAACACTTAGCCGTTCTAGTCATCGTATGCTTTTTCCAGAAGCCAAGGGTCAGGAGACTTAGGGGTGTTGGTTAACTGTTCTAGAAAACCGAAAACTCCCAGATCGGCATAGCATATTTATGCGAACGCGAGCCAAAGCGTCACGATGAAACAAGATCAGCCCCAATCCCAAAATCCGTCATGCGTCCGAACCCATCGGACAAGTGGGTTATACCCTTTAACAGTATCCCGCAAGTTAGGTAGTCTTCTATCATCCAGTTAGCTGGTTACTTAGGCAAGTTAGTTGGTAGGTAATAACCTCGCGCAATAAGCTCCTAAATCTAACCAAGCCGGCATTTTCCTGTTATTACATACCGTCAGACAACAATGCGTTGAGCCATGTACGTATGTACAGGCATGCGTTGTCTAAGTGGCGAGAGCTCGCTCAGTTAGATCAATTAGCTCCTAGCTCAGTTTCATCCGCGGACTGCAAAAAGACGTGGCACGATCTGCGTGGGGAAAGGTGCACGGGGAAACCCTGCCGGGCTGCAATCCGTGGCTTGCTTCGAGGATGGGCTGATGGCTAACGATCGAGGACACAAGCTCAGTCCCTGTGGGACCGTGTGTCGTCAGCCCAGTTAGTTACATGTACCTATAGTTTACATCAGGACATATCCAGCTACATAGCACTTGAGTCGATGTTCACGAGAGGAAGACTAAATATTCAACATATTTTCTTGATTGAATAAGAAAAAGGGGATATCCTAGTCGGCATAGATACTGCGTAGACTTCCACATACAGTTTGGTAGGTTAGATATCTATCTATAGATCGAGGACGAATACGTGCTTCGACCAAAGAAAATAACCTAAGTGCTAGACTTCAAGGTTGTGCATTATGACAAATCCCTCCGCGTGTTGGTCTTCCACCAGTCACACCTTAAACCAAGGCGAATACACGAGGACCCTAGGCGGATCGACCGTCCTTGTCCTCCTCGTACTCAACCTCTAGGGAAGTAGTAGACTCGTTCCAACTGATTAAGGGTACAAACAGACTTCCGAGTTCTCGAGTCTACCATCCAATTGAAATAACTTCGTCCCGAAGAGACGGCAGAATTCCTCCCTTTGCGTGTGAAAATAAGAAAACATGAAAGCCCTGCTGCCAACAGAAGTGCGAACTTCATTTGCCGAGCAGATTAGATTCTCTATCAGTCCAACTCTTACGCCATGTGAATGCGAATGACTTGGCTTCGAAGACAAAGGGTATCGCACAACAACAGCATGGCACGGCCAAATTCCTGCGTAGAAATGATGAAGACAAAAATAGAACATCGTCCACCCCTTTCCCCAATCGGGTCGGGTTGGAGAGGATCGACGTTCGTGTGAGATTAGAACGTAAGCCGAACACGCCCTCAATCGTCCACACACACACGCACAGCCACCTACACATCCTCCAACCATCCCAATATGCAATGTAGTCCGTATCCCGACCATCGTTCATTTGTCCTCATCCACCCATAGCTTCGTATACATTGAAATTCCACCAACGGAGAATCTGTGAGGAAGAGAAATGCGTGCGCATTTTCATCCCGTAATGCCTTTTCTGATCCATTTTGGGGTATCCGTTATTTTCCGCCTTTTTCGGTAGTGAAGCATTCAAGCCGCAAAAAGTGTAACGCTGGGATATAACAGGATGGAAAAATGAAAAACTTATGACATGCTAAATAAGAAATGCAAATGGAAATAAACAAAATCGCTCTCCAATAAATCAGATAAAATCGCTTTCCAATAAATCAAGAAATAATGCAAATCCAGAAATGCCTTCAACTTAGTGGCTCATGAGTAGTAGTAGCTTTCCTCATCATCGTCGGGATAAGACAAAATGCCTGGAGGCGCGTAGCGAGAATCGTAATCGTCGTAGTGAGGGTAGCCGGGAGGACCCGGAGCGTACAGAGGCGGTGCCGTATGCCGTGTACGGGAGTATGACCCGGTCTGCGAGCTAGCACGAGTCCGTGTAGCTGCTCTGTCTCCTTTGCTCTTTCGATCGTCACTGTAGTTAGAAGCAGAAGCTGCGTGTTCGCTACCTTTATCTCCATTGCGAGACGGGTTGCCACGACCGATGTTGATATCACCGCCATCTTTGCAATGAATTTTGGTATTTCCAACTTCAATAACGGCGCCCATAGGAAGCTTGATGGTAATATCGTCATCGGCACTGCTAGATCTTGTGGTCCGTGTTGTCGCCGATTGCTTGTAGTCGCTCTCGTCACGACTTGCGGTGCTACGAGTTGAGCGGCTGCTACCTCCGTTCTTCACACGCCGTAGGGCCTCAGCTGTTAGTGGTGGGGCTGGTCCTCCGCTAACATCTTCCTGATACCGAGAAGCATCGCGTACCTTGTCTTCAAAGTTGTAGAATGAACTCCGTCGACTACGCGAGGCAGGTTCAATTTCGTAAGAGCTACCAACGTCGTAAATTGACTCGGCGTCGAAGCTCTGACGTCTTTGTCGGGAAGGAAGAGCGCCAGAGCCATATTCAACTTCACGCCGCGCTACAGCCTTGTACATGGCTGGATCGGCGTCCAGCAGATCGTCGTCTTCAAATCCAACAGACTTCCTCCTTGTGGCTGTATGCGAGGGTGGTGGTGGACGGAACACCAATCGGTTCGGCTGTGTAGAAGCTGGCCGTGGAGGAGGCGGCATCCGTCGGCTGTCTTCGTGTTCCTTGCTAACTTTCCTCGACACCGAAGTCCTCCGCGTGAGTGCCTTTTCTTTTGTGGGTTCGTACTCTAGAGGTTTGGGTGGCGGCGGCTGGAACCCCATAGCTGACTGCGGGCGTTGGAATCGTGAAGCTAGATTTCTACCAGGATGCTGGAATTCTCCGTATGGAGAAGATGGAATGGGTTGATGGACCAATGCATGACCCATTGGAGGAGGAGGAGGAAGCCCACTAGCCCATGGAGGAGGAAACGATGTGGGAGGGAGATGTGACGGATGGGGAGGCGGTTGGTGAGCATACGCTGATGTTGAAAGAGGCGGTCGCTGTCCATAGTAAGATTCTGGCCTAGTACGAGCGCGAGGTCTCGAAGACGCTGATGAGACCGTCTGTGGGGGTACTCCGTAGTAAGAGGACTCGTCAGAATTTCGTGATGATGGCACTGGGCCTGTCTTGTGGGTGTGAAGACGAGGACGCTCACGTTCGAGGCGTTCAGCTCGTTCTGCACGCTCGGCACGCTCTGCACGCTCTGCAGCACGCTCAGCGGCGCGCTGCTGCTTGACGATAAGCGACGAGCGTTTCCTATCTTCCTTCATTTTGATTTTGGAGTCTCTCCTAGTAAGGTGTTCGGTGGTGTCGGAGTCTGATAGAGAAGTAGTGGGTGATTTCGATTCTCGACGAGAGGAATCCTTCCGTGATCTGCTAGTATTGGGCTTCTCTTTTGAAGGACTACTACTCGCAGCAGTAGAACGGGCGTATTTGGGTTCGGTACCGGGGATGAGATGGCCGTCGTCGTCCGCCTCCTCGAAGTATGCAACAGAGGGAGATGACTTCTTTGCCATGCCGATGCCGAGGGCTTATGTGCCTGATAAGTGAATCCAGTCACTGGATCAGGAATGGCGGAGCTGTCCTGGTACCCAACGAAGTGGGTTTTCGAATGCGTGGCAGATGTGTCCTACTACAGTACAGTGCTGATAAAGTGGACAAGTGCTGGTTCGAAAGAGTCGGAAAGGAAAAAAGTAATATGTATGTATGTATGTAAGTAAGGAGACTAGATCAATGGGTCCTAGTACCAATGTCAAGTGGGGATCCGCGCGAACAGACGTTGCGGACGAGACTTGTAGCGTCAGAAAGTTGGAGGATGGATTCGATCAGGTAAATTTGAGAGGTCGTTGGAAGAAAGTGTCAAAAAACCCCCAAGTATGGTTTTCAACTGAGAGATGCAGTTAAGAGCTGCAATGTCCCACAGTAGGCCAAAGAGGGAAATAGTCGACTTGTCTCCTTATTTTTATTTTTTTCCTCTCTCCCCTTATGTTATTCTTTAATATTTTTAATTGGGTGATAAAGAATCGGTGATGTTGCATAGAGATCCTTGGAAAACGGAAAAGAAGGGTGTTGCCGGGTTGATAAAAAAAAGAGACTCGTAGGTACTTAAGGGGCGACTTCTTGGTTAAAGTACCCAGGTAAGTATCTATAAGTTAATGTAACCACTCGCTGCCCTGGCTCCTGGTGCATTCGCTCCAGTTATTCGCTGTAAATGTACTGAGTTGTACATACGATACAATACATACGTGTACGTATTATACTGTTGCACTGGAATTCAAGTATCGATTGTACACTGAACCCAGCAAGTGGATATCTGCAGACTCGTATGTAGGTATGTAGGCATGTAGGTATGTATGGAGAAGAGAGACAGAGAGTAAAGCCACAACTGAAAGATATTAGACAAGTGGCTGTCGATAGACGGGATATGTAGACGAGAAATGTGCTGTACGATATCTACATGTAGGTATCGTAGCTGCCGATGCTTATTTGTGAACCTAGGATATGTAGGTAGCTACAGTAACGGCTTATGGAAGCAGACGGGAGATAGGAGACGGGGACACGGGAGATGTGAAATGAAAAATTATTGGGAGAAAGGATGAAATTGAGTGATGATGAGTCCCGGTCTACCAGTCCAGTAACCGCTGTGCGTTGTAAAGAAGGGTTGCTGTATGTAACTTGGTTGTAAGGTGGCACCGAAAAGGTCGTGGGATCGAACAGGGGATACCGCTGTCTCCTCGAGCAACGAGGGGTTTCCCGGTTGCGACGCTTTTATCGATACGGTAATATCGATAGGCGAAAAACTGGGGAAATTGTTTTTTCTGTCTCTCCCCCTCGACTTTGCTCTGCTTCACGCTCCTTATTTTTTTTTTTGGCCTTTGAGTGCTTGCAGAAAATAGGTGGAAAGGGCAATTGGGCTTGGCGGCTTAAAAAAACCCCTGTGTTCTTCGTCACGAAGGGACGCCTTGCCCGGTACGGAGTTAAGATCCTTGAAAATTTCAATATTTGCAGCCTTCAAAAGCCCCAAAGGGAAAAGAGAAGACAGTAAAGGTACCCAACGGTGGGTCACAAGTCCCGCAAGGCGACAGAAGCTATCCACAAAATTCAGGATGTTCCTGAGGGACAGTGGCCTATCGTGATGCCGCCTCGTCAATTCGATGGCCACAGTTCGCTTATTATACACATCAATGGCAAAACGGCCCCTTTTCGATTCTTTGTTAAGATTCCTATATTTTTCTCACAATCACTTTCACAGCCCTTAATACACAATAGTAGTTGCCGAGCTTCTTCTTTTTCCCAGGAACAATCGATAGTAGTCAATGTCGCAAGTCTCGTTGGCCTTGGAAGTGTAGATCTTATCACCCCACAGAGGCCTTTCGATGGTCACGGATGTCCCCAAGTCGACAATGCAACTGGACCAGTGGCGACGCCAGGGGTGTAAGTGGGTGCAAGATGAGATGGAGAGCCTTTGCAGAAGGAGTTTAAAAATTAGTCTTCCGTACTCTTGGGAGGCAAAAATGACAACTGAAGAGCGAGATCCACCGAGAAAAAATGAGATGTAGTGCTGTCAAGCCATCTAATCAGGTACCAGGGTTTAATGCCCGATTGCGTATCTCATGCTTGGGTACCAATAAGGCGCCGGGAAATTCTAGAAAATATCTCAGTGAGCAAAGCCGTGTCCAGATTGAGTTATATTCGGCTTTTCGTCACATGGCTGTCCGTAATCCTTTGAACCGCTTAGAAATAAAAAGCAATGAGCCGAAATGGACAGGAGTGGAAGACGTCTCTGGAGCAACGAGCAGTGATGGTGATGACGATGGCGTCCATTTTGTGCCTTCTGTAGAATGCTATTCGCTGCCAGGCAGACGGCAGAGTTGCAGGCAGAAACGGGACGCCAACGCACCATGTCGTGCCATTCCTAACTCTTCAGGACTAGGACGCCGGAAACATGAATACCATTGGCCTGCCCCGATAGGGTCTTGCAGTAAACATGCATAAGTTCAGAGCCAGCGCCATCTCTCATTCGACTGGTTCAACCCTGGACGATGGTCATTGTAACGACGCGGGGGAGTCACCTCTTTACCATCTTCACGTCTCTAGGCATTACTCTCTCGTCTAACGTTCTCTAGATCCCGAATATACACACTCGTCGCGGTATTACCAAATTAAGATGCATTACACCATCAGGCATGAACTATTCGATTTCTAAGGCTAGATAAACCGCAAGCCGATGATTTTACCAGAATAATCGGCCCTTGTCCGGAAACCGAGATCCTACCGCCGAGATATTTCTTTTACCCCGTACCACGTTTTTTTCGATGAATACCATATCTGGAGAATTTAAAACTTGAACCCAATTGAGACATTTAAAGGGATTGAAAGTCCGCGTGATCTTCGGGCATGGGGCGGTTAGCTTGTGAGGCGAGCGATAGAAATTTGCAGCATCACTCGATGTCTCATCTTTCTATTCGACGACGTCTTATCGAGCAATAAGTTCGTGAATATCAACTGCCACACCGGGTATCGCGAGAAACGGACAGTTTCGGAACGAAACGGTTCCTCGGGTACAGAACACTACTTACTTTAAGGATGACGATCTTTTTCAAATCTAGGCGTGGAAGGGGCAAAAAATTTCATGTTCATTCAGTGCATGCAAGTTGATTGGCTCTGAATTGGCCCAAGAGTCTTCTGGACCTCCCTCATTGTTAATCTCTTCCGCCTGGGACTGTGCCAACGATGCATGTCATCCACCCAGACCAAACCGTATCCGTCTATACATATTTGTACTATGGAGAGCTAGCCACCTAGAATGATTATTGTAATCCTTCACAATGGTAATTGGGGGCTTGATGGCCATCCGCTATAGTGGCATTCTCGCCAATGGCTTTCCTCTGTAAAAGAGGGTTGGTCATGAATTACTGTCATCTCTCACATATGCGAAAGAAGCCTCAAAAATTCCATGGGGATCCATTTCAACTGGCAGTCAGCCCGCGTTTCTCTCATCATATGGCGCCGACGTTAATCGTTCTATCACAACATGACGAAGTTAGCACATAGCATACATATGAGTCACCCTCCGCTACGGAAGCCGTAGGTCTCTCGGTTCCGTACAAAAAGATACTCTACTAGGCACGGAGTAGGTTAGGTACATAGCCGCATACAACAAAGCATTGACGCAAGTACAAGGTTCTCAAATGCAGAGCGACAATCTCTATCACTTATACGGGTAGATGCGTGATCCTCCCATGGGTTCGTAGTTGTCACGCACAAGCTAATCGGAGCTGGATCGCCAAATACTTTCGAGTACCAAGCACACCTAAGCAAATGAGAAATGAAAAGCGGCAAGTAGTACAATGCTGGCATGAGGCTCACGCGGCGGTGCTAATAGTGGCAGCAGCGAAGTCTGCTGAGTTGATAGTGTGAGCCAGCCAGCAGCACAACATGTTTTCGGTCAAAGTCTGGTACGGCATTCGTCGACCTGGTCGAACACCATTGGCACTTGCGCACCGGCAAAATACCTACGATACATCCAAACTGTTCCTCTAGTGGGGTCTGCCTTGGCAATTGGACGAATGCAATTGGATTGATAGAGCTTCTTCTGAACAGGGACACCACTAGGAAGTACACCGCCTATTAAATGAATGGCCTCACGCCACTGCTTAAAATTCTTAGGGTGAACAGCGCCACTGAAATAGGTCTTCCATGCTACAATTAGATACCCTGATACGCCAAAGGACTGCTCATTTAAGTCGATGAAGAGAACCGACTTGCTTCACTATCAAGGAAGGCCGTAAGGGAAACGACACATGTCCTTGATGTTGTACATTTTTCAACCACGCCGCAGCTTTGGACAGTTTGAATCCTTACGTCGGTGAGACCGCATTCACGATACCGCAGATACGAGGCTCTTGTCCCAATTACAGGAACTCCGCGCAGGATCCATAAGTCGTGTCGCCATGGTCTTCGGGTCAGCCTAGAAGCTTTTTTATGAGTTGTCACCGTGTGCAATTCCTATATCGCTTGGGCTACCAGCCTCTATCTGAGACATCGAAGCAGGGATTTCCGAAGTGGTTTTTCAGGTAAGTGGTGCAGCTCAGTGCCAGCGGCGTAGTCGAAGTTGGGGCTTGTAAGTCACCGTTAGAGTGAAATATGACAGCATGAAGCACAACTTAGTTTAGGTTCTCGCGCCAAAGCTTCACCATTGGCCCCTGATATTTTACCTGTTGGAATCACGGATGCCGAATACTTGATTTCCGTATGACTTCAAAGCTGAATATGGATGCTAGGAGACGTTAGTGAAAAGGTGTCTCGTAAGTGTTAAGAGCTTTGGGTAATCAGATTTGGTCTAGTAAGACTAATGCAACGAACCAACAGCTGTAGCTGACCACTCCTAGATCGGTATATCAGCAGCGCCATCGTGGCAAACTGGTAATTGCGCCTTGCCGCCGAGTGTATATGATAAGAGAGTGCGAATCACTACACGACAGTTAAATTCCCGGACAAATAGTTGAGTCATTGTATAACTAACCACTTAAGAACAGTTTCAAATCCACCCGCGTTGATATTCACGTGTAAGTTTCGAGATAACTTGACCACACATATTGTTTTCTATTTTTGACCATTCAAAGTATTTGCAGTCATCGAAGCCACCAACCAGAGGCACGAGAAGATATCGAAGAATCCGCCTCGATGATTGATTAGCCGACGACCTGTGGTTGCAATCATGGTTATTTTCGAACTTTCGACCCGGAATCCGTGTCCTGAGATGATAGAGCAGCCCTCTCTTCCAGGCGGTGGATGGGATCCAATAGGTTAGGTACCCATTAAAACCGGAGTCATTAAATAACTCATTTTGGTAGTTTCTCTAGGCATCTCAGTCAGCTCATCGCCTAGCTCTTGCTTTCCGCTTGATAAAGCCAACAGAGAATTTCTCGTATCCCATAAAACAGTGTATAGCCTAACCCTTCGACTAGGATAAGACAGCGATCTCTCACTATGGAGTGTGAGAAGATTATTCTCATGATTAGGTGTACGGAGAGTACATAGGTTATCTGATTAAAACCAACTTCCCTGACTAAGTAGTGATTGACAAAAACATCTTGCCGTGAGATTGACAAGAAATTGCGAGACTCACGCATCGCTTCAACGAGTACTTCGTGTCGCTGCCTGGTGTTGGTTAAAGGGATGGCTGCCCAACCGTCATCTCAACGCCGCACGATTTGAAATCTGAGATGCCTCCAAACCATATAGGAGTTGTCTGGTGTGCAGGAAGGCTTCGAATCGAATTTATACGGAAACGATAAAGCTTGGGGAATCCCGTCCGGTCAGAATTATTCGCGTCGAGAGGAACTCAACAAGCTATGTGAGATCTCGCGCCCTACGCATTCGCAAAGGGCTGTCTCTAAGTCTGTGGAATTCCGAGTGGGCTAGATGCATCATTAGTGGTTCCTTAGCTAGCCATCTCTAGCTGATCATATTGAGATGCTATTTGAAGATAAGATGTTGGGTGATATCCATCAGCAAGGCTCGAATAGCGGAACCCTTGAGCACTTGGCTCATTGTAATTCAACGATTAAAGGACAGATAGTTACGACAATAAAACAAGATTGTTGTAACGGAACGGAAATAACACGCGATCAATATGCTAGGGCGTAGCCTCAAGTTGAAGCATGATCACCATTAGTTACGCGCCTAAGATGAAAGCGTCGATAGAGTGCAAAATAGTCGGGCGGAAGTACATGTAGCTTCTATTTCCCTTGCAAGGGCTTTAGGTACTTGTAACTCGCACGTGGATCTTGGATTATCTAAGCCACGAGCCACAACCAAAAAGATCCAAAGCCCCAAGCCCCATTTGTCTATGTAGCTACCTTAGGTATGTATGTAGTTGAGGGATCCATCCTAGATGGCCAATTTTTTTTTCTCAGCCCTACCAACCAACACTCGAGATCTGAAAAGTCAATCTCCAGTCATGTCGGCCTTGCAGCACTTTGAACTCAATCCCTCCCTTGCTTGTACCACCATCGTCCATGTCCGATATGCATGTCAAGGGACGATCTGCAGGGACGTGCAGCCTAAACTTCAACTAACAGATCCGCAGCTAAAGCCAGCTAAGGGTCTTTCGAATCTTTAGATGTGCTACTATTTTCATACCTTAGGTATCAGTTCAACTCTCTTTTTCATACCTACTTACCTTTCTCTTTCATTTTCTCCTCCTATGCGCTTTTGGCCCTCGATAACTGGCCTCAGTGACATCATTGACTTACATGTTCTGGGAACCTTCAAACACGGGACCAAATGCGAATGCTAGACATTCAAGGTGAACTCAAGACTGCCAGGTCTAGCGCAAGCTTTGGGCAACCTTGCATTAGCAGAGACAGGCTCTAAGCACACCGAGACTAATTTAGGCATATTATTAGCACCGTTTTTAGTTGAATCTGTCAAAAGTTCCCCCATTTAACATCGAAACCGATATCTCAAAAACAGGTAAAGAAAACCCATCCCAGATGATGCCGTTCTTTGCAATACTACAGACAGGAGATGACCGTCAGTTGCATATCCGGGACTGCCCGAGGTTGTATTAAAAGCTTCTCAAATGCCGCCATAGTCATGGATTATCGACTATATTGCTACCATAATCAAGACAATACTCCAATACCCCATTTCAATTGATAAGTCTCGCGTCATCTGATACAAGCTATCAGTACAGGAATGCCCAGCGCTACTTTCGTGTTTGGTTGTTAGTGTTACTCCAAACCAAGAATCAGCCACACTCTTCGCTTAACGAGGATCCCTTGGCTAATCGACAATGGGGTTGCTTTGCTATCGGGCGAATAGCATTCAATATCACAGCCTCCGCACAAACGATCAATCGCCTCTTATACTTATCTAGGGATGGAGTTAAGAACGAAGACCCTGTTAAGAACCACTAACCAGACAATAGATAACAACTATGATGGCTAGCCCGCAAATATCGAGCGCGACGTCGCGTAACCCGGACTTACTTTAAAAATGACGACGTCTCGAGTCACGATTCTTCAAGGTAAAATGTTTCTCGGATATCACGCAAACCAGTGTTCGTTGGTTGTGCCGCATTCAAGCTTTATGCAAGGTACGATGCATACGTATTCGCCGATCCAGAGGCGAGTCAATTCGATCAAGCTTGAGCATCATCAAATCACAAGAAGACTCACGAGCCTCAAAAGGTCGCAATCACAAAATACAGACTCAGTTGACTTGCAGCTGCGGGTGTTTCGGCTCGTAATCTGTCTACAGCAGTGTCAGATGCCTATCTGACCGAGAAAAAGTTGGTGGCCTCGATGTCTTAAAAAGCCGGCTTATGCTCAATCGTCGTTGGTGACCCCCACACACCAATCCAAGCCTTCAAATCAATTCACACACCATCTCAGACGCGTGATGCTCTAAACGGAAATGAGCTTGTAGGTTATTGTAAGTCTGAGCCTTCCATGGCTTAGCCCTTAGGTGATTCATTTCAAGATAGCGCTTCCGCTCACGAGCTCCATCAGGGTTCTGAAGGGTTACCTTTCCAAGCTGGGACCCCCAAGCATGACCACCATCTTCTCCAGCTTACCGATTCACAAGGCAACCTTTTAACCCGACCGGTGACTAACATTTTCCCTAATACCTTCTGCCTAGTAGCAGTATATATATCTTGCGGCTTTGCCGCTCTTTCTACTTTCTCCTCATTCGTGCTACTCTTTTGTGTTTCACGATTTATCGGGTAATATTCTTCTCTTTCTGAGGTGGTTGGCCGGCTCAAGACTTCCACCTACAGAATCATTCCTACCTGAGCCGGCCTGAGCCCGGCAACCTTCGTTAAGGTCAACGTCAGGCTTTTCTTTAACTTGTCAAAGATAATCTCCTAGGAATGATCACTCTGCGGGATCTGGTCTTTACCTCTGAATCCCCTCCTCTTAAGTCTCATTACCGATAACTATTATCATCACTATGCCTTTATTACCGACTAACACACCCATACGTGGGCAGTCGGAGCTATCTTGGCCGCCGAGCCCTAGTCGTCTTCCCCCTTCGTTGGAGGATGATATTAATTATGACACCAACTCAACGGATGAGGATGAGCTCGATGCTCAATGGTCTCATGAGAATCCTATGATGTATTTTCTTACGCCTCCAACCCCAAAGGAAGAAGATCTCGAATTTGACTTCGAGTTTGATGCCGGGATCGAAGACGCAAACCGACCCCGGGAGGTTATCCGGACTGTTTCCCCGTCCACCCTCGATGGCCTCAGGAAATACAAACCCAAAGACAAGTTGGCAGATTGCGCCGTTCTAGATGACGAGGAAGAAGATGATGACGATGACGAGGACTACATTCGATTCCACCCTCATGGACATAAGTCACTACCATTTGGGTTTGAAAAATTCTTTGACCAAACGAGATCTACTGCCACTATAACATCCCAAACCACTGAGGCCTTACTATCACCGGCCTCATTCCACGTCGGATCACCCGGAGGGCGTCCAGTAAGGCGCTTCGCACCACCACGGCGATCTCTTAGAGGGAGGTCACCCTGTCAATCGCTTCAGCGACGCCATTCATGGCGTGAGCCTAGTCCCGACGTGTATTCCATCGAGGAAGAACCCGAAAAGGAAACGATGAGCGAGATGGGACTGAGCGTTGAGGACCTTTTTGATGGTCAGGAGCTCAAGACTCAACCAATAGACATACCGGCTGCAAAGCCACGGAAGAAGGTTCGGTTCGTGTTACCGGTTAAGGATTAATAGCATATACACGCATCTTTTCATTTACATCGTCCCCGGGGGACAATTCAGCATATTTGCATTGGGATGGCGTTGCGGTTTCTTGCATCTGCTTTAATTTTCATTATAGTCTGGGTAGCATATTACGGTTGGGCATATCTAGCATGGATATTTCAGATTGTCTGGCCTGCAGGAGGGGGGAGAGAAGCTCATAAGGGGTTTCAAACAAATATCAAATTCTAATCTATCTACAAATTACCCAAATACTGCTTTCGTTTCTCATGGTGAATACCTTCATGAGACTCCAATAACTTCACACCATGACACTCGGATTATAGCACCCAGAATTTGGTTCGTATGTGCGAAATCAGGATCTGCCCATATTGCTTACGCACGCTGCAACGTAAATCTACGTCGATCACGTAGCAGTCGACCACCACCAAGGATTTGACGAACTCGTTAATATCTCGTCACCGTCACGTCTTGCTGACATATACTAGGGTGGCGAGCCAGATCCAATAACATGCAGGTGTGATCGCTATCTCGACTATCAACCATCCCACGCCGTCCCGATAGACTGATGGCGACTCGTATAAGTCAGCTAACTAGACCCGTGGCCATTCCCGACCCGGCCGAGTCGCCTCCTCCCTTCTCTCGGATCGAATCTCGTCCGAGTAAGCGTGCTTGTCTAAAGGAGGGTAGGGGACCGTTACTAAGGGTCTATATGGGGCTGTGCGTCTCCAGTCAGCCCTACCGCTTATTTCCCGATGCATGAGGCAGGGGTCCCCATCGTCACACGACGTTGGTTTGCGTACGCAGGATGTGCGTTCGCGTATGTGTCTTATTCGTAATAAGGTTAGCGAGATATCCCCATCGAGGCATCGCAGGCGTCAGCCCCTTCACACCCTTCGCGTCTTGGTCTTGGCCTGGAGATAAGTTCGAGTTCCGAATGCGGATGGGTGTGACGAGATGTCAGCTAATGACGCGAGGCGCGCTGCCAAGGACGGATATAGACGAGCTGACGAAATTCGCGAGGAAACCAGGTTGGCTTGACCGCTCATCCCTTCTTACCTCCCTGCTTCTTGCGACATGAAATAAGGTGCGTGCGAGGATCATGCACGTGGGTTGTGGTTGCGATTGCGCTTCTTCGGGCGTACCGGACTGCTGGGACTGCTGGGTCAGGGCTCTAGTTATGTGAGCGTGAGCGCTAGCTCCTAGTTTTTTTTCGACCGGCCTTATATAAGACGGCGTGGGATGCACTCTAGGATAGACGAGAAGCCTTTCTCGATTTGAGTAATTGGACTCTAAACGCCACAGAGAGTCTAGGACGTTCTTTTATGTGGAGGTCGTCGGTCTGAGGTGCATTGGCTAACGATTCTTGGCTAATATAATTCCAGATGTTTTCGTCCTCGCTCACTTGAGGCTTGTGCCACGAAGCTACGGCTAGGATTCATGAGCTTACGTTCTCATGTAGAAAGGCCAATATTGCAATATTTGTTGGTTCATTTCTAGTGTCAGCCATGATTCCTTAGGCATCAATCAATCTTTCACGCCTCTTCCCCCTTGCGTTGAGAGGATATCAATACGGCCGCTCACACTTTAGTTGATTCGTATAATCACCTGCAATTTTTAAGTTACTATTATTAGCACAGGTACGATAGCTCATCCCAGGAAGACGTCTTCACTCAGTTTGTTTTTCAGTAGCCACTCAGTTCTGTCTGTGATATGAGAAGGTGGGGGCCACCTATCTCTTAGGTGCATAGGAAAAGGAAATAATCTTTAAGATAGCCAGGAAGGTCTAGTATATCTTTTCAAGTGGACTTATATACTTCTCGTGTGAGAGGATTGGGAGAGCGTTCACCTCCCTACGACGACTTACACCCAGACAAATTGTGCGATAACTCATCAACATACCTAGTATACTTATATTACTTCAACGTGTGCTTTTCTAGTGACAAAGCTATGCAATATAATTATGGAAGGCGAATGTCTATCATTACCTAGAAGGTGTAGAGATTCTATAAGCATAGGAGATGGACAACCAGAGTTACTGGCGGTGGGTATAATAAAATTTAAACATGGCGGAAATGATACCTACCTGTATTCTATCAGGTCGCTGAGACTTTCGAGTCCCCCAAGTTATTGGACTAGAACTAGGGAGTCTAGATTTCCTTCGGAGCTTGAAACTGGCAGGGGCACGGCTAAGCCTTTAGATAAGGTAGGTACCTAAACCACGCGCAGAGCGCAAGGACATACAACCACCATCGCTAGGCGTCCTCCGGGCTTAGGGGATTTCTGACCCTTTATATACACCGCTAGAGTATCTCAGGCGAACTATCACTTAGTCTCAATCACCTACACTAAAATCCTAGCAAGAAGCGAATCGAGCTTAGGGTAGCGGAAGAACTCACTTCTCATTCTCTAAGAAAATGTCTGGTTCTAAAGCGTGAAGGAGTTACCTAGTACAACGAAATAATTGCGCCAAACGCGGTTCGTACCCGGGCTCTCCAATCCGGTAAATAGCATACCTTAGATACAGGACTTTACTACTATGAAGTATCTTGTTGACAAGTAGGTATTCTGGTGGGTATGAGGGGCGGGAGAAAGAAATGCTGAACTTCTAGAGTCTATCTAGAACGGGACACAGACTTGGTGAGTGGCATTGTGGGCGGTGCCAAGATACAACCTTAGGGGAGCTCAAATAGAAAATTCGATACGCCCTACGTCCTACCTACTTAGGGATTATCGGTGCTAAGCCGGGTTTATCAATCAAAACAGCGCGGAAATTTTCTAGTTGGTGAAAAGTTATGTACTAGCGACATCCTAGGACCACGTTTAATGAAGATCTCGATATATTGGCTTATAAGGCGTTGTAATAATTGAAGGCACATACTGCTATACCTAAATTCCTACGCGCGAACACGTACCATGGAGAACCCCGCTGTGCTGCCTCGGTTGTTGGTCACAGTGACCAACAGAAAGGCCTAACATAACTCATACATGTATACTGGGAGGTACCTAACTTATGAGTAACTTTTGAATGATCTATAATATGCGTGTATGTTAAAACTAGGTACCTAACTTGCTTATAATAATCTAAGTTATAAAATTTGTTATACGTATAAGAGAATAAATGATTTATTAATGTGTGTACATATATCTTGCGTTATGTAGGTAAGTACAAGATTAGTATATGCTGACATGGGTCTTGAAGGAATGGGGGTAACAGCATGGCTTGCCAAGCATAAGAGCCTTGTCTCATTCATAGGGCTACAAGGCAGATACCTCTTTTGCTTACGCCTCTTCATTCGTCCTCTATGGCACTTTTACCATGTTCCTATTTGCATATTGGCTGAGTCAAGTGCGAATGGATGAGTAGGTATGGCATCAAAAAGCTTTCTTTCGCGATATTCCCATGCCAAAAGTTCGACATTTACGCAAGGCGGCGACAACCTTGCGCTACCTACATCGCGGGTAAGGCTATCGCTTCATAACACTTCGCATATCTGACCAGGCGACAAGTTCCACTCAAAATCGCCTTCCGAAACCCGGCGCACATCAAGAAGTAGTAGTAGTTCAAAGCTTCTTCGGCGCATATTAACCATCAGGCGACGGTCAAGCGATGACAGCTCTTTTGACCACAAAGGTAGCCTAGGGCTGAACCTCCTATTTGAGCCGTCAGAGCCGCTCATCGAGTATGTTTTTGTTCACGGACTAGGTGGTGGGAGTATAAAAACGTGGTGCGCCGAACCTGATCCAAGCTACTATTGGCCTAAGGAATGGTTACCGAAACATGTTGCATTCCGCAATGTGCGTATCCATAGTTTTGGATATAATGCGGATTTCCTGGAGAAAGGTCAACCGCACACGGATATCTATGACTTTGGCCAAGCTCTTCTCCAAGCGCTGCGTAATTCTCAGTCCTTCACGGAGGTACGTATTATCTTTGTGATGGGATTGTTGGCTACATTTCCAGTCGTAGTGGTTCTGCTAATAAAATGTATCAGAATCCCATTGTGTTTATCGCACATAGCATGGGTGGACTTGTCATTAAACAGGTAACACGTCGTATGTCTGTTCCCGAATTTCACTAAGAGCGTTTGCTACAGGCATACCTACTTGCCCGCCAAGATCCAAGTTGCCACGAGCTAGCTTCGAGGATATATGGAATGGTTTTTCTAGCAACTCCTCATCGCGGCTCAGACTTAGCTTCGACACTTAACAATGTGTTGCGTATTTCTGTCGCCCATGGACCACGGGCGTATGTATCCAGCCTCGAGCGGAGTAGCGACGCTCTGAACCGCATCAACGATGCTTTCCGACACTACCAGAATGACCTGAGATTATATTCTTTCTTTGAGACTCAAGAAACAAGCGTAGGCCCAGGCATCTCTTCTCTTATTGTACGAAAAGAATCGGCGACTCTAGGGTATCTTGGCGAACAGGTAGCACTGTTGAATGCTAATCATCGAGGAGTCTGTAAATTTCAAGATCCAAGCGACTCCAATTACCTTACACTCCTGGATTGCTTCAGCATGATAAACGCTTCAATTATGAAACGATGTGAGTATTCCGTTTCGTTTCATTTGCAAATCACTTCTCGTGGGAAGAGGCCTATAGGGGGGTTCATTCAGATTTTCTTGAGTATTATGATGGCTCGAGGCTGGATAAAGTATTT
This sequence comes from Hypoxylon sp. EC38, assembly GCA_002120335.1. Taxonomy (NCBI): domain Eukaryota; kingdom Fungi; phylum Ascomycota; class Sordariomycetes; order Xylariales; family Hypoxylaceae; genus Hypoxylon; species Hypoxylon sp. EC38. The sequence goes on along the minus strand of KZ111238.1, from coordinate 105,338 downwards.
CTGAGTCGCTATTATACGGCGATCCGGATGACTTTAAGTGACCATTGTCGTCTGGTCAGGCTAGTTTACATACTTCCCTGGGAGCGTGTTATCCTTAAACGGATAGTTGGTAGTCGTGACATCGTGGTTAAGATGAATGAGTTAACATAAAGTAGTATCTGCTAATAACGACGAGAACTCACGGGTCCAAATGCAGAAAATAGAGAATTATTTGGACACAAGTGGGTTACCTATCGATGACCTCAAAGATCTGGAGGATGCTCGAATAGCTGGATCTTGCGAATGGTTCTCAAATCGACATTCGTTTCAGAGCTGGATGGACGCGTCAGCGTCAGCTCCTAATAAGCTCTACTGGGTGTCGGCGAATCCGGGCACTGGGAAATCAGTGCTATCCAGTTATGTTATTAACACCCTGGAAGACTGCAATCAGGATACGAGCTACTTTTTCTTTCGTCATGGGGACAAACTACGATCAACGCTTGCTGGCTGTCTTCGTTCGATCGCTTTCCAGATGGCGTTTCGGAGTGCTCTAATTAGATCAAGACTGCTGTCTTTGATGGAAAGGGATGTCCGCTTTGACAAAGATAATGCCAAGGCAATCTGGCGTAAGGTATTTGAGTCCTCGATTCTCAAATCGGAACTCCCACAGACTCAGTATTGGGTCATCGATGCACTCGATGAATGCATAGATATTACGCTTATATTCAGCATTCTTTCCAAGCTCGAACTTTCCGTGCCGATCAAAGTGTTTATGACAAGTCGTCGAACGCAGGATATTGTTAGTGGATTTGACCAACTGCGGCAAGTCCCCAATGTGCCACAAGCTATCTGCGAGGAGATCTCTTTCAATGATTCCAAAGAAGATATTTGGCTATACCTTGAGGGCAATAAACGCAAAATTCATCTCGGAAACGATCAGAAGAAACACAGCATCCTCAAACGAATTCTGGAGAAAAGCCAAGGTTGTTTCCTCTGGGTTCGCCTTATACTAGATGAATTAGATACAGTGTGGACCTTGAAGTTGATTGAACAAGTTCTTGATGAGGTCCCCCAAGAGATGGACATGGTATATAAACGAGCAATCGACATCATGTCTTCAAAACCGGCCCATGCGAAGGCGATCGCCAAGGCAATCTTGGTCTGGACGGTATGCGCTATCACGCCAATGACACTACCAGAGCTGCTTGGAGCTCTGGAATTGGATATCGGAATGACTGTGGAAGAGCCAGAGAGTGCACTCTCATCTCTTTGTGCTCAACTCATCTATGTTGACAAAAGGGGCCGTGTCCTAATGGTCCACCTCACAGCCAAGGCTTTTCTCCTTGATAATAGTTTGGATCTTGAATTTACGATATGCCCTATTTTAGGACATCAGCGGCTAGCCAGGATCTGTCTCCAGTTTCTAACATCCGATGAGATGAAACCACCACGGATTAGAAGATCAGCCAGAGCGGTCACTCGACCTTCTCAAAAGTCACCTTTTGTTGCTTATGCATGTGTGCATTTCTCCGAACACATACGCAGGACGACTTCTAACAACCAAATAATTGTTCCTTTATTATACCACTTTTTCTCCAAGAATGTCTTCGTCTGGATAGAGCATGTGGCTTCCAGCGGGAGCCTGAGTGTGCTAAATCAGACAGCAAATTCACTGAAGAATTATTTCCGCCGACAAACGAAATATTTTCCCCTTCTAACAGAGCAGTCACAGTTACTTGAGGGCTGGATTATTGATTTAAACAGGTTAGTCGCAAAGTTTGGGAATAACCTCATTGGCCTACCCTCCTCCATACATTGGCTCATCCCCTCTTTCTGTCCTGCGTCTTCTTCAGTTGCCAAGGTTTTTGGAAACCCAACCAGAAGGATCCAAATCTGTGGAGTCACCGATAATGGATGGGATGACAGACTTGCTTGTATTGATTCCCAAGAATCTCAAGCATATGCTGTGGCCTGCGGGGAGGCTTTCTTCGCCGTGGGACTTTCTCACTTCGTACAACTCTACCATGTGAGCACTTGCCAAGAATGGAAGCTGCTCGAACATGGTAGTCAGGTGCGTCATCTCATCTTCGATCGCATGGGGGATCAGTTAGTTTCCGGAGGTCGAAGAGATCTGAAGCTCTGGGACTTGGAGCAAAATTCACTTAAGTGGCACTTTCGCACGGAACATGACATACTCTCTCTGTCTTACGCGGACAAGGAGTCAGCAATGATTGCAGCGCTAAGAAATAACTCAACATATAAGTGGAGTCTCCAAACAGGTGAGATACTTGAAAAGTTAGTATGGCCATCATCATTTGATGACGAGGGCCAGTTCCGACGCCCACCTCTTCTCGCTGTCTTTTCGCCAGACCAGTCCTTTTTGGCTATCGTTTACCGCGGCCGGCCTATAACGATATGGGATCTAGAGAGCGACGGTATTCACGGGTTAGTGGGCAGGGAAAATCAAGACCTGACGTCGTTAGCGTTAGGCACAAACACTTCGCCAGTTTCACTAGTCTTCAATACAGAAGAATCCTCGCCACTGTTAGTAGTTGCTTACGAAGATGGAGACCTCTGCTTATTCGACTATGAAGAGTTGAAGCTGGTGAAGTTGGTCGAAGCAAACGCACTAATTGTGGCCTGTAGCCCCGACGGCACAACTCTTGCGACCGGCAACTCCGCGGGCGTGGTCCAGTTGTTGGAGTTCGAGACCCTCCAACTGCTTTACAGAATCAATGCTGTTGAGTATGGCATCCGAGCACTCTCTTTTACTTCTGATGGGACCCGTGTACTAGATGTCAGAGGTACCCAATGTAACGTGTGGGAGCCTGCACTGGCGTCTGGAATCGCTCGCAAGGATGACGCATCAAACACCCCTGTGCCTCCAGACGCTCAGGCTGTTGGACTATCCAAGGGTGAGAACACCATTAGCACGATGAGCTTGGATGATTCCGGGGATTTCTTCTTTACGGGATACTCTGACGGCAGCGTTTGCGTCCACAGCGTCAGCGATGGGAGGCAACGCAAAGTTCTCTATCGGCATGTATATCAAATCTCCATCACACTGATGATATGGGCGCAGGCCAGAAAGCTCCTAGTTACAGCAGATGCGGCTGGCAGGTTTATAGTCTATACGCTCAAACCTGACAGCTCTGATGGCTGGCATATTGAGCAACGGCTCTTGGACGTACGTGGTGATGTCCAAAATAAAGTCGCGATCAGACAGATTCTGCTAAACCCTAGCAATGAGTTACTATTAATCTCAACCCTACGAGCCGATATAATCTGGGATCTATCAAGGAAGAGCGTGGTGTCAAAATACGAATTTGACCTGCGAGGCTCATCGTATTGGGTTAACAATCCATTAAACAAGGACGAACGACTCCTCTTTGAAGCTGGTGGAGTAAGTTTTTGGGATTGGAGGTCTCCATTCAAGAAGAGCGTCGAGGCAACTAAAGGGCTGGATCCTGATTCCATTAGTCTTGCAATGACTGGTGTTAAAAACGTTATCCAAGCCTTCGACGGCGAGAAGATGGCCGTCGAATACGTGAAGCCTCATGGCAAAACCTCGACCATTTTAACGCTTCTATTTCATAAGCAAGACTCTATGGGTGACAATGTCAGGCTGCGCCCCTGCCCGGGCTTCTCTGAGATCGAACAAGATATATTGCATTTTATCGGTTCATACAAGTCAAAGCTTATATTTCTAGACAAGAACCTATGGGTTTGTTCCTTGCAGCTCCAACGAGGACAGGATGACGCATATAGATATGCTAAGCACTTCTTCATGCCCGCTGATTGGTTTAGCCAACGGAGACACTTGAACACTGGGATAACCAAGAAAGGTGATATCCTTTTTGTAAGGACAGATGAGATCGCGGTGATCAAGAATGGCTTGCAGTATGAAGAGGGCGTTAGAGAGATAAGGCCATCTACTCTGTAAGGATATAGATGTTCTATTTGGAGAGAAACGGTGTATATACTGGTTATATAACGCCATTGCCACTCCATTAAAGCGCAGCTCAATCTCAAATAATGAGAGTGACGGGAGGGTTCGGTATCACAATACCGTATTTGTGGTGTAGGGAGATTGTGCCCCTAACTTAGCATTATAATTCCATAAAATAGGGAGAGCGAGCCATGAAACCAAGGACAGAATTACGACATCCATGTCCAAGCGCTTCATACATATAAGACGCGAACAATAGGAAACCTAGTAGCTCAACATCACGTTGTCAAAGGTCTAGCCTCACAAATCTGGACTCATCTTGATTGACGGTAGCGCAGGTACTACAATGCTTGATGAAACAAGCGACATAAGCATATACAGCGATGCTAGAAGAGTTACAAGCCACGGGCTTCTTGCTTGCGGCTAATTTGCGGGTTAACTGGGTCATCCGCGGTCATCTGGGTCGACCTAGGCTAGCTACATAATACTGAGGGGAGCTTGTGCATGTTCGACATCACGTATCACACATTTAGCTGGTTAATCGTCTTACTTCCAGGCAAGAGAGGAGATTAATAAGATCATTTTATACCCCATTGAACAAATATTCATAAAATAAACAAGCTAATGAACGGAGAATTGGTCGTAAGTCTTTAAATATGCATTCATAAACGTTTTAATATAAGTAACTATTAAGTCTATGCGAGGGTTTACTTTAAACAGCTTATATGTTAGTTAAGGTACCTAGTTAGGTAGAATCGTCAATCAGTCGTCTTTGCTCTCTTTGCTCTCTTTGGAAAGTCGACAGGGAGGGTAAGCGCTATTAGTGCACTTTGCGAAGTATTGGGCATGATTCGACGGAGAAAATCGGAGAGCATCAAAGCTTACAGTTTGATTAGGCCATAGGAATAGAGAAAGGGTACTGGCTTCCCTTTGGGTCTTAAGAACTAATTGCTAGCTGCGCACAGACAACCATTCCGATTTTGAAATCCTGGAATACGATATAATACGACGCTACATACCTTTAGAGCGAACCGGCGATGCCGGCGACTTTCACCACGGGATGACGGGTTTCTACCAACTCACCGAAGCTACGAAATCTCCAAGAGCTAGGGTATTAGTGAGAAAGAATAGCAGTGAGTGTATGCCCTTGCGATTCGAGGTCCTCAGACTACCCAAACCTCGACAAGTCAATGTGTAGCGATACATTTAACGGATAATATTCGTTCTGAAACGACTCCTAAGTGCAGTCAACTTGCCTCTCCTTATTAGAGATCTACCCCCTGAGCACCAAATTGCTATGAAGCCTTCTCCAGGGAATAGTCATACGAAATATTGACTATTCCTGACTTGCCGAATCCCGTATCATAAGCAGCACCTATACAATCGGTAAACGGCTAGAGGGTGGTGTGCGTAGATATCATCCTCGTGTTGATGCTGCCAACGGACTCATCGGGGTCTACGAGAAGCTGACTCACTTATAGGCGTCCCTCGGCCTCACCATTCGTGACTCAAGAACCTCGCTGGAAGATAGCATACACGCCTTTCGCTTGGCCGGAGCCATGGCGAGCATATGATGGCAACAACGAGCATAGGATACGGAGGGCCATGACTTAGCACGAAATGCTCAAGTAGCGTGACATGGACAGGACAGAACAATATGGGTATCAATTCTTAACAGCAAGAAAAAAGTTTATACACAACACCCTGCTACGAACACCTCGCTCTCCCTCTCTCCGGTGAGCCTATGGGGGCGACGATCTGTATTGTGCAGGGTTGTGCATTATTGGTGCACTATGGAAGCATTAGATACGATTCGTTCTTTACTCTATCAATGGCGACGGAAGATCTGGGCAGATAAACTTACAGGCGCGCTCTTGGAACATGAGGCCTGCTCAGAGTTGTCTACATTCGCATAGCATACGTTGGTGTTCACGTTGCAGCCCTATGGCTTGGTTAGCAAGGTAATAGAAACGCAGTACGAGGTAGAGAGACGTACTCCAACTATGTCAACCACGGCGCCATAGACAAGGTTGAGGAATATCGCGATGATGAATAGATGCATAGCGGCGTACATGGCGACAACGTAATATCAGACTGTACAGTTTTTATTTCGATTTTAGAGGCCAAGATATAAAAAAATGAATCGTCGTGACAAACTCGTAAGACGGCTTTGGGGGGGCTCGTGACATTATAAGTACTAGGCTTGTAGCGGGTTCAAGCGGCGCAGCGGCTTACCTTCAACTCCGCCTCTATCGTGACAGCGGTCCTTTAAATTTACCTAGGTTCCAATAGACGTTGGTGTCCTTTTAGGCAGACATTCCTTCTAAAAATAAGCAAGGATCTCAATGCCAGCGGGAATGACTTCAAGATGTAGTCCTACATGATGCAAGTCAAGTCCAATTCTAATCCTAATTCAATTCCGTCGTTCATCATTCTACTTATTCAACTTCAAACCTGTATGCGAATTCTGTGAAACGATGTCCCACTGCTAGCTCATCCAATTCAGGTAAATTGGATGCACCCGGCATCGTCACGCGTGGCACAAAGTCCTAGGGGGAAAACCCATAGACATATCTCCCAGTCTGTAGTGCGAGTGTCACGGCCGAAGCCAAGCAAAAGGAAGCAAAGAGCGAAAGCGAAGCGCGCCAACGGGCCAGCGTGGTACAAGGGAGAGAAAAGCGGCACTTGTACTGGACGTATGATGGAGTTGGCTTGGCAGAGGCTAAGAGCTCCGCAGGAGCTGACACGTAGGTCGATATAGGAAGGAAGACATTATTAAAGAAAGAAAAATAGTCCTACATCGGGTATCGTATCGGGTGTCGTATCGGGTATCGGAGACGTTTGTTAGTGATTGCCGCTGACTTATGATGCTGTTCTATTAAACGCGAAACGCGCATCATGCATGTGTTGGTTATAATCAAGGAGCTAACATCGAGTTTGTTGAAGCTCGGTGAGGTATCATAGTGTCAGAACACATCAACTACCGCAGCCGCTTCTAGACTTAAATGTACATACACTAAACAGTGAGCATCCTACAGGAGTAAAATGAAACCCGTCTACGATATACGACTGACGTATCATGAATGGTGTCAGCAATTTGTCAATAGTGTCCCAGTGCTCGAGCGCATATGACAATTATAACGACTCACCCCAAGCAAAGTCGAAACCTCTCCCTCTTAGCATGGAATCTGAGAATTCGCTCGCGTCCAGAACTATGTGTAGGATAGTGTTCATACGAATAGGGTCACAAATTTAGTGGTCTATCTCTCTCGTAGTGTATATCTCCTCTCCTACCATCACACTGCAGGTATACCAAAAGCATTCAATCCTCGCCGCGAGGCAAGACCAAGAATCTTAGTCACAGTTTCGAGACCTAGAGAAATTCCTAGCGAAGCTGACTACCGCAGAATAATATCTAGCCATTCATGGTATAATTCCTATCACGTGTACCAAATCCGCATTTGGTCAGTCAAATTTTTTTTCTTCATAGGGACACGAAGCTCTAACGCCGCCAACGCCTTGCCCTAATGCAATTTCCCTTATGTGAATACAGAGCCGGGAATGGGACTCAAATAATAAACACAACCCCCCTCCTTTTCTTAATCATCTACATCCTCAATCGTCACGGCTTTTGCCTTGCCCTTTGCGTTGCTACTCGTTGACGGTTCTTCATCATCCTGGTTCTGGCGCTGAGTAGTCTCGGATGCTGGTAATTCCTCCGATTTCGTCTCAGGTTCATTCGTAGCGGTCGAACTACCCACTCCGCCGCTGGCAAAAAGCTGTGCGGCCCCGCCCCAGTTAGGGGCGACTGGAGTAGGCGCAGCTACCTCAGGGGCCTCTCTCTCTGGTTGAGAAGTTGGCTGAATGCTACGCAGCTCTGGATATCCGCCAGACGTCCCACAATTTCGAGCATTAAAATCCCCAATTCTAGAATGTGATGGACGTGGAATTCCATTGATGCTACTAGTCGCAGTATTGCCGTTGATTGTCTGGGGTGTTTGTGACTGTTGGCTATTGGTGTCAACTTGCTGGGCAGGTTGCTGAGGGACTTGTGGCTGCTGGCCGTCAAGGCGCTGGAGAGGTAGCAATGACCAACCAGGAGGAATGACAACTCCTTCAGGGAGTTCCGGGCTACCAGCAGGGATAGACGCCGAATAGGACGCGCCTCCGTATCGAGAGACAGTTGGAGTCGGTGAGCGGGGAGGGAAAGTCGAAAACGACGGTATTTGCGTCATAGGTTGGAAAGGATGAAGTGGTTGTTGTGGGAAAGGCTGTTGATAGGATGCAAAATGGACATTGATACCTGGCTGTCCCGGTTGGGCGATTGGAGCGGCGTGAGGATCTTGCTGTATCTGACGAAGGCGATTTAGCTCTGCCGTCAGAGCATAAAGAGTCTGCAGTTCAGCTTGGCTCGTCTGCAAGGTCTGCATCTCGTGTTGAATTCTCTGCGAGATGTCTTGAAGCTGTATTTGCATGTCCATAATACTATTAAGATTATTGTTGAGATTAGGGGCTCCCGGGGGTGCTTGAGGAGCAACTACCGGTGCGCCAGGGACGTTGGCATCAAGAGGCAGCCGGAGCCGCTGGGCCATCTCATGGATATTCTGGGCATTGCCCTGAGCGAACCCCAGTCGGATAGGGCCAATCTGGAATACCCTCATATTCCCGGCCCCACGTGCCTGCGCTTGTTGGCCACCATTCAGACCTCTATTTCCTGGTGCGACTTGACCTGGGGCATTGGGCTGACCACCGAAATTCGCCCCTGGGGCACCACCTGCACCATTAGGCGCACCCTCAAAAGTAACTGAGCGTCGGCAGGTCGGACACACTTGTTGTCTCTCCAGCCAACTCGTAAGGCATCCAAAGTGTAAGATATGGCCACATGGAAGCCTCTTTGGGCGAGATCGTTCTACTGCGCCAACGGCAGATGGATCCCATGGTCTCATCTCTTCTCTGCAAATGATGCAGGTGTTCTCGCGGGCTAACTCTTCCTCCGTTGCATCAGGACACGTGCTTATATCTTGCAAGGCCTTACGGTATCGCATTAGGGCGCCAAGACGCTTTACAAACGAACGAGCCGTCATGTAGAGGTCGCGCAAAATGTGAATAGGTAGACCGTAGAACATCATTAGGATGGCGAAGAAGGCGGAATAGATGCCGAGCTTGACGAAATCTATTTGCATGTTAAATAGGGCTCCCGTGACCGGGACGCAGCTATGTACTTACCAGTGAATAAGTCAAGGCTCAGAACCCACTGCCCCTTGGATTCCCAGCCAGGGACGTCAATATCGGTCTCGTCGATATCCATTTCGTCAGGTAGCTCTTCCTGCTCTGCGGCGGCGGCCACCGCAACGTCATCGGATTCGCGGCGTCTCATGATATCGGCACGCTGTTCCCGAACATGCCTGCGTTGTTCTTCCAGTCTATGCCGTGTCTGCTTCCTTATTATGTCGGCTTCGACTAGCGACAAGATATATCGGAAAGCCGTACGGAACGAACAGGTCGTCAAGATGGCAAATTCAAACAGAAACATAACCATCATGTTGGGCCGTGCCTGTTGAATAACGGCATTTACGGTGTAAGTAAATAGCCAGGTATCATAAACAACGCTAAGGAGGAGGGATATGCTGAGTCTCGTATGGAAGAGTCGCGGGTTAACCGGAGGTTGCTGTTCTAGGACCTCGACGCGACCTTCACCTATCCATTCCCAGACTTTGCCTGTCACTAAGGCAGTGAACATGACCAAGAACCAAGCTCCAACCTCTTCGCGAAAAATAGTCATGGCGAGGCATGTCTCGGTAACGGCAAACCAGGCTTTCTCGTAGAGCTGTTCGATCTCGACCGGTCGGAGAGGGCCATAGCATAATCGCTGAAGGCCCCATACAAAGGAGCCGTATAGTAGAAGGACGAGGTTTATGAGGATCTATTCCCGGGCGACTAAGGTAAGTAAATCCGATACGGAAGCAATAGATAGTGGGGTTGATAAAGGGAGGAGTACCATGAGGCTGAGATTGTTTTGCGATAAGTAGACCATCGCAGAGTAGAAGTTGGCGCGTTGGTTGAAGGCGTAGGCAACAACGCCGGCCGCCAGGGCCGTTGAGGTCTGCGCAATGAATGATGGTTAGCTTGGAGCTATGGGCGATATATCTAAGGACGAGAGAGACTGTAGATGAAGATTACTAACCCCTGCGTACCAATAGAGTCGCATCGTGACAATTAGCAGAGATAATTAGGAAATGAAAACGATGATGAAATCTGTTTGGAAATAAGTTTAGGTGCCCATCATTCCTGTAGGGGAATCAGGTACATAGAAGTCAGAGGAGTTGCTCGGCTCGTTTGTTCTTAGGAAAGATGGGAGGTTTGTAGCTCGGAAATCGTTAATGCCACCTATTGGAAGTCAGAAGTACCTACATAGCTAACTACCATATGGGAGGTACCTAGATGAGGTATGACGCGACCGGGGTGACTTTTCTTAAATTTCATTGGTTGAGCGGATTATTCGGGCATCCGACTTCTAGTACAAGTTCGGACCGACGGCGTAACTTTTAACTCTCAAGGTCAATTGTCGTTGCTAACATTGAACCTTAGGCCTACCTAGAGACGGATAAAATCCTTAGGTAACATTTGATAAGAAAGTCTCCGAGTCAATACCGTCCATTTAATCCCGTGTAGGTACCTACACAGGGTCATACATACATCTTCATTCCAAGGTAATTTTCCAGTTTAGCCTCAGCCATAAACTGCCTAGGTACGTAAATTGGACAGGTGTCAAACTTATGACGTTGGGAGGTCGTACGATTCAGAAACCTCAAACATAAAGAATCTGACGTCCAACATTGAAATGATATCAGTAGTCTCACTCTGACTACGTTTCCACCGAATACCAGAGAGGCCAGTCAATAGCAAAGAGAACAGCTTTTTTCCCGACTCGGAGGCCGCCGAAGCTTCCTAGACCGATCGAAAGATACTGTGGATTCGTTCTCCTCAATACGGTACTTGTAAATCTCTGACTGGGGACTCCAACTCGAGCTCGCTTCCGAGAGACTATAGTTTGGAGGCACGTGGTTCCCAGAATAGCATCAAGTTCAGCTTCCTCTATACGAAGGTTTGTTAAATCAAGATCGCCTCCCAACATAGAGCATCCTTCCGAGGAAGGGGCACGGTAGCTTCCAATTTCGATACTCGATCTATCAAGGCACGCTGCTGTGCCTCCAAGAATTCTACGCGGTTTATCAGATCCTCTTTCTTACCTTTCTCGTTCCTCTTTGCGGTAGGTATTCGATTATTCGATTGTTTCGAAGCGGCCTCTCACAGACAGTGACCCGCATCCAGGAACTCTCTGTGCACCACGGCATCATTTTGGGTTACGCCTCCCCTCTTTTCACACATCAAGGAAAGATTGCATTTTCTCATGTACCCTGGCAGGCTTAGACTGTTAGTAAATTGTCTGGGTCGAGGCAATATCATTGCCGACATTGTTAATGGATTGTACGCCGATCGCGTTAGCTTATAAAATACACCCTTTAGCAGTCCAGATACTCGCCTGTGTTCTTCGGTGGAATGATTCCACTAAAAGCGCAGTCGTAAATTCGGTGTGATGAGAATAGTAGTGGTGGTTGGTGAGGAAAATCAAAAGTGCGTATAGGGTGAATAGGGGTAAGGGGTAGGTCATGGAACACAATATGTATAACCACATATTACTATCTTCAAAATATGATATATTGCCAATTTATATACCCTTCTCGTATTGTGTGCGGATTATCTCCTGAAAACCACCTAATTCACCAGCAATCTCAACAATCTGTCACATAACCTACACATCGACCTACGCCATAGGGTTTCATACATATTAAAGCGACCCCTTGAAAAACATTTCATATTATCCTAAACGCCTCCTCTACGATCCATGCTCTACTTTAAGAAACTCCCATAGTGATAGTATGTCGTTGCGCCGGCTACTTAGAGCCGAGTTCCTACAGCTTTCATCATTGACTGTCAAACTCTACGATTTTATCAAAGGACAGACGGATTGTAGGTAAAGGTTTATCGTGTTTAGGTAGATTAACCAAGGGGATAAAGATACAAGTACATAAAAGACAGGACGATGTCTTGTCTTTGTACATTAAAGGATAAGTAGGTGTGTTGAGACCTGATAGGTATGAGTTAGATTATAGCACTTAGATTTTATGAATCTAATCTGATTGTATATCTTTCGACACACCGTAAAGGCTCTCAGGTATCATTACATAGATCGACAAAGAATAATGACCCAGCTGGCGTAAATCTTGATTTCGGCTGGCTCGTAGAAAGCTGATAGCTCACACACTTGACACCCGTGTAGCTTCAAGTCAGGACACATGGATCTTCATGTGACTTCTTCCAGTAATAGGCTCCGGCATGTCCTAAGTCATTCAAGCGTCCCCTTCCAAATCCATAACATACTATAGAATCAGACGCCTGTGAGGGTATCATTTATAACTCACTCGCTTTCACCGGCCCAAGTATTGAAAGTGATCAGAGACAATGGACTCGTTCAGAAAGGCGCAAAAATCAGCCTTGAGTAATATCAAGTCTTTGCTTCAGCATATAAAGAGGATATAATAAATACCAGTAGATGACCACTCATATAAACATAGTGATTGTTCGTGAAGCTTGATGATCGTATAAGACAGCTACTAGCCTGGACGTCTTCATTAGCTACATTAATATGACTACCTAAGGTAGGTAGACCAGAAAAATACGACTGTTAACGGTATTCCAATTACGTTCTGCAGCCTCCCCCTCCATCCACCGAGCTGTCACGATCTATCTCTCGGGGAAGTTGTTCCACTGTACGATATCATCATTGAACTCAGGCGGGCCACTGATTTTCTTTCTAAACAAACCCATAGAGTCGAAGCTTTGTCACTTTTTCCCTTCATCTTTCTACGACTTCTTGATAGCACTTCTACTCACGCTAACTTGGTGAGTCCTTCTTGTTATGTCTGATCTTGGCATATGCTAATAACCAGCAGGCAAGATGAGTAGCAACGGAAACAGCACCAACGACAGCGTTCATGGCGCTCTTCTGCCTTCGCTCCCCGATGGTGGCAGTCAGACAAGCTGTGTAAGTAACAAGTTGATATCGACTATTCTTACATGAACAACCAATCTGATAAACACAATATAGGATGCGACGATCGAGCTCCCTCGGAACACGAAGATCATATTCCCTCCGCCTATCCGCATGGAGATCGACCTCCCAGATGGAAGCCGTATTACTCTCCCTGACGGTGGTCGTATTACCTTTGCTGGTACTCTCTATGCCGGCGGCAGCATCACTCTACGCGGGGGTGAAATCACCAGCATCCGATCCGCTACATCTATTGTCCTCGGTACAGCGGCCAAACTAACGCCGCGTGCTGGCGAGAAAATCACGCTTCCTAGCAAAGTCACTATTGATGGTGCTGGATCCGTTCATAACCTTCCAGTCGGTACAATGATCTTCTTCCACCCCACCATGCCCGAACGATGGCGACAATTCCCCCACGACAACACACTCCCTAGAGAATTCACCATCCCACCGACCAATATTCTTATGCTTTCTCGCGACGTAATGATCCCTCTCAACACCTCCGTTCTCCTCAGCGAGAACACTTTCTTCCCAGGAGGCATTACTCTGCCGGGCGGTGTCATCCTTTCTAGCAACATAAAGATTCCAACTAGCGAGGAGTTCATCCGTGGCGGCACTACACTTGCCGACAACTTCTATGTCCCTCAAAGTACGTTAATCCCCGGGGGCACGTCTCTCCTCGGCGGAACTATTCTGCCTCGAGGTACCATCCTTCGCGGCGGCACAATTCTTCCCAAGGATTTCACTATCCCTGAAGGTTCCGTGATCAATTAGCACTTCGCGCTTCCTCGCTCTCGAAACAACTAGGTTAGGCATTTGAGCAACTGTCGTAGTTTCTGTCTCCGCCACGGGATGATAAGGAGGCTAGCTTTGGTAGCTACCTTAGGTAGTTTAGGTAGTCATATATATTATAATCGGACCAGAAGTCCATAGTTGGGGCTGGGAGACGAACTTATAGGGATGCTGATGAAGGGGGTGTTCTTGCAGGTCGAGACTGCTTGATATTGACTGTGCCTAGGTACTTACGACCGCAACTACATCGTAGAAAATTCTGCCCCTTTTCTAAATTGAGCTTCAATCTATCTAGAGGAGTCGTCGATGCAAGGAGATATTGAGAAGAATCACTGAATCAATTTCAAATATCCTATGAAACCTAAGTTTTTCGGGGTAAGTTACGTCGGGAGACCACATGAAAAAGGGGCCAAACCTGTTTTAAATGACTGGCGTACAAGAATCATAGAATAATACCTACAGGACAGCAATTGGTTGTAGACGAGATCATTCCTCCCTATGTTCTAACCCTAAACTCACTGCCTTAGGCCCTAATCTACACTAATCTGTCCGATGATATTCCAATAGTGAACATTCGACCTAGAGCGGCGACAGAAACGTCACGATTAGATCCTACGCGAATACTTAATAGGATCGAATGAGATAACCGAATATCTACATGTTCACCGACTTATCTACGGATAGCAGATTGATCCCAGCGGAGTTTCGGAGTATGCAGGCAGCTTGTGTATTGTTCACCATAGGCTAAGGCAGACAGCAGTGTTACATGTAAGCCAGGCATGGGCTCCATATGGATTTCTACAACGAAACTCCGTGCATAGTAAACATCATTGACGACCACCTAAGCGCAGAAAGGGGGTCTAGAAGCATTCCTAGTCTGGTTTATTATTGGCGGTTCAAAGGATTTGCTTGAAGATTTTGCTGCGACGCTCTTACGTTCTCTGCGGTCGCATCAGGAATGTGGTCTCGAACAACAGAGGCAATCCAGACTACTGAGGTTCGCCGTGGCGGTGGCCCCTCGAGAACGACCTCTCGCTCCCTCGGGGAACACGCCCCTTCGGAAATAAGCAGAACATATCCCCATAAGCAACCAAAAATACGAGAAGCTTGTGACCTCCCACACCGGAATACGGCACGCTACGCCGTGAGCGCGTTACACGAGCCGGGTTGATGTTGATAGAATGCCTCTACATAAGGACACCGAGAGTGACTAAGTCAGTTGTTGTATTAAGCATTAAGCATTACTTGGAGGTGCGGATCTGCGTTCTGTATAAATTACGTAGCTGGAGAGATGTCGGAAAGCTTTCCGTCGTCATTTAGAGGCGTCAAGGGCGGTCGCACAGGCTGTACAACGCAAGGGATTACGGCTTCGTCAGCACTTGTTGTCATAGTTGTAGGTAATATGCGAGTTGAGATTGATGCTTGATGCTTGATGCCTGCGATTGACACTGCAAACGGGCGGTCGCCGGTGAAGGTATTGGTATGGAAGGAAAAAAAAAAGCTTCATCTCCGAGGAGACCAGAGCGCCCTTCCCGCTGATAGTCTTGTCTAAGATGGCATGGCGCATGGCATGGCGTACGTTCATGTCATGTAAGGCGCTGCAACGCAACGTCGGCCACCCCTCGCGCCGCAGCAGCGGTCTAGGTCATGGCATTGTTATTGGCATTGGCATTCGCATCGCATTGGAATCGGTTCGTTCGCCGAACGCGAAAGCAGCAAAGCCAAGTGTCACTTGCAGCGGCAGTAAGAGGTAGGCAGTAAGTGGGTAAGAAGTAGAAGTAGAAACAGTAGTAGTAAGAACGTCGGTCTAGAAGTTCTTGAATTCAACTCGTCAAAACTTAGGCACTTACCCTACGCTGTCATCGCTGTCCGCTGTCCACTAGCACCCGGAGTAACGCTTTCGGGCGAAGCAGAGTCAGCGTGCTGTCGCTGCACCGAATACTACTTGGGGCCCGACGAAGGCACCTGATTAGGCAAGCATTAGCAAGCTACCTTGCGGCTCTGAGCAGCAAAGACAGCAAAGATGCTCGGCCTAACTCTATAGCATGCCGACCTGAAGTCACCCTAAGTTGCCTATGAGGTATGAATCCATTACCTATCTCGGAGATGCCTGCTATTGCAGGAGGAGCCGCGCGCATGGTAACCCCGACACCTGGTGTCTGCAAGACATCGAGCATGCCGGGTTGGCTGAAGACGTGCTCCCGGATGATACTGCAAAGGTACAAAATCAAGGTCGGCGACATGTACGTATGTATGAATGGGGTGGACCCAGACGTTCCACGGGGTCTTGGAATCTGGTTCTACGAATAGGTTTCTGTTTCTGTCATCTCTGTTGAATTGACAGCGGCCCAAACTCGGTTGTTATTGTTGACAATGCTGCTGAACTGTCGTCGCGGATATCCTGTACGTCATGTAGGTCATGTAGGTAGGTATATTATTTTCTGTGTGCTTGTTATCGGTATAATGAGATGCGCTATAGTGCGGGCGGGAGCGGTGAGGTATCTAAAGATCTGGTAAAGATCTTCACGCGATGCGACGCTGAAGGCTGCTGAAAACGCTGCAGAGCTGCCAAGCGATGATGATCTCGCTTCTGCATATAGAAACCAATTCACAACTGGGGACATGGGGTAAAGTGAACTTCGGGGCGTCGCGGACGGTCTCTAACCCTGCTAGTTGAGGCTCAACAACACGTGTTTACCTGGATCACCAGCTAATTCAATTACCTCAGTCGCCTCTGGTCCGAGATGGTGAAGGGATCGCGATCATGGTTGGAGGGTTTACGGGTTCAAGTCAGACGGGCTTCCCCCTGAAACGTCCTTGGCAGGCTCCGTTTATCATGCCATGAAATGAAAGTGAAGCGAAAACCATCGTAGCGTGGAGTATTCCATCGCCACTACATACACTAGCAAATATTACTTGTGATGGGGGGTGGGGGTTTAGTTTGACCTCGGCGCCGATTCTAATGAGTGATTTGTGAAGCTACCCTGTATCGGAGCCCAATACGCGAACGATAGAATAGAGGGCGAGAACATCCTGTTTTACTGGTGCCCCACGTCAGCCACACGCATGATCCCTAAACGCCCAGATGCATAGCAGATCTGGCACTGGCGATCTATATGGATGACTTTTTAAGGTTGACGATGACCTGCTGCATCTCAATTGTATGTGTCTATGAGTTATGGGGATTACGGTGTGTGGATGGATAATAGGTACCGTACACTCAATGTTCGACCTTGGTGTCGACGTAACAAATTCACCACATGACCCTATAATAGTGGTTCTCCTAAAAGAACCTCCCCCGGTACATTCCATGGCAGAAGTCCCTTAATACCCAATACATTCAGCTACCAAGATCACCAAGGCAGGCAGAGCATTAAGATAAGCGATGTCCTTTTGCCAAATACATATGAGGGGTGTGTGTGTGTGTGCGCGCGGAGGCGAAACCGGTAAAATATGTATGATTGCTGGCGGGACCTAACTATGTAAGCATCAAAAAAGGCCTATGCTAATGAGAGGACCCTAGATTAATGAGTGGCCATACTATCTAGCATACCGTACGGTGGATGCTATACTGTAGTGTAGTGTAATGTATGTATGTAGTCAGGGGGACAACTATCCCCACAAACGGAGAGGCATGAGCTAAGACTGGACGGGAATTGTTAAGCGCACAGCGTTCCATCCGCGGCAGCTAGGACGGGGCGGCGCGCGGAAACCAACTCGTCGGGTCACCACTAAAGGGCCCTGAAGGCGGAATTATAGCGTGTAATGATCTCCCGATGTGAGAAGGATTGAGATGCTTGAATTACTATCTCGACAAGACATGGAAGACCGCATGGAATGAGGAGGCAGTATGATGAATACGACAGTAAACCTTCCGTTGATCCTTAGGTTGAATACCTACACTTGAGTCTCGGCAGCCCACAAAACACGTTGTAGTAAGCCATATTAGCTAGCAAATAGCTAGCAAATACCCTACCAAACACCCTACCAAACCCGTATGGTCTTTTGTAAACCGTCATTAGTATCACGACTCGTTTAAAGTTGCACTTTGGAATCTAGGGATTGTTGAAAGTCTAGAATTACCATATCTTGTCGTTCCCGTGATTTTAGCATCTGTCTTGTGGCTGAGATGATCGATCCGACCAGCTGGGACGGCTCATGGGTCCCTTGAACAAATGGCTGATATTAAGCATCTATGTATTATCCACGGCACATAACTTTTAGGTAAGTGGCTCTATCAGCATCCAATCGTCCTGGTAATCTATTGATAGTCTTTCATAATACGGCTTTTTCCATTACCAAGTACGCCACCACGGTAAGCTCAGTATATGCCAAGATTTTCTTCGTAGGAGGTAATTATCACCCTTACGAAGAGGTTGTCATATCTCTGCGTCAATGTACTTGGGTTCTTGTATACACACCCACATGGGACCACGTATCATTGGAGGGCTAGAATTGAGATTGGCTATCTCATCTGCGCGTCTGGGGATCTGGCCAAGCAACCCGCAAGTTGCCGTACTAGCAATCCCCATCCGGAGGCCATGGCGTGTGACCCGGGAGCTCCTGATCCATGTGCATCACACAAACAGCCATCCAGTTTGCAAGGAGTCTAGACCGTACAATCTGAGACATATTAGTAATCCAAAGAGTGAGAATCTTCATGGAGCCTTGTTATTATCATCTTGGGACCATGTCGTAGGTTGCTTCGCGCTTGTCGATCTTGATCCTTGCGGCAAGGAGGTTGTTAAGTTGTCAAACGCGCTACCCTGCCTGATTCGATAGAAAAGACACTCGCATACACTATGGGATACTCCTCGTTGAGAGATGACATGTCGGATTGGCCCCGTAGTCCGTGTGCCTTAACCCTGTCATGAACTAGTCGAATTTGGCAGCGCCAAATGATGATGTGTACAGGTCCGCGCGGCGCGTACAAGACCCTAAAATGGACCTTTCATTTGGTAGATGCGAACCCGAGAGCCTTGTAACAACGGTTCACTAGCCGCGCTATCTAATATTTGCTTGGTCTGAGACACTTTCTGCGTCTAACTACTTGCTGTAAGGGGCTTCCCGTTCTACTTTCTTTTTATCTGGAGAAGCCCGTCCATTGAGGGGCAGTCCTCATGGACTTGGTACTGACGTTGATCTGACATCGAGAGGCTTGCTGTTTGGGATCATGGATTTGGTAAGACGGTCTAGACCTACGGGGATCATTTTCCCAGGTCTGTGGCACGAACATCGCTGTACGTAGAATTTATCATTTTGTGCTGTTTAAGGTTCTGAGAAAGACATGCATAACCCCTGACTCTGGATGACATAAGGATACATGTAGATAATATCATATACGGAGCCTAGGACAGCTTGAGATAAGTGTAGGGGGGCTCCTAAGGCGGATGTGTTGAATAAGATTCGGTCCCGAACTCAAGAATAAGGTCCGTGAGTAGTCAAACCACTAGGCTACCAAAAGGGGTCCTCTTGGCTCTTCATGAGAGTATGTAATAATACTCGATTGCAAGGTGTTTATTATTTCTGCTATATTGTACCTTGGACGTTGTACCATTACGAAGTACGAGACAGGGGCTATCACTTCACTGGGCCTGACCGTCCAAGCTTTGTGTCTTCCATTGCGGGGGATTTACAGTACATAGGAAGCCCACGATCACACGTATTTTGTTACCCGTGTTAAACCGGCTACCATAGGTATGTATGTTATTAGGTTAGGGAGGTATGCAAGCCTAACATGCAGTCTGATGACCAGGCGCTTGGCTCATAAATCACTCCTCTCGGCAACCGTACATATCCCGTGCTGCTGTGGATTACATTTAGACACGGTCCAGCAAGTGATCAATGGCAATTTGCGAAATTCGATGAGGACCTTAGTAGGGCTAGTTGTTGTTACCGAATGGTCGGAAACATGGCGTTCCGATAATATTTAAAATTAATTCCACTAAACTTGTCAATGATGATTATGAGACCCTGGAAGTAAGCATCTTGACGAGGAGCTTGACAAAACGGTATGGAGCTTAGGGGATTTGCTCAACATAGTATCCCAGGGCTTGCAGCCAGTGGCTTGGAAAGATCGTCGTGTTGGCTCCTTTGCATGGGTAACGGTTGGCGGCATATGAGGGATTGGAGCTTCCATGCGTCCTTCTAGATCTCATTTACTCCAGGTTCTGTTGATTCGTCATGGCCTGTGGTTGGTTGCCTCGTCGGGCATCTCTACAAACTCTAGGTCGCCGAACATCTCCACCGACGAGCATCGGTAGATGATTGGTGGCTCGACACAGTACGAAAATCGTGTACCAATTTGCTAGTACATACCTTCCACTAGCGAACCCTTGCACAAATACATGTATTCTATATTTGATCAGTGTAGCAATACCCCGTAAATACGAGGGTTAGATCGTAGCTTGGTCCGACGGTTGCAATGTGTGTGTTGTGTATCTTGCTGATCTTTTCTTCTGACTTACAGTAAGTGCACTAGATTGCTTACCCTTTCTGTTGCGGATAGAATACATATGGTAACGAGGTGTCGCTGGTGCATCTGATTACTCCGGATCCGCAAGTACGTAGGTAATGCATGGTGTTGCCTTGTTCCGGGGTTGCATTCTGTGTCATCCCGTTAAGATAGCGTCGCAATCCAACTTATAGTGGACTTGTTTCATCTTAACTGTGGGTGAGATCATCATAATTCTTGTCCATAAAGTTGAATCATTGTGCAATGCTAAATGCGAAGTTAGAAGTTCGGGTCTTTTTGAATGCAACAGTATGTTTTCCGATGACTACCATTTCCATGCTTTAGGGAGGTGTAAGAAAGCATGACACTTTCAGGGGTCTAGGCAACGCTGACACCTCTGCAAGGTACGCGCGCATTTTCGCGTGGCTCCCAACTAGCCTGTCGACATGCGTTATGTTTGTTTTCGATGATTTCCTAACGGTGGCGCTCCACCTATGTCTTGGATGACGGGAGAGTCTGGAGATAACGAGATAAGAGACTAAGGACGATCATGATGACTTCTAGGTGCTGGACCCATCGTGGCTCGCCGAAGGACATTACAGTATGCAGGGTCCCAAACCTAGATTCACATAGGGAATCTTTTCCGAGACACCTACCGAAAGGTGTCTTGTCCGCGTGGCCAGTTGGCAGGGCTTGGATAAAAGCGTGATGAGTTGAATTCAGTAATTCAGGAACTGCTTGCGGTCGCAGAGTGGCTTCCTATGTAGCGGGTTTACGATCCTTCAACTCATCTCCGTTCATCCGCTATAGGCCGCGATCGCTGTTGTGACGTATCTAGGGAGAGCCAGTAGTGTATAGTGTAATGTGTAATCCGACTATGTAGGCCAATATGGATTCTCCTACCAAGTCTTGACTCCATATGTCGGTTGCGTGAGATCCACACAAGGTTGACTGCCCGCTATGATCTGTCGTTGAAATCTGCCTTGGCTCCTGGCTCCTGGTTCCTGGCTCTGGGGTCTTAGGCGTAACAGCCCGGGAAAAGGGTTTCCGAGGTTTTGTAGTGTGCTTTGTACTCGGTACAAGCTACATACATGTAGGTATTATGGGTTCAAGTTGCGTAGGTGCGGGCCTCTAGGGAAAGTCTTGCAGGGTTACCATTCTGGGACATATTCTAGACGCTATACCTTTCTCGAGGAACTCTCGTCTAAATTTTCCATATTCGAACAAGCTCGGGCTCTCTGACTGGGCAGCTTAGCTCCATGATCAGCAAGTTCGTTTTGTGTAATACAAGAGCTATTAAGACATCAAGAATACATGTAAGTTTGTAGATATTCCGCTGTTGCACTGAAATGATGGGTAATGAGCGGAGCGGGGCGGAATCACCCGTCGAAAGCAAGACAGTATACAAAAGGCCTTGTTTATACAATTCGAACCTTACGTGCGTATTATGTATTGCAAATTTTAATATACGTCATGTGTGGTGGTTGTGGAAGATTTCCAAACCAGTGCTGCATAAATGGCTATCAAGTAGTTGCTTGTCATCTTTGAAGTTCGAACTGATATGTTTGACTAGTGCTTCGTAGATGTATAGCAGCTCAAAATTCATTGATTTTACTAAGCGGTCGAACCTCTAAATGCTTTTATGAATTAATAGGCACTTGGGCTGGTGGTCGTTGGTGTTTACTATAGTAATAGTGTAAATGGATAACCACGTTCCAGCCACATGCATACGATAATAGCAGGTTGGGGCTAGCCTAGATTAGTAAGTACCAAGCCCAGGCAGGGTTTCGGGTATTCCGTCTTGGCAACTTTATTTGTCTGTGGTGCAACACTATGCCTCATTCGTTTAGTTATAAGCGGAAAGGAGTTTTTTTTTTTTCTCTTTTCCCTCAGAAGGTAGAAAAGTAATAGCGACACATCACCTTCGATATTTCGATTACTCATCTAGCAAGACTGTTATGATCAAAGGTTTATTGTGGAACAAACCACTACCTCGATAGACTTGTAAGACGTCACGATTAGACTCGGTGGTGATACTATTTGTGTGTTCTACCACGTGCTGTGTAGGCAAGTCTGACATATCTTACCATCCATCAGAAGGCGAAAAAAGCTATTTTAAACTGCTTGTGTAGTGCTATGCATTTTCTAAGTTGCGTGGTTTGACCCGAACATAAGGAAGGGCTTACGATTGGACTAACGAGTTCTTAATGAATGAGATAATTTACATGGATATGAAGGCCCCTGCTTTACGGAGATCAGAAAAGGGCAACGGCAACTTTAAAGACGGTCAGGTCAGCCCTATACCCCAGGACTACGGGAATTTTAGGCTTATTCTACTAGTGCTCTTGAACTTTTGGAAACCCTAGCTACAATGATAACGAAATGCCATATATATTAGTCATGAATATTATAGTGTTAAACCCCAAATGTTATGATAGTGACCAAGGAGAGAAAAGAAAAGGGCGTTACCTATTTTTAGGAACCCCCTCCCGCGCATTCAATTGCCATTCACAATAATGCATGAATTCTTGCTTCCTAGGCTTTCCAATCAAAACATTGCTGACATCCGTATTGGGTGGTGTTGTGGAAGTCGCCTCCATATCACTCACCGGCCGAGAGAGAGAGAGAGTACTTGTGTGGCATCCATAAGTCTTGAGAAGGATTGTTAATGGCAGGGGTTTTCTACGGGCGAGACACGAAGTGTAGGGTTGGATTGCAGGCACGGATCGCATCCTT
Organism: Hypoxylon sp. EC38; assembly: GCA_002120335.1. Taxonomy (NCBI): domain Eukaryota; kingdom Fungi; phylum Ascomycota; class Sordariomycetes; order Xylariales; family Hypoxylaceae; genus Hypoxylon; species Hypoxylon sp. EC38. Next base: position 82,316 of record KZ111238.1, on the reverse strand, counting down.
CTGATCTAGGGCTTATCCTTTTGCCCCTGGGTCGGGGAGATTAATATGCCGTCGAACATTCCATACCATGTGGATGTCAGGGATGGTCGGGTTGGCCCCCAATCTTCTCCAACTTCTTGTAGCCATGGCGAAACAGGCTCTCCTTTCTTTCGCAGGACGAGTCGGGCAACGGAACCAATCATGTTACCCCTGTCTCTGTCGTTTTGAATGAAAGGGTTGTTAGACCTAGGCATTGATGAGTTGGCATGACCAATACGTGCTTAAGTATGGTACATTGGCATGCCGCGAGGCGTCGGCGGCTGCTCAATAGTCAGCAAGGTGGTGACACGCAGAAAGCCATGTCCCTAATTAGGAATATGTATAGAATCTTCCAAATCGATTCGATTTGAAATTGCGATCCAAGGTAAGTTTAGCCAAGATATGCAGGTCCCTGTATTTTTTTTTAATGGAGGTGGCTGTGAGCGGCTTATTCTTGATGAGATTCTCACGGCAACTTGTGGGTTGATGGGATCCGACGCCTCGTTGACCCTCTCATAGGGCTGAGAGCTTCACCTTGGTGCTATAGTTGCGATCGTCCTCCCGCTGGAGCTTCTAGTTGCTTGCTTCTAGATAAGGAATCGTCTAAGGCTAAGCGAAAATAAACGGAACGACTAGAAACAGCCTGAGAGTAACTGTTATTGATATTCACAACGATCGCCCTTGTAAAAGGATTGGCAACTTCTTAACTTCCGAGCTAGCCTTGCTTCTAATTCTCGGGTCTTGCTAGTGCCTATCTGATAATGGTCTTACTATCCGTTGATCTGCTATGGCATGATAGAGATTGTATTATTCGGTCCTCCGTAGCGCTTAAGCGCCATGTTGATAATCTGGTCGCCATATTTTAGACCTTTGAGTGAATTATTTGTGTCAACCCCTGATGGCCCTCTAGCGCGACCCCTGCACCTATTCTCATTGGTGTCGACAGCTTGACAGCCAACCGCACCCCGATGATCGCGTCGTTGTATGGTCGAAGGATGCGGAGTAAGCAGAAGTCATGCAATGCGCGTCCGTCACGAGGCGATCCTTTAGTTTCACGTGGCATCATTGTTAACATTGAACGTGAAGGTGGGAGATGTGTTGCGACACAACATGATGTTCTTTAAAGTGCTGTTTTAAACTTGATGATATGTGTGGCCTAAAGATTATCGTGGAACCATCAGTGCGCATACCTAGTCTACGCCCCATGGGTCATGGCATATAGTTGGGAGTAGGCATACCAAATAAGTGTGTGGTGTGCGCTTGAGTACCTAGGTATGTTTGACAGGGATTTCCCTCCTCACGTAAACTAATATCATTCCTAACATGGGGTCCTTGAATTTGTTCACCTACCTATTTTCGCCTATACGTATGTCTCCCATGGACTATATGTCCGGCCAAAGTAGTTCGTTGGATCCTGTTCCTCAACGCGACACATTTCTACTTGTAGCACAAGAAATCCGGAGTAGAAGGCAAATATTGGTACCCCGTTGAGTTCAATCTTTCCCAAGCTTCTTTTTTTAGAACAACACTAGAGAACCTAGATCCGTAAAAGAGCCAATTAAAAATTGGCGGCCCCTTCCTAACCGTTCTCGTACTCCAAGTGCCAATCATCCTACCATTTTAGGCATGCAATTTGCTAATAGACCAATGAGAAGTCGATATTCACTATCCAATTGAGTTGAGAGACCCTGAAGTATTTTCTCTAGTGTTTCTACCGTCTCTATACACTCTGTAAACTATTCTAACCAGGTATGAATACCACCCGACTCCAGCGCCCTCATCGACCTATACAGAAGCAATTGACTCTAATGTTAGTTGAACTGAACACATCGCGAACCGTCCCGCTGTCTCACAATTTTTTTAACCTTAACGGATGGCTTGACTGTCCATAGCTCTGTGTTCCGTTCCTCTGATGGTCAAAGGAACAACAAACTCTCCGCCGTAGTATTCCGTAGAGTTTTGACCATTTTCGCCATGGAACCCCAGTCTGTCATATTGCCCGATTTGCCTGACGAAAAAAAGCGGACGTGCTCATCTCAAGACGTGAGTAATTTGGACGCAATTTCCACTAGAGTAACAGTGAAATCGCAGAAGAGTTGGATTTACCGCGTTGCACCCTAACTCCGCATATTACCGGGCGCGAGAGGATTCCCTAATTTTCTCTCGTCGCCTTCCGAGACCTTCAAAGAATGTGGGCACCGCAGAGGTCTACGAATTTTGCGGCTCACTGCGTTCTATGCAAGTCTCACATCCCTTACATTGCAAGTTGCAACCGCTTACCTACGAGACATTGACCGCTACGCTCTTCCGGACATGTGCGAAGCTCAACCGTGATGAAGGTAGCTCGATTAGGGACATACCGCCGCTTCAACCAAGATGCATAGATTAATGGTGCAGTTACGTGCAGAGTAAGAATGACAGTCGAAATAGCTCGATTCTCCAATCAGATTTCAAGTTGGCACATTTTTATGCTATTACCTCTCTTCGCAGCATAGCACAATGGGTCGTGGCAGTATGACAACGTGCATGCTGCCGAAGCGGTAGGAAAAGGGGCGGTGCATCACAATTTTGTATACATTCAATGTTGCGATTGGCTTGGTGATAAGAGGGGCCACAACTATTCTTCCAAGGTTATGCACACAAGTATGGCTGTGCAATTTATGCAGGGCACACAGGACATTTGAAGCTTTCACGCTAACATGACGATGGCTTCGGCAAGATGGCCAAGATGGCCAAAATAGCCCATTCTAACCATTCTATATCGGCGGGCGTAGAACGGTGCTGTGTCTTAACTTTTTATCGTCTAGCGCCCCTGTTCTAGCCGTTGTTTGGTTTACCGTTCTATACCAGCACTACCGATTTCTAGACCCGCTCTTAGGCGTTCTCGAGACATATTCTCGTCTCCCATTACTAGATTCAGAAATCTCCGACGAGAGACTTAACTAGAGCCTAGGGCGTAGCTTGAAAGCCAAGAATGCTTCTTGATGTAAGCTCCGAATATGAGACATCATAAGATTCCAGAAGGTTATTTCGTTATCCCGTGATGCTTTGTGGTCTATTGTTTAATGCCCTCATGATTCGTATGCTGGTTTTGTCTATAAGGACAATGTATTATTATATTTTCGTGCCAGACGCTCTAGATCGTTCCTAAGATGTTTTTAGTCCAATTAATGCAATGTAACAAAACCCCAAAAAGCAATAGGAAAAAGAAACAACGCTTGGTGCTATCCCCTGACAGAGTATGTATTATATCTATAGTTATTGACAAGGTGACTACAAGGTAAAAGCATGCGTTTCTAAGCTCGCTATGTAGGCGGGTTTGGAGGTGTTGAGTATACCCCGTCATCCCCATAGAGATGGAGGTAAAGGGAAATGTTTGTTATATTTCGTACTTTTAATATGTCTGGGTATGTCGTAAAAATGCGTGAATGAGACATGCTTGTATGGCTGTTAGAAAGCCAATTATATACCTAGGTACGTTATTGGTTTCTTTGCAGTTGGGATGATGAAAGTTAATCTAATCTTGTTAAGTCAATTGAAGTGGTAGACGTACCAGATATGACTTTCCAGTGATCTCACCAAGCCATTTAGGCAAGGCCGACAGGGTTCATGCATCTCTGGGACTTAGCGCAGTAGGGGGAGTAAAAAAGCTAAAGAAAGGGACCCCTGCTTTCCAAAGGACATCACAGCGGTCGGGCAAGTACAAGGTACGATAACGTTCTCCACCCCGGCAAAAGTACAACTGCCCTGCAGTGAACTTATTTTTGAAGCCCACCTTCGATGCTAGTACCGTAGACAGATTGGACGCAACTCAACTTTCCATCTCATGTCCCCAATGAATACGGTACATACCTACATAGATACATACATAATTATTAACATGTACTTGGATAGGACAAGATTTGAACTACAGGTACTTCAAACTTGGCTGCTTTTTCGCGAAGTACGTAAGATACAAGCACCTAAGCATACATGTATGTAATTTGTTAGAAAAATACATACAAGTACCTATCAGAGACGAGGACGGCCATAATCAGACAGTAAACTCCACATGCTATACATGCCTGAGCTCCCATCCCCTTCGTTTTACTGGACTTGCTTGAGAGTCGAGAACCTAACGGCGGGCGCGGGAATGTTCATCTAAGACCTCACCCGCGGACGAAGTAAACTAGTGTAGCGCGGTGTGCCGACCGCAGATACACAGTATGCAATAGAGATATAAGTCAGCATACATACTATGTACACCACATTTTCTCCACCACCCATCACCCATCATCTATCACCCATGAAAATTATTGAGGGTAATAAAGTACTATGGTACGTACCCAGGTAGGGCAGGTTCTGCTAGATTGACCCCTGCCGCCTCCCAGGTTGTCACCGCTGGCTGGTACCACGGTACCGCCTTCCGCCCTACGACCCACGACCCACCATGGAGAACGGACGCGGGCTGTGTTCGCAAGTGCCCAGGTTGTGTATATGAACTGCAAGAGCCCCCAAACAGCATCATCACTTTCTGCCCCCATATCTCCACGAGCACCGAGCACTACTACGGAGCATGCTAGATTCTATATCTCCTTTGCTCCATCCTTCGTTTTACAGTGATTTTTAATCATTGCTCGGCGCCAGTATATAATAGACTTTGTTCCTCCCCGTACCTATCACACAACAGACGAAGGAGATCTCTCCAACCTATCGCCATCCAGAACCTCATCGCGTGAGGTCGTATGTTAGAGAAGTGGCAGTGTTGAAAATAATCAAGTATCACGAACCTACGCGCGCCAGATTTTGCCTCGACGATCGCCTTGGGCTTTGCGACTTACATAAAATCCTCTCGCTCGCTATTCATCTCGTCAACCACACCTTAACGTCTTCTGCCTCGTGAAGCCATACGACTATCCTTGGATCCATCCTCACCTTACCAGGCTGTGATATGGTATAAGCCGTACGAATGTGAGCTTTCACTTGATCGCACCAAACTTAGTCATCTCCTGTGTCCCCGACTGAGACACTGACGCGAGGGAAGAATACTAGTGTAAGCTTGTTGGCTCGGGATTCCCAAGTACTTACACCGCAAGTCTCTGGAATTATCGACAACACACAGAGATAAAATGGCATTGGTCGCCGACCAATCCTACAGCATGTTTCCCAGGCAAGACCAAGATTTCATGCCTTATTCCGAATCTCGCCAGACTGGCTACGCCTCACCAACAGTTGACATGCGCATGAGTCCAGGCGGCTTCGGTATCCCCCGGAGCGTGCAGGATGATTACCCTCAAGCTTCTGGGTTCGAGGCTGGACCTGTGTACCCGGAAGCGCACAACTTCATGTATAACGCAAGGGCTTCTCCGGGCATGTTTCATGACGATGCAGTCCCTCCTTCGAATCTTTCCACCGCATCAGCCCCATCAGCGGCATCGTCAACAGTCGGGTCACCCAGCTCTAATCATGGCCAATTGGCCTTCTTCCCTGAATATCAGCCTAATGGTATGAGTGTCGGAATTGTTGGCGCGAACGAATTCTTGGCAAGCACTGAGTATTCTGCCGGGTTCGACACAGGTATGGACGAATTCAGTATGGCAACTTATGATAACAAGGCTAGTTTTGTTGGTGAGTTGGCGCGGGTCTCATTTTAGATGCCTCACTTTTATGCCGCGGCCTTTCTCAGCGCTTGGTATGAATTTGGCGATAGTCTCGTCCTTTTATCATGCCGGGCAAGGAGGGAACACCTTGTTGGTTTCTTTTTTGACTAAGTTATGACATTGCAGTGGAGACATCGTGCGCTGACTGTAAGCTTCTTAGATCCTTCGATGATACATCCCGAGATCCGTGGACCGATGGCCCCGCCGATGCAGGGATACGAAAACAACACTTTTTCTCCCCAAAACCCTTATCCCAACTCACCCGCTCTTTCTGGTACTGCCTCTCCAGCTCCAGCAATGAGGAACGGTAGCCAGTCGCCTTATATGCATCCATATCAACAATACAGCCCTTTCCAAGCACCACCTCCAGCACAAGCCAGACGGCAGAGTCTTTCATCCTACCAATCTCATGACTATGCTTACAACAGCGACGAGTCTGAGAAGAAGCAGAGATGTCCGCATCCAGACTGTGGCAAAGTCTTCAAGGACCTCAAAGCGCACATGCTGACACATCAGAATGAGCGGCCTGAAAAGTGTCCCATCCAGACATGCGATTACCACATCAAAGGTTTCGCACGGAAATATGACAAGAACCGGCACACCTTAACCCATTATAAGGGTACAATGGTATGCGGGTTTTGCCCTGGATCAGGCTCAGCTGCAGAGAAGTCGTTCAACCGAGCGGATGTGTTCAAGCGTCACCTTACGGCTGTGCACGGTGTTGAACAGACTCCTCCCAACAGTAGGAAGAAGACCGCTTCCGGAGCGAACAGCGGCAAGAAATTGACAGGCTATGCGCCGGATGCCACGGGCAAGTGTTCAACCTGCTCGGCTACATTCTCTAGTGCCCAAGACTTCTATGAGCATTTGGATGATTGTGTTCTGCGCATTGTCCAACAGGAAGATCCTGCTGAGGCTATCAACGCAAGGCGACTAGCTGAAGTAGAGAATGACGAAGAGGTTCATCAAACATTGGAAAAGAACCAGTTGCCTCTCACAACGCAAACTGTCACTAACTCTGATGACGAGGAGGACGAAGAGATGGGCGAAGAGGACGATGGTGCGGATGAGGAAGCAAAGTCGAGGAAGCTAACTTCGCCCACGAGGAAGAAGGGAAACCCTACTAATGGCGTCCAAAAATCGCGGGGGATGACGCATTCTCGAGGTGGCGTGACGCTGTCAAGCAAAAGCAAGAGCCGCAAGAATCGACGCGACTACCCAGCTTCATGGGGATTTGACAAGGGTCAAATGACAATGAAGAAGCGGGTTATGGCCGTCTTTGATGGCGCCCGCCGGTTAGCCAAGGACGATATGATGCTATCGACCGAACATGAGGTCCGCGTCAAACTTTCCGACGGCAAGTCGTACGTTACGGATCTCGACGTCAACACGATGAAGCGCGCCACGGGGTTCCTCAACGCAACCGAGGAAGAGAAGGGACTCTGGATATCAGATGATCCAACCGAGGATGACATGAAACGCATGCTCGAATACAGCAGGCACCGGTAATCTGCGTATATATCACATAATCATACTAGTGTATCGATATACTACAGCATCATGACGACCGAGACGAGGATTGGATTAGCATGATTGGCGCAAGGTCTACTGTACATTGGGATACTTAATGGCATAAAAAACCCCTAGGGGGTTTTCTCCATTGGAGGGGAGATTTCACTGGCGATCTATAGAAAGGGCAGCAGGAGATGTTCTCATGAAGAGTATCTCTGGCGGTCCGAATACGGGCTTAGACCCGTTCATACTTTGGTATATTTGTATTTTGATGACCTGTATAGATACCCTGTTTATTTTTATGCTCATCGCGGCGTTGCGAAAACCGGAAAGACTCGGCTTCGTTCTTGAATACCTAAAGAATCACCTCTGTCCCGCCGCACTTCATTGAATCCCGGCTAAGTTGTGATGTACATATGAATGACGTTCCACCCCGAATCTATATTGATCTCGTCATCTACTAGGTTATCTACTTGGAATTTCCCGAAATGATTTCGCTGGGATACACTTTAACTATCCGATACCGTATTGGGTCATGCAAATCTCAAATCTCGATGCGTGTCTCAAATCTCGCAGTATCCAGTCAAGCACGATCGCACATCAATAAAGTACATTGATACCGAGTCACTTGATGAATCTGATTGGGAAACACAGGGAATAGGCATCCAGCGACCACCCCTTTTTGGAGCGAATCCTTCTCTTTCCTGAAACTGCAGGTTGACTGACCGCATTTACCTAGGGGAGTATATTTGCAGCTGAAACAGCACTATTCATTTCCCATAAAGTCACGGCTGCAGCAAAGGCGGCCAGCTTAAAGAGATGACGGGGGACGGGGATAAGAGAAGGAGACGGGAAGGCAGTGGTAATTGGATGGGGAGCGGTTATGCTGTCATGCTGACAAAAGTTGGGAAGCGCGCGCACCACTTAGAGGCTCTGACAGTACACACACACAACGGAAACGCGGTCTAAGTAGAGGCCTCCGCGGATTAGGCCGTGGCTTGGAACGACCGTTTCGTGCAGCGCGACCATGAGGCGCAGCAGCCGCTTTCCACGTGTATTGCTAGGGTGTAGTGATGACAACTTGTAACTTGTAACTTGTACCTCGATTGGTGTTTGGAGTGAAAGGGGGTTAGACCATAATCAATTGACGTTGTCCTAACCCCGGTTCTCCGTCCTGTCCACCCAATGAGGAAGGTTAGGGGCTTGTTCCAAAGCGGTGAAGAGGCGCAGCTGCTTATTTGCAGCAGCATAACGTAAAACTGATGCTAATGTATTCCAAGGCTAGGACCTTAGTTTTAAAATTATACAACTCACATGTGTCTATCCATAGTGGTATAATGGTATTATAGTATTATATGTAAGAGGTAGCCTACGTATAGACATTACCTAATACGGGCAATGCTACATGAATCCATTACATACCTAGGTGTAGTTGGAAGTAGCCGCACATTGGATAACACCAAATAACATTAAACATTATGTAGTAGGTAAGGCAAGAGAGGTACATATAGGCGTCTGAACCGGCAGGAACAAACTGCACTATACCCCACCACGGCTTTTCAAAATCACACTCTAAAAAATCAATCCGAAACATGACCAACCATGTCCCACACAACCCCCCCCCTCCTCCTCCATCCCACTCCCAACAACAACCATCATCGTCAAATACATACACGCACAATATATTTCATTGTCGCCGGCAGCGCCGTAGACGTACATGATAGCGCACGCCGCTTGTATCGTCGACCGCGCGCATATCTCTGCCAATCTCCGTCGCTATAAGCTTTTATATAGGTTCTTATAGGCATACGGCCTGCGTGATGTCATGACCATCGTAGCAATGTCACACTACATTCGCGCCGCCAGTTTGTGGTAAAGTCGTCCGGTCACTCCAACTCTCTCTATTTTTATTTTTGTTCCATTTGCTTTTTGCTTTTTGGTTTTTTCTTTTCCTTCCCCCCCCTCCTTCTATTCTATTTTAAAGTTGCGAGGAGGGGTGCCGCGTTTGGCCTTACCAGAACTGCCCAGATCTAACGTTTAGGTACCTTTCGCCTCGTTCCGCACCGCAGGGTTTAATCACGGATTGGATTCCGTATCCCCCCTACCTTTCCGAATCCTTCCAAAATATAGTGCCTTACGCTACTGCTGGTATGTACAGGGCTACAAGGGTACCCGACCTAATAATCCACCGCTAGAGAATAATATCAATTTCCGCAGTCGAAGCCCAAGCACAGAATCCCAACCCCTAATACACGCCCTTGCCGCCACTCTGTGCACTGCAGACACGAGGAAAACGAGTCACACCCCCTACTATTGCCCCTCCCCTGTCTTGAGCCTCAACATCCTTAAGCGAGCGTGCGAATGAGGAGAAGTCAACAAGGATATGGCACTCACGAGCCGCATCTCTCTCCAAGGGCCTCCCACCTCGGACCCAGAGGATTATCTCTCTTCTTCGCTAGGCGTCATATTCCCAGATGACGTGACAAACCAGCATGGAGACGCGGAGCACTCGCTGATCTACACCTCGCCGCATCTACCCCGGCCCTTGCACATCTCCCTCGCGGACCCGGACCAGGAAACCGATCGCAAACTCTTTAGCCATTATCTCTGGAATGCGAGTTTGTTATTAGCCGAGTTCGTCGAGGCCGGCGCGCTAGAGCTGCCCCTTGATGTCGGGTTGGGTCGGCTCACGGCCGCTGACTTCGATATCCGGGGTCTCGAAACGCTGGAGCTAGGCGCCGGGACCGCGCTGCCGAGTCTTATGGCCGCTCTTCTCGGCGCGAAGAACGTGGTTGTGACGGATTACCCTTCCCCAACCGTGTTAGAAACACTGCGTAAGAACGTCGCAGCCAACGCCAAGCCAGAGTGCTCGCCCCGCAATTCCCTTGCGCCTCTCACGGTTGAAGGCCATTCTTGGGGCGAGCTAGATACACCATTTGCGGCACAGCATAAGGGCCGCTTCGATCGCGTCTTTGTATGCGACTGCCTGTGGATGCCATGGCAACACGCTAACCTGCACAAATCCATCGCCTGGTTCCTAAAGGACTCTAGTTCTTCTTTTTCTGCCAGAGCATGGGTCATCGCTGGTTTCCACACTGGCCGTGCCAAGATGCGTGGCTTTTTCGAGGACGCGGCACTAGCCGCCGAGGGTCTCGAAGTTGAGAGTATATGGGAACGCGACTGCGATGGCGTCGAGCGCGAGTGGGTTTGGGACCGCGGGCAGGAAGACGTGAGCGAGCGGAAACGCTGGCTGGTCATTGGTGTGCTCCGGCGGAGGGCGCCAGCGCCGGTTGAAGGATGAGACAGTGAGTCAAATACGGGAAGCGACGTGATCGTCTTGGTGAACTCTGCATCATGCTTCGCGCTCGACATATAGATATCTAGGCCTCCGCTAGGCCGGCGGACAGCAAAGGAAATTATGTCTCACTCAATCAACGCCAAAATCGTGAGGAGAGGCTCTGATAATGAAATCGGGCTATGAGTAATCAGCCAAAACAGATTTCATTGGTTGTGCAGTAAGCCTCCACCGGCGGCTACGGATCCCTCAGGTCCAGCTGGGAAAGCCCCGGTGCCCATTAATTTTACAGATGCCCCTTTGAGGCATATTCAGGAATGGTTGAGTGTGCGTGGTTGATCGAGGATACTCAACACGCTCGAGTGTAAAAGAACGTTTCAAGGCTAGGCTCCCATCGAGAGATAATCTTTACAGTTTAGTCTAAAACGTCGACTAGGTACTTAGAAAAAGTCGGGGGTCAACTGATTCATTCATCCATTGCCCCTAGACGGGTAAATAGGCAATGCAGCATATGCCTATAATGTACACGTTCGTATAAACTCCCTTTTATGCTTGCCCACGCAATTCGCCAGGTACTAGCCAGGTATTAAAACGAAAGGAATTATATACGATGCTCGCTCCATGCTAGCCCATATGCCACGCCGAAAAAAAGAATATGCTACAGATACGTGTGACTGAGACTTTTTTGCGCCTTTTGTGACACGCGGGTGCAGATGCAAATGCAGCATTCCATGTAAAATAAATAGGGAATTGGGACGAGAATGAGATGAATGAAATGAGATTTACCCAGCCAGACAGGCAGGGGTCAAGTGTACAAAAGAAAGGGGCTGTCGAGGCCCGACATGAACGAACATGGCAATCGACATATAGATAAGGGGTGTGACCAATGTCGGAACAGAGCCACAATTGCCTCCTATCTACCCGTCTTCTGGTTTGCCATCAATGCTGGGGTAAGGACAAAGAAAAGTATGACGAATAATGTCATTGTGTTCCGAGTAAGAAAAGGAGCCCATTAGCGAGTCATCCATCGTATCGCCAGATTGTCTCTCCACCTCACATCGTCGTATTACCAAACGCCAAACAACCACCCTTAACTTATAGTCCATCCACAACATCCACAGATCCCCCTAAACAGACCCTAGACGGCCTCTCCTATTCAGATTTATTAGCAATGATTAATGCATCATTGGGTTGATACTATATAGAAATAGAGTGGGCTGTGCTTAATCGACATCTTCCTCTACAACACGTATGCCCTAGTCCTTTTCGAACGCAGGTCCAGGGCCGGTATAGCTTGGTTCTGGTATATCTGTAGTTTTTGATACCGTATCAGACTGAGGAGCTGTGACGCGCGGAACCGGAGCATCTTCCGCTGTGACAATCTCGCCCTTCTCAAATGCAAGTCCAGGTCCAGTATAACTTGGCTCCGGTATAGTCGATACATCTGCTACCGCAGTACTTTGAGTCGAGGTGATGCTGGGGGTTGACTCCAAATTAGAGATGATGTTGTGAACCGCGCCCGAGCTAGTGCTGCTTTTTACAGGCTGCGGGCTGAGGACGTTGGCTGTTTGCGCGGCATAAGTCGGAGATACCAACTCCTCAGAACCAAATGGTAAAGGCCTAGAAGGCAAATCACCACTATCTCGGTGATCACTTCCAAGCTTCTGTAGCAAAGCCTCAGACTGCTGCTTAGCCAGTTTCTGAAGCTGAACCACAGGATCCTTGTGGTGATGTAGTACGTTAGTCAAGTCGCAAAGGCAGTCAGCGGGAGTCCACCGCTTCCCGTGCACACATACCCATTCAGTCTGTGCCGGCACGCCCTCCGCAGCCGGCAACAGCTGCTTGTCATCATCGCCATCACCGACTCTGGGACTATCATCCCAGAAATTCGGTCGGCGGATGGGTGCTGGAGTAACTGGTAGACTGGGACGCTCCTGTTCACTGGGGAAGTCGGTGATCTTGCTTTTTCGTCGACGCCAGGTAACCTCGGCCTCTTCGCCATATTCTGTCAACGCTGGCACGGTAGGAGGAGGTTTGACGCTCCGTTTAAATGTATTTTTCTGGAGCCTGCCGACGTAGCGCTCAATCTGAGGTACCTCATCCCAAGCATTACTGAACGTAAACGAGGACCAGTCAGATGAAGCGGTTGGCGTGGACGGTTCACTCCCCCGTTCAGTTGAGGACGCCTCTGTGATGTCGGACACGGCCGAGCCTTGACGATCATTTATCTTTCGGGGAGACTTGAGGGATATCTCGGATGATGCTGTGGCCTTGGGTCCATTGTCCCGCCTCTGAGGACTCTCATGAGGAAATACGCGAGATGGCTCTGGTCGATGATTTTCCCAAGGGAATATAGGCTTCGGTGGTTGGGATTCCCTGGGAAACTGGTACCAGATGTTCTTCGGAGGGCTAGGATATCGTTCGGGAGGGATAAACGGAGCAGTACTTCGAGACATCTCGTATAGGGTCGAGGGAAAATTCTCGGCTTCCGGTTTGGAATTTGTTGGAGGGGATTGTCTGTTTCCAAGTTAAATCTCTAACTTGCAGGAATGACGCGAGTTATGGAACTGACCTTTGAGCGTCCCAGTTTGACATGGTATATGCCGACGATCCATAAACCTGTTCTTCTCGAGTCTCAGCGTAAGTCCCCTCAACGTTGGTATGATAAGAGGACGAGGCTCCAGAAGAAGCAGACAAGAGCTTAGGCTGCGGGGCGCTGGCTCCAGGCAGATCCTCTACATAAACATAATTGTCGTGACTATGCGTCCCTGACTGAGGTACCGCACCGAACGAATGAAATTGTTGGGGATATTGGTGATCACCATGATTGTGCTCACCAGATAATTGACCAGGCTGATATTCTCCTTTAGTGAAGTATCGAATCAAATCAACGTTCGACCCGCCTGGTGTTGAGGTCTAGGCATGGTGAGCTGAAAGCATACTATAGTGGTGTGAGGGACAATTGAGGGACTTACAGGTATCCGGTAGTGTCGATCATAAACAGCCCACCATCTGCCGGTCATTTCGTCATAGGGTGAACCTCCAGCACCGGCATGTCTACCTTTGAACCACGGCTTGTCGGGGCCGATAAAGTGAACTAGACTAATACCCGATTGAAAGTGACGGTAGGCAGGAACATATTGGTAGTGACCAGAAGGAGTGACGTTATAAGCGAAGCTGAGGCGATTATAATTATTCTTGAAGTGCATGTTAATAAGACCCTGGTCAGCTCCGTCGAACGAGATGCTCTTCTCAGCCATAGTTAACATAGCATAGTAGTCGCCCGGATTTGGAGTCAGAACCATGACACCAGTGTTGAAGATATCCGGCCAGCCAATATCTGGTGCTGCCGAGAACGGGTGTGGTAAGTCGAAGAGTTCATCAGGAGCCCTATAGGCGACAACATCGCAATCTATGTAGACAATTTTCCGAAATTGGGTCAGCTTCCACAAGTTGATCTTTGTGAAGGCGGAGTGTAAGTCGGCTCGGTTCATTAATTGTAGATTCGCTGGTTGCGAATTGCGTATGCGGTCAACTGGAACGACATAGTCATACAAGGCCTGATTAGATTAATTAGTCAAGCACAACTCATAAGAGGCGCAAGAGAGCTAGCTGGTGGCTTGCCTTGACCTGCGTTATAACCTCGGGTGCTACAGTGTCTAAAGTGACCAAGATGGCCAGCTTCTTGGTGGTGCCAGCATCTCGTAAAGAGTGTGCAAGCACCAGGGCACCTTAAGAGAGATGTCAGAAAGTCTACAGCAACGAGGACGAAGCTGTGGATCATACCAGGTAAGTATGTATCGCTTAAAAGAAGCTAGACACACGCGTAGATTAGCTACTATTTACAATCCGAGACTTTTGTCTAGATATCACGAACTGTGGCGTACACGTCCTCCTCCGCTCCACCTTGCACGGCCATTGTGCACAAAGAATGGTGATGAGATCACACCAGACTGGATGTTGGTCAAGAGGGGTAAACAAAACGGGTACGTAAATATGAGGAGGAAATGTTGCTAGGGGGATAGTTAGTCGGGACTGGGTATGTAACTAGCTTATCCACGTCTAGGAAATAGCAGCGGTTATGTCTCTGTAAAGCAGAGAAATAGGAGCAAGGGAAAAAAGAAGAAGTAAATAACAGCAAGGGAGATGATGTTATGTTTGCGCTGAACGATGCGGGACAAATTTGGCTTGGTTGGCCGGTAAGACCCTGTTCTCTTTTTTTTTTCCCTTCAGGCTTTTCCCTGCCCAAGAAAACGTCGAAAGAGAGTTCGTTGAAATAGGTTTGTGGTCGATGGGAAATGCGACCATAGCGTAGCTTTCATGGACAAGGATGCCTGGGTCTAGCCTTCATGTACGTAGGGCCTTCAGGTTATCATTGTACCCATATTGTATTATATTTCAACATTGGGCATTAGAATTAGGCACATATGGAGCAAAACATCTCGTATGAAAATTTTTATATATAGTATTCAAGATCAGATTGGTCTTTGACAATGTTCTACTTTGCATATGCCCTAGCTAATTCGAGTATGGAATTTGAAAGTCGCCTGTTTAATAGCTGCACATTCATGTACGAGCGAGATACTCTGGCCATACATACATGTAGAAACACGCTAAGGTGGATTGAAGCAACCTTGTACACGCACGGCGCCCACGCTGCCCATAGCTCCACTGCTCCGCTAGTGCTACTTCTTAGTTGGCGAATTATGTCATTTTAGTAGAGCTGCGTATGTCTTGCACTTGCTGCACTTGCCAGACTTGCCAAAACTCAAAAAGATTTTAAGACAGGAATTATTAATGAGGGGCAAACTTATAGCCCCTCCGGCTACCGTACACGTACATACATGTATGTATACGTGTATTATATACATATGTACAGTAGACTACATGTATGCATGTGTGTGTCTCTTGTGTGGATGAACAATCTAGACTTTATGTGGTATCCGACATGGGCTAAGTTGAGTTAGAATTATTCTTAGCACCTTTGCTGTGGACATCAGGCCACCAAGTGGCAGATGGCAGATGGATGGCAACTCGACCAACATATCCATGTGGCGCCGTCTGTGGTACGCTAGGCGAACATTAGCGAAATACTGCCTTAGGTAGATACACACAAAAACAATGTTTCACGCGTTGAGAATTACTAAACACCTTTTCGAAGTGAAGCGAAGCTACCTACACACATTCTAAGATAGAAACATGTAACATGTGACAGCCCCTGTTCATATTTCAGTGCGTATTTAAGCATCATCGTTCTTTTCCACATGTGCAACTCAGCCACTGGCATGTAAAATGACGACAACTTCTCTCCCTACATGACCTGACCGGGACTACCCGTTAGCCAA
The DNA here is from genome assembly GCA_002120335.1 of Hypoxylon sp. EC38. NCBI lineage: Eukaryota > Fungi > Ascomycota > Sordariomycetes > Xylariales > Hypoxylaceae > Hypoxylon > Hypoxylon sp. EC38. The sequence continues at coordinate 66,507 of KZ111238.1, read as the reverse complement.
TGAGCGGGTGAGCTGGGGAACCCCGCAAAGTGATCATTAATATTCTAAAAAGCTGACCAACCAGCATCGACAGACTCGAATTTAGACATCCTAGTTAGGAAACACCTTTACCCTTTTATTATGTATTTTTACCTTCGACTTATTCTACCCGTATGCCGCAGTAGGCACGATGTAAGTGCTGAAACTATTACCCCACGCAGCCCCGCAATTCCCTTCACCTTCTCAAGTTTACAATCAGTGTAGATCAGGCCAAGTTGGAAGTTCCCCTCTTCAACATAGATACGCCCAAGATTTAGGAACCTCTGGGCGACGAGACAACTTCACACATTTCGTCGGTTCCGTTTTACAATCATGTTCCATCTAGAAATCTTCACAGTATGTTGATTATATGACTGATGTGGACGACAATGAGATCTGTTCCCCGCTCTTGAGACTTCCGCGTGAAGTGCGATTCATGGTCTACGAGTATATGCTGTGTTCTACAGATCCAATCATGATATCTTCGTCGTCTCGCCAGCTTCGTGTACACTTTGCAGATCAGCCCGTACCTAAGAACCGTAAGTGCCTCAAATCCACCTTATCTTGTGCATGTTGACTATTAGTATAAAATGCTGAAGTACGCCACGATTTCCCCGTCAATCCCAGATTCGCTTGCCTGTGGAACTTATGGCGTTCGCTCATTTTCCAGTCTGAGCTCTATCGCCTTCGTTTGTGGATGTGAGTATCAAAACTGGATGGTAGAAATAGGCCAGCCGAGATCTAAGTGTTTCGGATAGTAGACGACGACAGGCGAAGAATTGGTTCGCCGATGCTTGCCATACAACAGCCGACCGTTTCAGCTGCCTAACCGTGGAATATGTGGATGACTACCACTAGCATCTTGGCTAATATTGGACTGTACGCTGGTCGTCGTTTGATCTGTTTTCCATGTTACCAGGCGCCCGATTATTAGTAAAGCCCTTCAAGGCCTGCCTGAGGACGAGATGATTCGTATGACGATACCGACTATTACGTTGACTCGTCTGACCATAACTCCAACTCGAGTTATGAGAACGATAATTCCACCAGCTTAATTAGTTTTGACATTGGCCTTGATTCTGACGTGGACGGTTTCACCAAAACCCCTGATGACGACGGCGGCGATGGCGATCAGCTGTCTGCCTCGGGAAAAATAGCTCAATTACCTATTAAACTCTCATGTCATTAGCGAATTTCGACTATTTAGCTTCCGCATTCTTTGCTGCAATTGTCACCTTAGCTAATACGCCAACCTAACTTTCCTCTACAGCACCTTTTTGATATTGTTTTCCCGTCGATGCGTTACTACCATGCATCCGAATTTCATAGTAACATGAACTTGTTCTGTTACTGGACGACGCTATGTCATGGTTGAGGGGAACCAAGGAGTTATTCCAAGGACGAAGGTTAGCAGAAGCTACTTGAACATAATCAGTGTACCTATTGACTGGCATAATTGGACCAAGAACTCTGGATTTCGAATTAGAAGTGCTGCTTCAGCAATAACCCCGGATTCTCGGGTTACCTCTACTAGTCTAGATCAGTTGGTCACAACTGCCTTGTTCGCTAGTGATACTCGAATTGACTACATTTATGGAAAACACACACTGCTTTTGTAGTATAGACGTAATGTCTCGACTCCTGAATCACTTGCCCCTGTTGCTGATTAACCTAATTTTCATATAGCCACATGACTTATGTAGAAGGTTTACCCTAAAATTCATGTTACTTTATCTAACGTCTGAGCAATAATGGCTTGTCTCAACAAAACCACCAGCCACCACTTAAGAGCCTTGGAAAATGTGACTGAAAAACACGACTTCCCATCAATTACCCCATTTTGCCATACAATGCCACCTGTCAATGCTGACAGGTTAAATCAAAGACCAGATTATTTAATAAATTGCTTTCTTCATACCGGAATCGATTATCATTATTTAGGTACCTATAGAGTTACGCTCTGCTTTTTGCTCTGAAACCACAGCTCATAAACACCCCTACTTATCTTTCCCCGTTCTGCTTCTACAGCTAGTCGCAAAATGCCCCGGGACATTGCTCCTCTCCACGACATCGGATAACGACACGGTAGATGTGGCATATGTCGCCCTACATATGAAACAACCCCTCGATAAGCGCCAACGCTGCAACGTAGTAAACCACACTTATAGGTCCTTCTTGTAGTTGTGTTCGGGTTTATGCGTGGTCTCGTAGTCGACGTGGACATAAGCCCGCTCCATCTTTGGTAACTTCTCCAGTTCGATTTGCAGGCCCTCAGAGACGTCGTGGGTAACTCTCAGGGGAGTATCGGGATCCATGACAATGTCGATCTCGGCAATTAACCTGGGCCCGGAGTGGTATACCCGGACGGTGTCGATGCCTAGGATGTCGTCCGAATACGTGAGACAAACGTAAGTGATATGCTGCTGTATCTCGATACTGGCTGCTTTACCAACTAACGACATGAACTCCTCGTACGCCTGGTGTAACCAGGCGGTGCTGATGATAAGCGACATGATGATGGCCCCCATAGGGTCAATCCACCAAGCGAGCTTAGAGCCGCCGACAGATGTCAGCACACCGAAGCCGTTGATCAGCAAGTCGTTGCGGTGGTCCTGCCATAAGATGTTCACCTGGCTATATTTGTCCTTGAGACCCCAGCAATAGAAAAACAAGGCGAGTTTTGTTGCAAAAGCGATACACACCGCGATCACCGATGGCAGATGGAAGTTATTAACTACAGCACCTGTGCCATACCGGGTCTTGATGTCTTGGCACGAGAAGGCAATCAGGACGATGGATACAGTTGTCATGATGAAACAGAAGGTGATGTTACCAGCAGTTTCTAGGCGCCTCTTGCCGGATGGGAAGCGGCTTGGGTCCACGTGTTTCATGGCCTTTTCTGTTATAAGTAAAGTTGCGTTGCTCAGCGGGTCGAAGATGGAGTCGGCCATGGTAGTGAAGAGCGAAAGAGAACCCGAAGATATGGCACCGTACATCTGCAAAATAGACAGGATCACGTTCGCAGCAAAGGAACCCCGCACAGCAATTTTGTGGCGTAGGTGATCCTCGCCGGCCTGACGCTGATGGTCGGACTCATGCTCTTCCACTGATTTCAACATCTGCTTGATCATATCATTCTGCTTATTGTAAAAAGTGTGGACCCTTCGTGCCTGAAAAGAAGATGCGAGCCTGTTCATATTAGAGTCATCCCGACCGATACGCTTGCGAGCCGTGTTGGCTCTGATCTCATAAAGCTGTTCATCTGTCTTCAAGGCTGAAGAGAGGTTGTAGGGGTCGCTGTTGCTGTAACGCGCGCTGCCACTCTGCGCTTCAATATCCTCAGCAGCTGTAGTGGACGTGTGGCGAGCCACAGGCTGCTCGTTGCTGTCATCCATGGCTTCTACAGCTGTGCTAGTAGCATTCTGGTGGGATCTACGGGTAGAGTGAGACTGAGATAGCGGAGTGTGTGTTGAAGCACGCGAGCCGGAAGCTTGTCCACGCGCGCTATCGCAGGGATGCGACTGCGACGCAGCAGCAGGTGAGTTGTCAGAACTCATTGTGAAGTCAATATATTCACATATAATGGCAGGCCTTCAAAATGAGCTCGGATATACGACCGGGGAACCTGATAATTCCTATCTAAGGGTGAGAAATTAGATAGGCGCAGGATGTGCAGAAATGCGCAAGATGCGGTGTGTAAGGTGGGAAAAGAGGTATTTAAAGATTCCCGCCGATCCGGTTAGTTGGCGATTGCCCTAGTTTGCTATCTGACAAGATCTTCTGGCAATCCTATCGACACTAATGTTAGCCAATAAGTTGAGAGATAGCCTTTTTGATTCCAAGAACGCCAAGTACTTTACCTAATATGTTGTATCTAATGGAGACAAGATGTAGCACAAATTAAATAAAATAAGGGGGGAATAGTTTGTAGGAGACTAGGTAGAAGAAGGTAAGGAAGGAGATGTGCAATCGTGACATTTCCGTCATGTATCATCAATGATAATAAGACTATCCAGTCAGAGGAGATATAAAAATTGCATAATCTTGTCAGAGGTCTTGCAAGATACAAACCTATTGCAGTAGTAGTTACCTACTCTTGTGTTACTAGCCTTACCTACCTACATGTAGCTAACCCACCTGAATAAGCTTGTACAAGCAACATTGAAGCTTAGAAAGGAACGATTCTCATTTCTTTGGTGACAGTAACATGTACTGTAAGGTATGGCGAAGGATCTTAGCTCTGTGGCAAAGAGTTCCTGTTGGGTGCTGGACGAAAAATGTTCCGCCCAGGAAAAAAAGCCAACAGCGGCAATAGAGCACGAGGTCAAATTGGCCATTGTGATTGATGCGACTGGGTAGCCCGGAGGTAAGCTGGAGGTGGAGAAAGACATTGATTCACCACTGTAAGGCTTTGTTCTCTGGTTAGTATGAATAAGCCAAGCGTCACCCTTATTGGATAAATTCAAGGGGAGTCACGATATGTCGTGTTGTTTAATTTATTTGGTGAGGGAGCGACGAGAGTAGAAGAAGTTAGGTATGTAGGTACATGTATTTAGTAAAACTTGAAGTTGAGGTCTCTGAGCCTCATCGGAAACGGCAGGGAAGACTTTAAATACCAAGGTATGAACGGTGAATTGTTTCAAAAAGTCGGCCACGACCGGAGCATGGATTGCCAAAAAGGTGCTCCATTTTAACGGTTAAGGTACTTTCAACCTTGGTACCGTAGCTGCAGCATCCCAAGCGAGTACCAACCAAATTGCAACCAACCCCCTGAACAGTTTCAATTGGGATTGATAGTAATTCATACAGACTAACTAGGTAGGTATCACTGACAGTATATTCTTATTACATACCTATGTAGCTGCGACTTCTCTTATCATGTTATCAATCCCTGTAACTGACATTGAACATGGGCTATTCATTGTCTTTATATAACTTCAAAAACTGCCAACATCTACGTGTATATAGGAGTGAGATCATCGACCTAGATAGCCAGTTATGACATGTTTAAAATAATTCTACCAAAGTTCCAATCCAATCATCCTCCACTTGACGGATGCACCACATGCATAACCTACTTCAGGGGTATCATTATCATCCTCTACATACTGAGTGTCCATCTTCATGCATCTGCACGTCGAAGAGGATGCGCCTCCGTATTTAACACCCATTCGTCCAGACTAGCCAGATCCCAGTCACCGAAAATCAGGTAGAAATACTTCAGCGTCTCAGCGAGCCAGAAGCTTTCCATGCTATCCACCTGTTTTGGCCGACTCGTAGTTACGTCGTCCAATGCTGCTGACGCATATTTTGATCGCGTCCATTTTTCGATAGCTTGGAACATAGCCCAGGCTTTGTCCATGTATTTTGAATCACCCGTTAAGCGATACATCATGAACACCGATTCAATCGCCTCGGGGCGAAGGATATACCGGCGATCGTCAACCTCGACCATACCACGAGGTAGCCGTCTCATATCTATAATGCTCGCGATCTGCTCGTCGGAAAGCGTTTCGCCCTTGGCGTTTTGGCCCCAATACTTCCTTAACGCCGCGGTCCAACGCTCCTCGCTCCACCGGCAGTCATCCTTTGCGATGTCTGGGTCGCAGGGAATAAAGTGAAAGATCTCAGGTCCAATACCTGAAGCGGTTTGGTTATATGACCATACACAACCCTCTGTTAGTTGTGCGGCTACATCCAGATCCGACGGGCGCTCAAAGATCTTGGCTGCCATGCCCACCATACCTCCTGTAAAGCAGGTCAAATGCTGCGATATCGGAGTCGTGACAATTTGCTTTTCGCCGCTGGGTAGCGTCACGATGCGAGCATCGCCAAAGAAGAGTAGAGGAAGGTTGTCTGGGTTCAAAGCGCGGCGAAGAAGGTGCATCTTCGCAACGTCTATGAAATCTTCATACATCTTCCGGGGCTGATCAAGCGCACCTCCTAGCAATAAGTACTGCTTACCGAGATACTCGTAGGTACTATCACTCATTCCGCCTAAGGTGAACTGGTCCCCTATAGACTTGATAGGCGACTTCGAGGCGTCCACCACGACAGGCCACATACCTGGGAGCATTGTCGTCTTTTGATCCTTTTCTAGCCCATCATATATCCTTTGTGCAGCATCGTAGTACTGCATGTCGCCAGTCAGTTGAGACAACTTGGTAAGCTCAAGACCTAGCGACCCAATCTCAGCAAGTAGAACGTGTCCCCGTGCAGTCTGTGCTTCGCCCCTGGCATACGATTGCCATGGAAAGCGCGTTATAGGCATGTGGTTTGGAGTGTCAAAGGATGATATGACCAAATCGGCAACCTCAATTGCCTTGTTGAGGAGACTCGGATATTGCTTCTCGCTTAGTTCATATGCAGCCAAGAAGCCTCCAAGGTACCGAATCGTCGTCTCAAAAATATTAATATCGCGAGCCTCTGTGGTTGTGAAGTCGATATTATCGCAAGCCTTAACAGCGAGATCGAAATCTTCCTTCATGCCCAGGAGCCATAAGCTATCGAGCGAATCAACAAGTGTAGCTGCCCAACCACCAAATGGGTCTTTATATAGTCCCGAAATAGGCTTGATCTCGTCATGGCCCCATGCATACTTTTTGTAGCCTTTCCAGCTATGTTTAAAGCTGTCTTCAACCGCAGCGAGCCGTTGTAACCGTGTCTCCTTTTCAGCAGTGGTTTCCTGCGGTCTTGCTGCCTGTACACGGGGTACTCGCTTGGTAGGCTTGTCGGTCGGGAGCGTAGCAAACTTTTCCACTGGATAGCGAGGTGGGCGCTTCTCCCATCTCAGACCCCTGGATCCAGCAGAGTCTGGTTTGATTCGACCACCCGGGCCATGTGCGGGATTGAAGAAGTCTGGGCCATCGGGCGGGTGCCAACTGTAGTACCAAGACCCCAAGACCCAAATGGCGATAACGGCGAGAATTAATCGGACGCGACGAACCGCCATTGTCGCCGTTGATTTAATAGGTAAGTATCTATACGGCAGGGCTTCAAAGCTAGCGAATGCTGTCGAAGAGGTCAAAATCGAGAAGTTCACATCGCTCGTGGCAAGGGTCGGCTTTCCCAGAGGCAAGCATATACATATAAAAGATCTTAGATTCGTAGATTAACATTAGATTTAGATGATCGATGTCATCGTTCTTAGGACGAGCTACGGTAGCTTCTCCGCTTACAATGAGGTAGTTTCAAAATCTTAAATCAAATACGAAAGAAAAAAGGGGTCCAAGCAGGGAAGCTTCTTCTCGCTTGGCAAAGATTAGATTCCAGGACTGGCCTCAAAGTGGAGGTTGCATCAACCCGCGCTGTTCTCCACTCTCTTCTTTTAATATAGCTCGGAGAGGGTGGCCCAAGCTCACTTTATATGGAAAACCGGCACATTTGAAACTTGATATTAAATAATTATGTACGCTGCAAAGAGAATACTATTCCTAAAAATCTGGGATTACTGGGCTCTGTTCTTTTCTGGTAGGCTCTAAGCTTCATGTTCTGACATTGAATTATAAATATTTATAGATATTGCCTATGCTGAGGCAGTAGATATAGTCGACCAGACCCTTTATTTTTGGAATAATTAAACCCTTACGTGCAACAAGAAAGGAATAAGAAAGGAATAAGAAAGAAGAAAGATAATCGTCGTGGTGGGAATAAGAAGAGGAAATTGACTTCATCCTTATTTCAACAAGGTTCTTACTGGTATATCTAGGCGGACGTATCTTAGTTATTAGTTGATTAAATGCAAAAGTCCTACCTAGGTAGGCTACATGTAGATGGTAGGTTGGTTTTACCATCCTCGCGAGACAAATCCTTCTTCCCTAAAGCAACATTCTTCATTCAAGAGACGGACTACTCGGCACTTGATCATGAAGTGTATAGGTATGCTATTGTATTGTGTTTGGTCTCTTGATTTGAACAATCTGAAGAGTGATGCTTGACGTGAAAGATATCTATCTTACGTGAGATTTTAATAGAGCTTTGACGTACAAAGCCAGGTGAGCTTTAAGGTTCTGCCGTGGATACTGTTGGTAAGTAATAATGCAACCTTAAATGCAACATGTAATAAGCTAAGGCGGCGGAATAGTGTTCATTTATCACTATTGGGCTGGTCGGGGACATCGTGATAGTACTTAAAGTGCGGCGTTCCATCATCTAGGTAATCTGACATACACCAGATTATTGACTACAGGCCGAACCTAAACTAGCATAGATGTATGTCTTCATTGAGGAAATGCACGAGCTTCTCAGCAGAACTATACCGTTCATTCCCAGGTCAATATATTCAAACTGTACTAACTCGTAAAGGCTCCTATTGGAACTAACTGCTAGGCAAGGTGTCGATTGACAAGGCGAAACTAGGGAATGGTGCTTGAAGCTAGTTCGACAATCACGCAAGGACTACGTAAGGCTCTGTCCCCTTTACTGCACGACTGCACGACTGCATAAGTCAGAAGACACGAGACGTAAAAGTTTCGACTAGAGACATCAAGTCACGTCCAAACTGTCGTATTTATTTTTATCGGGAAATGTAGAGTCAAGAAAGCCGTTGGTGGAGGAGATCCTACCCGTCTTCCTACCTAACACCATTCTTGTGTATACCACCCCTGAACTGACAAAATGCCAGCCCAATCAATAGTGTCCCATTGGCAACAGTCCTGAGAAGGAAAGGAAAAAAATCATCGCAACATAAGACGTGGGTATGACGGTCAACGAGTTAGAGAAGGTCTAGCAGGTTCCTATCTCCTTTTTATTTCTGCATCATCAGCTGGACGAACTCGTTGTCTATAAAAGAATTGGTTAGTACGGAATACTTAAAACTATAGTGTTACTGGAAGGGGATATTTACAATCGATACGACCATCGCCGTCCTGGTCAGCCTCGCGGATCATCTCGTCAACCTCGTCATCGGTGAGCTTCTCTCCAATGGACGTCATGACGTGGCGCAGCTCAGCAGCAGAGATGAAGCCGTTGTTGTCACGGTCGAAAACCTGTCTCGAAATAAGCGACTGAATATTTATTTACACGGCTACGGTGCTTCGAACCTTGAAAGCTTCCCGGATCTCTTCCTCGGAATCGGTGTCCTTCATTTTGCGGGCCATCATAGTTAGGAACTCTGTGCGACCAGAATGTCAGCCTTGTTCTAGGGCGTGAGGCGACTTTGCGCTGGGTGACCTCAAACTTACCAGGGAAGTCGATGGTTCCATTGTTGTCGGCGTCGACTTCGTTGATCATGTCCTGCAACTCGGACTCGGAGGGGTTCTGGCCGAGCGATCGCATGACGGTGCCTAGCTCCTTCGTCGTGATTTGTCCTAGCAAACTTGTGTTAATCGACTCGAAACCATCGACATAATGATAGGAAGTAAACGTAAAGCTCGAGTATATCGACTAAAGTAAGGAGAGTTGTTTTAAGGGGTTGACAAGAGGCCAACTTACCATCACCGTCCTTGTCCTATAAAGCTATTAGCGGGTACGTCATCATCGATAGGGAGGCAGTAGAGCAGTTGGGATTGAAGATGAAGATAAAGAAAAGAGCAAAGGAGCACTTACAAAGAGAGAGAATGCCTCCTTGAACTCGGAGACTTGTTCCTCGGTCAGAGAGTCGGCCTACAATAGTAGAATAACATGGTCAGCGCGAGTTCTATTTTCACCTCCTTTGAGCCCCTCATCGACGGCGGGGCTATCTCTGGATTGGCGGTGACAATCAGGCAAGACGCACCATGGTAGAGCTGTTTTCGAGATGCAAAGAATAACTGTGAGTACGTGATGCAGCAAAAGAGCGAAAGTGGCTTGTTGTCGCTTGTCGCAGTTATCGCAAAAGATGTCAAAACTTGCCAAGGGGAGAAGGGAGACTATTATTTGGTTTTGAGAATCGTTCAGGGATCGTCTCGAATAATAATAACGAAGAACAAGCAGGGCTGGAACTCAAGAAATAGTGGGGAGAAAGATGCTTGGAGGGGCCTTTGCTACTACCGGTATCTCTAAAACGGGGGACTACCTAATAAGAGGGAAGGGGGGGGGGGGGTTACGTTAGGGGAAAGGGGAAATGGTCGAGCCCTTTTTCAAGTTGTAGGATAATAATAAGGAGGCAGCCGAGCGGTTTGCCTAGGCTGTTTTTAGTGCTTTTTGTAGTAGCCTTTCGCCGCCTGACGAAGAATAAATACCACTAATTCGCTAGTCATACGAAGTACAATGAATTAAGTACCAAAATCTGCCAATGCTACACGCACATGCTACTAATACTACTAATATGTGCATAATAAATGCATAATATGCACATGTTGTGCGACGTGAATGGTCCGTGCATGATGCTCATGTAGCTCATAATCTACATTAGGCTGACTTGCTCTTATCCCGCTGTCCCGTCACACAATAACATCTCATCTTATCTGAGTACATAATGCGTGTTGTTTAGGTTTAAATGATAATTGAAATTATCGAAGCATACGTACACTAGATACATGTACCAATCAGCCCTGCAACAATGAATCAAGTTACATAGATACATACATTCCCACATGTCCCTCAGATACATGTATGTTACCAAGTAATTACACGTAACCCGAAAAAGGAATCTAGTGTCACATAGACTGTTCGGAGCTACGTCAGCTGTAAGGAGCTGGCAATTTGTACAGCCATACAGTGAAACCATCAAACTACCTGTCCTGTCGCTCACTTATCATCAGATTACGGGACATCTTTCGCAGTGTTAACCGGGCCACTTCTTATATCAATTCCTCTTCCATATACCTTTAATCGATATTATAACAGCCAAAGTGAGGGTGGTTATACCTTCTATCCGCGTCCGCCATGTGGCGAGACCGCACCAACCTGTAAGCCAGCTATAGCTACTGATTTATACTTATATAATACCTTCGAAGACTCATTACGAAATCATTCTAGCTATATATCCTACCGCCAATCTTACGCCCACCACCCGGCCAAGAAGACGCGGTACGGTCCCGGCCCCAGCGGCGACAGAAATGGCTTCCCGGATTTCGGTCGCGGTAGCGGCGCTGCCGCGGAGGACCAGCAAGGTCTGTTATCGGGCGGCGATTATCACGACGACGGTGACGCAGTGATCGAGATGGACCTCCTACCGCCGCGCTGGGCCGACATCAACGACGAAGTGACCGACTTGCTTGCCGACGTGGCCCGGAAGTCGCAAACCCTCGAGCGCTTACATCAAAAACACGTACTTCCTGGCTTTAACGATGAGGAGGCCAAAAAGGCCGAGGAGGGCGAGATTGAGCGCTTAACCCAGGATATAACAAAGAGCTTCCACGAATGCCACAGATGTATACAGCGTGTCGAGCAGATGGTGCGCGAGAGCAAGCGCAGCGGTACCATGACACGGGCCGAGGAGACCATGGCCAAGAATATACAGATAAGCCTGGCGTCAAGGGTCCAGGAGGCAAGCGCCGGCTTCAGAAAAAAGCAGAGCGCATATTTAAAGAGCAAGTCCAAGTCCTAGTCACAACAGCATGGACTCGACACCAAATGCTAACCAACCACAGAGCTCCGCGGCATGTCCGGCCTAGGCGCCGCTTCGCCCGTCGGCGAGCGAGCATCAACACCTCTCGCCAGCACATTCGGCAGTAGCAACTACGCCGCCGACCCTTCTCTCCTCGAGTCCGATGCCGACCGGTCGTACTCGCAATCGACGCTTCAACAAACAACGCACCAGAAGCTCTTACACAGCAACGACGCCGTGATCCTGCAGCGCGAGCGCGAGATAGAGGACATTGCGCAGGGCATCATCGAGCTGGCCGACCTATTCCGGGACCTGCAGACCATGGTCATCGACCAGGGCACCATGCTCGACCGTATTGATTACAACGTCGAGCGCATGGCCACCGACGTAAAGAGCGCCGATCGCGAGCTCGTGGTCGCCGCGGGCTACCAGAAGAAGACTACTAAACGCAAACTCATCCTGCTCCTCATATTATTGATCGTCGGCGCCATAATACTTTTAGTTCTGAAACCCAAGAATCGAGGAGCCGGAGGCGACGGAGGCTAATGGAAGATGACGGCGGGTTTATTATACGCTCAACAACTGTGTAGGAAATATGGTGTTACAAAATTTGGCTCGACTCATGTCTACGAGCCATTCGTATTAGATGTATGAGATGTTGAGCGACCTATCGCGAGCACGGGAGAACATCAATGAGAGCTATGTATCGAAAACGTCTACTTAAATTTTAATTTCCCCTTGTACAAGTAAATACCCTCCTGTCTATATTCTATGGAAATCCGTGGGTATCTCGATGCAGTATTTGTACAGGTAGGGAATATATATGCACTCATAACACGACGCGGAGCTGAGGCGTCGTTTTTCCTATTCTCTGCAGGTACCTCTTGTTCCTCGACATCTCCTTCTGACCGCGGTCTTCGATTTCCGCTCTCAGTTTCTCAACTGGCGGGAGGAACTCTTCTCCCCAAGCGTTATCCAGTAAAGCCTTCATCGCTGGTAGCGTCAGGCTATTACTTGCTCTAGCGGCTTGTAAAATCCTCTTGGTTGGATAACCAGGCCCGTAGAGAGTGACAAGACGCAGCTTAACGTAAGTGGCCAAGCGTTCCCTGTGAAGAAACAAGCCCCGGTCGCGAAGCGTCCGCAGCAGCCTAACGACTCGGCTGCCATTATAAGCTTTATACCGCTGGCTATTGATCTGCAAAGCAGGAATTTTCCTGGTAGATTCATCTACCGAAGAGTGGAATGAATAGCGCACAATTGTCCTCAGAAGCTTATTGTCGAAGATCTGACGCAGCGGATGCAGCGGTGTCTCTGTGGGCAAGTCTAAAGGAATGTAGACGCCCAGGAGATTATCAACGCCAGATAGCGGCTTCCTCATGGGCTCTGGTATGTCCTCCGGGTGTACGGGAACAAATCCAGGTCGGGAAAATTGATAGGAAGTGAACCTGTCCACTAACTCGACGCAAAGCTTTTCTAGATCATCCATTCTGTTTTGTCGGGCAAGACAGAAGAGAGACTTCCTCCAGCAGCGAACGGGGACTGGAATTTCCATGGACATCAGTTGCCGACAAATAGATAAGTAAAAGTGAAGAGAATCCGGAGACAGGAAGGTAGACTTGGCTTCGTTAACGAAGCTGTCGAAAATGAGGCTAGTCTGTTCCTGATTAAGCGTAATTTCCATGCTTCTCATATCATCCAGGAGGCTTGTAAGCCCTTGTCGATCTTTTCGTAGTATATGAACACTGGCGAGATAATTTGCTGCTTCTCGGGCAGTTCTTTCTATTGTTACTAGCCTTGCAACTAGCATCAGCCTCTGCGTTGTCCAATCCTCTGATTTAGCCGTAGAGATGATGAGCCGTGTTTGGAGCTCGTAATCGTCAAATACATCCGGATGAAAGTCACTATTCAAAAGGTCGAGAAGAAGTTCGTCGTCTTTGACTTTGGCCAAATAAAGCACCAGTCTCAGATAGTTCGAGTCCTTGATTGTGATTCCCTGACTCCTTAGTTGTTCGGTGCGATTCAAAACGCCTTCTGACGTTCCTTCTCTGAGAGCGATCGATTGCAATGAGAGTGGCCCAATCTGTTCGATGCCTAGAGCCGAAATGGCTGATATGCCTATGTCCAAACTAACCCAGGAGCTGGCAAGCCACTTAGCCCCTAATTTGTCATCGTAATTCTTAACCCTAATACCGAACGTTCCACCATGGACACGGTTCACAAACTCTCGGGATATTTCGATGGGCTCGGCATCTTCGGCGGATTTATAGCTCGAGTCGCTAATGGCAGCAGATTCCTCTGGGAGAAGTGATTCATGCGGAAAATACCCCTGAAAAAATCTTAAGAAAGGCCGAACCGGGACTGGTGCTAGGGGTACATCGTCATGCCGAACGCAGACGCGCCTCCATTTTATTGCTAATTGCGACGCACCTAGGTCATACAGATATGGGATAAGAGTATCGTACAGCTGATGATCGGGATTTGCAATGTACAGGGATTCGAGGGTACGGTAAAGCTCGCGGTTGTCTGCGAATTGCTTGATCATACTCGAAAACTCTACCGCGCCGGGGTAAAAGTTTGGAGTCAGGCGCAGTTGCCATTGTAGAACATATTGGTGTTGGTGAGTCTGCAGAAAATGCGACAGCACTGTTGAGTAAAGTTGTGGCCATTTCACTCCATGTCGGTCATACATCCATTCACTGTAAACCCATATGTTCTCAAGGAATTTATCATCCTTCAACCTAAGCGCAGCCTCCAAGATTGTATGCCAGAAGACCCGTGCCAAGGGACTTTGAACATCATACAGAGTCTTGCGACCCCAAAAGCCCCTCCAAACGGTTTGAACCCCTGCATCTCCATTGACTCTTTTTTGATAGTCCAGGAGACAGGACCATAAGGTAAGATCCTTGCGGTTCTCGAATCTGTCTACCAACAATAGGTAAGGCCACGTCTTGGAAGGACCTCGCCGGTCGAAATCAGACTCGACAGCCAGACGTGAGGGGTCGGTTAGCAGTGCTCTCCATTTTTTAAACGACTCTGTCTTTTGAACTAGTGGAAATTTCGGCTTCTGCGTTTGCACAGGCACGTTCTGTGTTGTCTGAAGGTTATCGGATAGTCTAGAGAGTAATACATCGACGGGGTTTTCTGACCCATTCAAGGGCGTCGCCGAGAAGTAGCTTCGAGCATCCTTTATATATCCTAGGACAGGGAGCCGAGTATCCCGTCCATATAATTGAAAAGGTCGATGCGGAAGAGGAAATCGAGGATGGAGGACAAAACACTTTGGCTTCACATCTCGGAGGGCAATGCTCACCAATCGCATTACTGCGACACGGTTACATGGTAGACAGTCCGGTCCAACTGCGCAGAGAGCTCAAGATATACTCAATATTGAAGCAGGGATCGCAAGGTCAATAATTAAGACTTCGCTTTAAAAAAAATAAAAAAAAAGCAGAAGACCCAAATTTGGAAGGACCACTTAAAATTGAGGTAGATAAGTACCAGTACATCAATGCATCAATGCCTACGAGTAGCCGTTAGACCGGTTAACTCGATTTTTAACCGATGATTTAACGCTTAGTCATATAGTCATAGAAAGAACATTGCCTATCCGAGCATCCAATCGTTCGATACTCAAATCGCTTCATCCAAGCTTCGACAACAGCTCTGTCTCTTCCAAACGAATCTATAGCCAACTTCCGAAATCCTCTCAAACGATTGCAAAAATGGGGTACGTGTGATTCTTAGGTTTTGATCCCATCGAGGCGACTCATATAGAGGCCAATGGCCTCATTCCGACCGGCCGCAGACTTCAACGTCTTCGCGAGTGCACAATTTAGCTTCATTGACTTATACTAACCGGGGCTACAGTTTGGTCAACGCCCCCAACAAGGTGCCCCAGCACCAGCGATTCTACCAAGCAGCCTACCGCAACCACACTCGTCTTTGGAAAATCGTATGTGCCCGATCTAGACTAAATATACTCTCCACCAGAGCGATCCTTGAACTGACCGAATATGACGCAGAACCCGCGAAGCAACGCCCTTCTCATGCCCTACTACGTCTTGCTCTGGGGCACTTTCGGAGGTTCGTCCTTTCTATTAGACATCACTATAGTGATTATAATCTGACAATGACAAACAGCCACTATGTACATGATGGGACGCAAGATCTTGGGCTACAACACGTGGTTCGGCAAGGCCTAAACCGGAGGGCCCGCACGGAGGAGTGGCATTGTAGAAAATGAGAGAGACGCAAGAATGACCGCAAATGTTTTAATAGCCAAGAAATAGACAGTCATCCACACAAATCCCTACGAGTTCCTATGTAATCCTATGGACTTCATATGAAAAACCTCAGCTTGAGAGAGTTGCAAGGTTGTGTAAATCAGTCCATTACGCCGTAGGCACAAAACCCTGCAATGCCTACTTATTTACCCCCATATGAGAGTGTAATCTAAGTACAACCTACGTCGATAGTAGTTTTTCACGAACTATCGTTCGCATCAGTCAACCAGTTCGTAGACTATTAATCATGCCCTTAACCCACCGGGTGACCGGTAGGTAAGAACATGCCTAGTATCCTTCAGCTCCAGGAGCCTTTTCATCCTTACGCAAGCTCATCAACAGCTCGCGGAATCGCTCCTTGCCCGAGCCACTGGCGCCGCCCTTCTGGCCCTTGCCGCTCACGTCAACCAACTTAGCAATGCGCTCCCAGCTCGTACCGCCAGAAGTAGTGTCGTCTCGGCTTGCTAGGAATTGCTCTGCCTCCTTGCGGGTCTGTGCAATCATCTTCTCCTTTTTAGTGTTGTAATTCTCGTAGAAGTCGTCGATGTTCTGTTGTGCCTCCTTGATCGTCTCGGCCTTCTGCTGGGCAAATTGTTCGGCTCGCTTGGCATTGGCGGCGTCTCGCTTCTCGCGCCACTGCTTGATTACCTCGGGCTCCTCCTCTTCCGCGACATAGGCGTTGTAGCCCGAGTTGAAGCTAACAGATGGGCCGGTGATGGTACCACCGGGTGCGACTTGCTATTATTCAAGATTAGCGATAGTCTTGTCACAGCAGTTTCGGAGACCACAAACCTCATTGGAAGTGCTGATTTCGGGGAACTGATTTTCAAACTGGGCGCTCTCATTGCCTCCTAGAAGGTCATCGGATGTGGGATCCGCCAGGACAGCAGACTCGTTTCCCGTCGCAAATTGTGTCGCATCATCACCAAGGAGAGCGCGTTCACGGGCTAGGAAGTCATCGGCAGATGGTGAACCGACATCTTGAATCTCCGTCTGGGCTAATATGAGGGTGTTAAGGTTAGTATATTATGATGATACGATCATTAAAAAGAAATTAGGGGGTAAGCTATACATACCACCAGAGTCGAAGTCGTCTAATGATGGAAATCTGTCTGCCATGTTAACGATGGCAAAGGGGTGGCGAAAACGACAGATTATGTGATTGATTGAAATGGGGGTTTGGGGGTAATGTGTTGGATTCCTATCAAGATGTATTTTGTTTATTTGAAATGTCGTCGCAAGCAAGGTCAGGTTCAATAATTAGAAGGCTCGAGCTGTAGCCTCAGGTACGAGGTTTGTACGGAGTATGTACAGATTATGTACAGTTGCGCGCCTGGGATCATACAGTGTACATAGCACTCCGCCGAGATTACCATGCACTGTAATTATGTATGTATGTCTTATCTTATCATGATTGGCTCACTCTACAACAAGGATCACGTGCTTTTATGACATTAGCTACATACATGTACCTAGTAACCTTCAATGTCTCTAGAGCTCACATCACCTTTTATGCATTTCTATCGCGATCACCCACTTTGCAAGCTGGTAGATACCGTACAAACAAACAAAAGCAGGACAACCCAAAGTGGTTCTTGCCGACCAACTGCCAACTGTCTTGTTGCTGCTGAATCCGAGCCACTTCCCTCTGTCCAATTCATGACAATTTTTCGAGTAGGCTAGATTTCTAAAGCAACGGCTACACAATATTCACATCTGCACGGCTCAAGATGAAAAAAAAACCCTGGTAGCCAAACTGTAGATTGACTTGACAACCTTGGAAGTAAACTACACTCGACAACAACACCCTCATCCCAGCAAGAGCACATTCAATCCACCGTTTAGTTCAACGCGAAACATCTGTCCAAACATATATCAATATGTCTTATACCGATGATTCCGTCTTGGCCAAGCTTTCTGGCCTCTCCGATGCGGCAGACAGCGTCGTGACTGTAGCGCAATGGATCATGTTCCATAGGTAGGCAAACTTGATGGACCGCATGCATATAGCGCATCCCGTATGGCATTGTAGATCATTACTGACCTGTTTACTAAATGATAGGCGCCACGCTGACCGGACCGTTCAGCTGTGGCTACAACGACTCAAGGATTCAACTAGTCACAAGCGATTGACGCTCATCTACCTTGCTAATGGTAAGTCCCCAATACATCATTGTTTGCTTCGCTGCTGCTATTTCATTGAGGCTAAACAAACGTTTAGAGGTCGCACAACAGACAAAAGCTCGTCATAGGGAAGACTTCATCGTTGCTTTCTCTCCAATTATTGCAGAAGCTGTCGCAACCGCGTATAAGGGAGCCCCTACGGACACGCAGAACAGAATTCAGCGCGTTGTCGACGTCTGGAGAGAGCGCGAGATCTTCGAAAAACCAATTCTAGATGCTATAGACGCCCGCATTCATGGTAAGCTTATATCCTAAATAGCTACGTATAAACCATTTTGCTAATATGCCTAGAAATCAACCAAGCCCGCGGCAGTGCCAAGGCCGGACTTGGTGGCTCGATTTTCAAGTCTGGTGCTTCTTCGATTCCCGCGGAGCTAGTTCCTCTGGCTGCTCCCCAGCAGAATGTCACAAAGCTACTTTTAAGCACGAAGGCCGCAGTCAACTCTGCTAACCAGGAGTATGACAAACTATTGGGTCCGAATAGCATGGCCCCTTCTGCTCCTGTGTATGCTGCTCGCCTGAGTGGACTCCTGAGGACACTTGCCCAGGCAGAAGGGGCGGTTGACCAATGCGTAAAAGCCCGTCGCGAGCTTGTCAATGCGCTCCAGAAAGTCCTAGACACCAATAGAAACGCATTGATAGCCGAGGAAAATCAGCTAGAGACCTTTGTGACGCGACGAATGGAAGTGGAGGAGAAGAAGAACGAGGTCGAGAGAGCCATCATGGCAGGACTCCCAGACGACGAACCCTACTTGTCGCACGATGCCCATGACCAGCCAGACCCGGAACCTGAGAGACCCGAGGTCGAGGCACTCACGCCACCCCCCGCGGAAACGGATCTTCCAGAGCAAACCGACTCACTAGGCAACGCGGAACTTAATGAAGCTCCTATTCAACAACCTAAAGCACATAGCATGGAGACGACACCTGGTCTAGGCCTTCAGTTCAAGTCGGTACCAACCGCGATGAACGGTTCTAAGAAACGGAAACTCGATGAAGGAAACGACTTTCCGGATCTAGGAGATGACGATGGCATCGACTCAGACGTAGCTGAAATGCTTCGACGAGATAGTGCTGGGTCGTAAATATGCGATACTCGGTTCTGCCGGGGCTAGCTTGATGGTATCTGCGCAACGATGTCTTTGAAACATGGAACGCTTTGAGAGTGGTTAGCCAATGTACCATGGTAGCAATCTTTGCATTTGAGGAAGGGTTCGGTCTTTCCGCTGTTTAATGCCTGCCTTCTAATTACGTGGTCTGGCATGTTGATACGCATCTGGATGGCATCGATCAGATGCAATGCTCCTAGATAGGGGCTGCACGTCACCAAAGACCAAGACAAGTAACAGTTACTTATAATGTGAGAACTATGAGTCGTTCAATTACTATGCGTTGAATTTTTAGCTTCATGACATATACTCCTCGGTTCGATATCATACTCGGCGCTCGGACATGTCATTGTGTAGCTAGCTACATAGTCCCGACCCTTGAACTCAGCCCGAGCTGTGTGTTCTCGGCTTCATAACCGCGTTTCCCTTATGATATCACATATAAACTTCCAACCTGAGATCAATTATTCCAATTCTTCTGTTCTAGAAATAGTGAATTTTTAAAAATTGAAACTAAAACCCCCAGTTCCCCACCTCTAATATCTGTATATACAAGATACAAAGAGGCGATGTTCAATTTTTTTCAAAGCAAGTACCTTCTCTTCTTTATTCTTCCTGCATTCGGATACACTATCTTATCATCTATGATATCTGAACATATTCAGCTATACAATAGATCTGGCTTCTCACTTATACAATATATAGACTGTCCCCATATTCGAGGGAGTACCTAGGTAGAACCAGGCCGGAGTTATACCGATACGCTAAGTGGCTAGGTGCGTGTAAGCGCTATACCATTAGCAGTGTATGTGCTGAGCGGGTTTAGTGAATTAGGTACCTACTTCGGTTCGGCGCTGCTCGCGTTTAGTGGATGACGGCATTCCTAGGTACTTCCAAATAATTTTTCTTTCTTTTTCTCCGAAAGTAAAAGTTGCCAGTCATATGTAACCTGCACGGCGCAACCAAGGTGAAGCTCGAGTCAGCTTCGCTTCGATGCTGAGATCGTGCGTAAGGGCATAGTCTTATACTTATCCATGACGACCCGGCGATAATACCGCAGCGCTCAAGATGCCTTCACGAGCATTGGGTCGCGCTATAATAAGCATGGGGAGCCTCCCCCAACGCGGTGCCGGCATCGCAAAACGAGCTCACCAGCTCACCGTCCTGCCTCGCAACGAACTCTCCACTCTCGCTAACCGATCAATTGTTCCGGATATCTCTTCTCGATCACCTCTCAAGACTTCTTCGACTATTCCGAAGAGAAATTTCCATTCATCCCGCAGCGTCTGTTCGCAAACGCTACCAGACTTTTCTCCGAGACCTCTCGGCGTTACTTCTACTTCGCGATTACCGACGTCGACTTCACCATGGCGATCGCCAATTGGTATGCTGAGACACTTCTCTACGGGCCAGGTATTAAACCGGGAGGATCAGAAAGCAACAACACTCAGTCATCAGAAGGAGGAGGTCGGAGTTGCGGCTTCGGAAACAACGAAAGACTTGAAAGACTTGAAAGACTTGAAAGACAATGCGCTGTCCCACGAGGGTTTCGGCAAGAGTGAAAAGGCTTCTAAGGCGGCTCAAATCAACTTACGCGCTCGACTGTCGCACGATGGGAAGGATGCCAAGAAGGTCTGGTCTTCGTTAGGTGAGATATGGCGCCTTATTAAGATCGCAAAACCGGAAGCCAAGAATCTCATACTAGCTGTTGTCCTGCTCCTCATTTCCTCGTCACTCTTCGTCTCACTCCCACTCGTTGTCGGAAAGGTTATGAATCTAGCCACGTCTAAATCTATCGAAGAAACGGAAATCTTCGGCTTGTCGCTCTATCAGTTCTTCGGCGCCTTTGGTCTGGCTCTGACCCTCGGCGCATGCGCTAACTTCGGACGTATCGTTCTGCTCCGCATCGTTGGTGAGAGAGTGGTTACGCGCCTACGGTCACAGCTTTTCAGAAAGACTTATAGCCAAGACGCCGAATTTTTCGACGCAAATAGGGTCGGTGATTTAATCTCTCGACTTGGCACTGACACGATTATTGTTGGCAAGAGCATTACTCAGAACGTCTCGGACGGATTGAGAGCTCTTGTGAACAGCGTTTCGGGACTCGCTCTGATGGCCTGGATCAGCCCTAGTCTGACTGCCATCATCCTGGTCGCCGCTCCTTTCATCGGTAGCGCTTCGTTCGTTTATTCACGGATTATTAGGAAGCTGAGTCGCAAGATGCAGCAGAACTTGGGAACTCTAACCAAGATTGCGGAAGAGCGCCTAGGAAATGTCAAGACGAGCCAAGCTTTTGCCGGCGAGGCTCAAGAGGTTCGTCGGTACAACAATCAGGTCAGGAAGGTCTTTGAACTTGGGAAGAAGCAATCTATATACGATGCGTCATACTTTTCCGGAACGTCTTGGATGGGCAACATGACCATCATCGCCTTGCTTTGGTTCGGTGGAAACCTGGTGAGAGACGGTGTAATGACTACCGGTGACCTTACCACATTCGTCATGTACGCATTCTGGGCTGGTGGTGGTTTATTCGGTGTTGCCAATTTCTACTCGGAACTGATGAAGGGAGTCGGCGCAGCAACGCGCATCTTCGAACTGCAAGACCGAGACTCGGGCATCTCTTCGACCAAGGGAATCAAGGTCACGTCGGCACAAGGTCCTATAAAGTTCGAGAACGTCACATTCGCATACCCTACACGTCCCGCTGTCACTATCTTCAACGGTCTCACCTTTGAAATTCCGTCGGGAACTAATGTATGCATCGTTGGTCCTTCGGGCGGAGGAAAATCGACCGTATCATCCTTATTACTAAGATTCTACAATCCTACTTCAGGCTCCATTAGTATCAACGGGGTGGACATTACCAAGATGAATGCGAAATCTCTACGGCGCCGTATCGGTATGGTGTCTCAGGAGCCAGTCCTGTTCTCAGGTACCGTGGCCGAAAATATCGCTTACGGGAAGCCGAATGCTACTAGATCCGAGATCGTGACAGCTGCGCAAAAGGCAAACTGCGGGTTCATCAGCGACTTCCCTCAAGGTCTTGAGACCCAAGTCGGCCCTCGAGGTGCACAGCTTTCCGGCGGGCAGAAGCAACGCATCGCTATTGCACGAGCTCTTATTAAAGACCCCGATATTCTCATCTTAGATGAAGCTACATCAGCTCTTGATGCGGAATCAGAGACAGCAGTCAACTTGGCCCTAGCAGCATTGCTAAAGGGCCGTCGCCGAACAACCATCTCGATCGCTCACCGGCTTTCAACCATCAAGCGGTCAGACAAGCTCATCGTGTTGTCTAACAAGGGTACTGTAGCAGAAGCCGGATCCTACGAGGAGCTCAGCTCCAATCCAAACAGCGAATTTACCCGTCTTATGGAGTGGCAGATGAGCGGCGGGGAGATCCCGGCCAGGGCTAAACAGCCCGAACTCTCCGAATCCGAGATCATCGAGGAAGAGCTCGAGGAGGCGGACGAGGAAGAACTAAGTGAGGAGGAGGAAGAAGAAAGGCGCAAGTCGAAAGTGGAGAAGCTATAATTGAATGAGTGATAATTAGGTACGCTTTGATATACAACGTTTTGCATGGTAAAAAAAAAGGGGGGGGCGGGCAGGCGGGCGGCTACGAGCTTTTCAGTCTCTCTCTCTCTTGCGGTATTGGGGGGATTTGAATCTTACAAAAGGATGAGGTTGAGGTTGACCTCGTATAAACGCGGGTTCTCTTTAGAGAGGACATTAAGAGGTGAAACGAGGTGTTTAGGGTGATATTGGACATTGGACATTGTACATGTAGAGTAATTTAGTCCAAAACTCCACCCGATACCTTACTGCCTGCACAATGCCACTTGGAAGCTGGACTCGGGAAGAATTCCACGGGTTTTTGATAGAATGGGAGTGGTTTCACACGGGGTATGTAGAATTTCAACGGCACAACGAATAGAGGCTCTGAATTGTAACTTATTATGTCCTTGCTTAGAATAAAATTAGTACATTCTCTCTCCCCCTCGCCCTTTTTAACATTGGATTTGGCTAGAGTATACATAGTCGTCTACTACATCCATGTGATGAAATCGGCATTGTTGGCCTACTTACCCGCTGCGGGGCTGACGAAGGTACCTAGAGCAAAAGCTTAAAGCTTACTCCAGCCTACCCCAGCTTACCCGCTATCCACTTCCAAGGTTGACGTTTTTGGTTCAGTTAGGCACCTCCATTCCTTCTAATTCTAGCATTGGACCGCACCAGTTTCAATGGGTGGCATGTGAATTTATAGGCGATCCCGAACCCCAACTACGTCAACTTTCAGGCTTCCCCAGTCAGAAGCACCCATAAATCGTCTTACCTCGGTGTGTATATACACACTCATTCGAGGAGATACGATTTCGTAGTCACCTATTTTGAAATTTATATTACCAACGCACGGTACCACTGTTGTTTTACTCTAATCCTTCCAGTCAATTTAAATCAGAGGTCTTCTGTATCTAACTAACCTACTATCATCGCCCATACATTTCAGTGCAGAGTTACTCCCTTTCCAAGACAAATAAACACACTATCTTAATCTAGTACAACAAATTTACTCACAGTTGTATCTAATCGGTCCATATTTCCATCCCTGCCGCCTACTAATTTCTCGGAATGGGAGACATAAACGTCGTCGAGGGCACCTTTCAAGTCGATGGCGTGAGCCTTCACACCAAATCCTGGCTAGTAAGGACCGACTCTCATACAATGACACAGCTGTATCAATATGCTAACTACCAATTTCAGCCCTCCGGCCAACCAAAAGCCAAGCTCATAGCAATCCATGGATTCTCGGATCATATAGATCGCTATTATGACTTATTTCCCACCCTCGCGCGCCGCGGTATCGCCGTTCACGGCTTCGACCAGCGTGGTTGGGGAAGAAGCGTACGGAAGCCCGCCGACAAGGGGCGCTCGGGTCCCACGGCCACCGTGTTATCCGACATCGCCGCCTTCATCCGGGCGAAGGCCCTCTCCGACAACGACCAAACACCAATTTTCGTCTTCGGCCACTCCATGGGCGGCGGCGAAGTGCTTACATTTGCCAGCACGCCGCAGTACGACGACATCATCGCCAAAATTCGGGGCTGGATCCTCGAAGCCCCGTTCTTAGGCTTCGCGCCCGCGGTCCAGCCCTCCTGGCTCACGGTCGTGAGCGGTCGCCTCGCCGCGCGCGTCGTGCCGAACTTTCACCTCGTGAGGCCGGTTCCCCCGGAACACTTGTGTCGCGACCCGGCTGTGCAGAAGAGCATCGCCGAGGACCCCCTGATGCACAACACGGGTACGCTCGAAGGTCTGGCGGCCATGATCGACCGCGCCGAGTTCCTGTCTGCGGGCAAGTTGACTCTGCGGCCGAAGGTGAGAAGCGTACTTCTCGCGCACGGAACGGCGGATATGGTGACAAGCTACGATAAGGTGAAGGAGTGGTGGAAGAGGCAGAAGTTAGAGGATGGCACGTTTAAGTCGTATGAGGGCTGGTTGCATCAGTTGCATGCTGAACCGGGGAAGGAGGAGTTTTATACGGATGTGGCCGATTGGATACTGGAGAGGAGTGGCGATGAGGCTGCGGCGGGAGCGGCGCCGGAGGCTAAGTTATAAGCTAAGTTGGGCGTAATAGAGGGTTGTCTACGAACATAGATACGGGCCGGCATACATGGAGGTATCTTTATGAAAATTGGTCATGTCTGGTTCTTCACAGATTAGGTACGTAGTATGACATGGTAAGATGCGTGGGCATCTCTGAATGGAAGTGTAAGATTAGGTGGAAGTGCAAATTGAACATGTTTCGATATCCAATGCGCACATATACGATTTGTTTCAAGTTTAATCGGCGGCGTAACATCACCAGAGTTTCATCTGCCATGGGCTTTATTCATCTTATAACGAACTTAGGCTCAGGAAGAATCTTAATCTCATCTTTCGTAAACACAATCAAAAGCTATCCATAGGCACAATTCCAACGAGTCATCCCGTACACCTTTCTTCCGGTGGACGCCATTCCAACTCTAACCGTTTGAAAACCCTCTTCTCCGCAGTCAGCATATCCGGAGCTGGCCCATTATCATCGCTCTCAAGATCCACCCAGCTGCCATCCGTTCGACTTCGAACGCCGCTACTATCAAATTTCAACCCTTTTTCGTGTTTGCAATATCGTCTTAAGTCTCTCTGGAATGTTATACCTCCTGTCCAACCGATAACTGCGCAGCCAGCCGTCTTCCAGGGGCTGATGATAATGTCAACCCTCCGATGAGGATTTGGGTTCTTTGACGACGATGCCTTGTCCCAGTCGGGGTCTTGCCATACTACCAGTGCCTTATCCAAAGTGTCAAACCCAGAGCCTGCCTTTCGATCCTGCCCTTTCCATGACACTGGAGTTTGTCCCCGCTCGCTATTTTTGGTGCTCAGCGTGAGGGTGTGAGTAATATAGTTATCCTTCTCAAGACTATTAACGACATCCACAACGAAATTGAAGGTTGCAGCCGCATCCGGGTGGCTAATAACGACGTCAACATCGCCACTTTCAGTCTTGCCTCTCCGATAGCCTCCCACTATGACCATTTGAAAGCCCTTGCGGAGCTTATTGGCGTGGGTTAAGATGATGCGCCCGATTTCTTCCACTTCCCGACGAGGAATCTTCAATTGTAGCTCCTCGTAGTACTTCACGCCGATCTGTTGTACTCGGTTCAAGCTGTCCCATCCGTATTCAATGATGTCGTCTAGATCACGCCATCCCTTCCTATAGAACTCCTGGGCCGTTGTTGCTGCGACGCCCCATACGTTGTAAAACAATTGTAGCACCGACATCTCCGGATCTATTTTGGCTTCTTCGACCTCTTCTAGATATCCATTTTCCTTCCACTGCCGATAAAGTGTGGCAATCTTACCGCCACAGCCTGGTAGTCTTGCGACCTCTACAACCTAAATCAGACGAAAATCTTCTACAGGAAAAATTCATATAGGGAACTTACCAGCTGGCTGGGAAATGAGATAGGGATACGCTGCTACGGAGGCGATGCTTGTGGAGTAGGCCCTGACCCCTATCTCATCGCCTTTAAGTTTCCTAAGCGTCCGCACCTTATCTAATTCTTTAACGAAAGCTTCGTTGGGTGGGTTAACTAGAGTTGGACGTTGACAAGAATAAGTCGTGTGCAAGTAGTCTGGAACAGGCGGCATGTGTGCGCGGCGGTCATGGTCTGATGTCGATTCCTGAACCAGGGGAGGCCGCCTGGAGTGCGCCAAAGTTCTTGGGTGTTGCGATGTAGAAGTATACGTATGAGAGAACCTTCCTTGCGAAGATGGCCGGTGGTCACCGCCTTCTTGCCTTGCACGATTGAGAACGTCATCGGGATTCAAAGGGGGTTTGCTGCTAGCTTTCTGTATTTTTCGACCCCGATACACCAGATAGTCATCTATTGGGAGGATGGATCCATGAGCTAAGCAGTCGGTGAACCAGGATAGCTTGACGACTTTGACGATGGAATTATTGTCTTCCCTGGTAGTATCGCCCGACCCCTGATCCCCCCAACCGTCTAAGCCGTGACCATCGAGGCTTTCTTCCCCATCAGAGACGCTAGCTTGCCTAGAGTTACTTGCTGATATGGGAGAGACAGAAGCATCAAGTTTTCTTCGCTTGGGGGGCGGGCATGAGTCTTCTGTTTGAGTCTCCGGGCTAGGGAGGGAGACTGGCGCTGGATCAATATCTTCAGTTGTAATATTTCTGCGCCTCAACTCAAATTTGGCCCTTTCCCTATTGGATATTTTGCCGAGGATGATGCTAGCCTCGTTAATATCATAAGTCAAGGTAGGTATCTCAGCCTCCAGCTCCGGCAGCTTGTTAGAGTCGATGTGAGTGGGCAATAAGTATATGGTAGGGAAATCAAGAGCCATCATTATTTACGTCTTGCTCTCTCAACTAACCTGTCACAAGCTTAGGGGGGCTTGTAATGCTTGATGGAAACACAAGGCTCGGTTCTGACAAGGTTTTGGTAAGGTATTCGAGGGCAGTTTAGAAGGTAGTAGCGATGCTTGATGATGATGGAACGTCATGATGTGGTATTTGGTGGGAGGCATCCTAAGTAGAAAAGAATGTACTTTACATATTGATATAGACAGCCCTGAATGGGTAGGATATACATGTAGTAAATAGATGGCAGCTAGCCACTTACAACATTACCTTATAATACATACGAATAGACTTTCAGGATATCCTTTGCATTAAAGATATGGAAACTAACATGAAGGCAGGAATTGACCTCATGAATTACATGTAATAAGTGAATACCTACATACCTACATATGTGCCAACCGGGTAGGTCCCTCCACTTCTAACTATATACATGTACCTAAGAAATCCCGTCGATCACGAGGGTGATGGTGTGGGTACATCTGTATCGTGCATGTATGACGTCAACAGATTGAGCGGGGCGGGTATAGGGTACGGACGTATGTAGTGGCGTTTCAGGGCTTTTTATGTACCTATACATATACCTACCTAGTAGGTAGTATGTAAGGATAAAAAAAGAATTTCGGAATCGGACAAAGTCAGTATCCGAACCACGCCAAATGGCTGGAAGCATCAACGAAAGGTCCAAAGTTGTTTTGCTGCCATTGTCAAACCAAATACTGAATCAACATCAGCAATTATCACTTGATAGGAAATACAGAAAAGTCGCCAGGATATTCCCATACAGTGTCTCAGGGTGACCTGGTAACTGATTATTGTTAAATTTAGTGGAATACAACCGTCCAACCGTCTTTGTTCCATCCAGTGCGATTCTGATTCAGCATGCCGATTTGTACTCATCGTCTTCCTTGACGGAACGTCACGTACTCTTTCGTACCCTTTCGCACCCTTTCGCACCCTTTCGCACCCTAACGCCTTTGTCAATCCGATATCGATTTACTGGCGACTGTGCTCAAGTCAACAGCCGACAAACGATGGAAACTATCTTCAACATTCTTTTCTAGGGAGCATTGTTTACCGCTAACCCGCCTACCGTCAATTCCACCTTTCTCCTCCCACCAATCTCATTTCCATCTTTGCGCCTGTTCGCAGCCTGCCTTTCGCCATCATGGATCTAGCTCAGACCTTAGTACGCTCCGTCGCTCGCGCTTTCTATACCGGCGCAGACGAGAGAAGGTTGATTCTCGTTATTGATGCTCTCGTCTTCCACAACACCGTTCGCGATGACGACTTATCTCATCTTATGCGCCTCAACTCAAAGGACTTGAATAAGGTCTATAGTAGACTTCGAGATGATCACTTCTTGCATACGTAAGGTCATCCTCGCGAAGCCCTGCATATTACTCCCCCTTCCCCTCTAAACTAATTGCTATTGCTATAGTTACTCCAGGCCGGAGCTTAAGCCTGGAAAGGACAAGCCAACAATGCGCACCTACTACTACATTGATTACCGCCAGGCTATCGATGCCATCAAGTACAGAACCTTTCTGCTCGACAAGAAGGTTCAAGGTGACGCTGTCCCTCAGCAAGAGAAGAAGGACTACTTTTGCGATTATTGCAAGGCAGAATGGACCCAGTTGGAAGTTCTCGACAACATGGACCCCATTCGAGGTTTCATGTGCCACCGCTGCGGTACCATCTTGGATTATGACCCCGATCGCAAGGCGGGCGGTCATGAGCTCTCTACTCGATTGAACAACCAACTAAAATTCATTCTCGATGTCCTCCCGAAGCTTGATAATGTCGCCATTCCCGAATTCGACTTCGAGACCGCACGAGCGGCATCCATCGAGGTCCACCGCCCCCGCGGCAACGAAGGAGTCGATTCTGTTGTCGTCCCTGATGGCAAACCTACCGCTGTCAAGGGTATGGCTAATATCGGCCCTCAGAACATCCACATCAACATCACCGACACGGACGGCCCCACCGAAGCTGAGAAGGAGGCTGAGCGCC